>JAJPGS010000712.1:440000-950000 GCA_028654335.1 Alnus rubra | reverse complement strand
AATATAAATAAAAAATGAAGCAAGGGGTGGCTGCCGGTTGGCAGCCACCCCTTTGGGGGCCGGCCGGCCACCCCCAGTACTCGGGGGAGGCCGCGCGGCCTCCCCCAAGGGTCAGCGGCCACCCCCAGTACTCAGGGGAGGCCGCGAAGCCTCCCCCAAGGGTCGGGGGAGGCCGCGCGGCCTCCCCCAAGAGGGTCAGGGGCAGCGCCCCTCTGTTTTTTTTTTAATTTCATTTTTTTTATTTAAATTATTAATATTTTATTATTTAAATGTGGGACCCACGCGTTTTTTTAGTCAACTTTTCCTGCGCGTGGGTCCCACCATTAATCTGAAAAGACAGCCTTGAGAATAATAGAATTCAGGTTTTTATTCGGGTTTTTTGCGGGTGTGATGCGGGTTTTCGGATTTTGAACAAATACCCGAGAAGAAAACTTATTCTTCTCTGTATCCAAACCAACCTTAAGAATCCGACCATAAAAAGTGTTGGAATGATTAATGGTTGGTTTGGATACAGAGAAGAATAAGTTTTCTTCTTGGGTATTTGTTCAAAATCCGAAAACCCGCATCACACCCGCAAAAAACCCGAATTCTATTATTCTCAAGGCTGTCTTTTCAGATTAATGGTGGGACCCACGCGCAGGAAAAATTGACTAAAAAAACGCGTGGGTCCCACATTTAAATAATAAAATATTAATAATTTAAATAAAAAAAATGAAATTAAAAAAAAAACAGAGTGGCGGCTGCCCCTGACCCTCTTGGGGGAGGCCGCGCGGCCTCCCCTGAGTACTGGGGGTGGCCGCGCGACCACCCCGACCCTTGGGGGAGGCCGCGCGGCCTCCCCCGAGTACTGGGGGTGGCCGGGCCGCCCCAGTTGGCAGCCACCCTTTGCTTCATTTTTTATTTTTATTTTTTAATTTTTAATTTTGATTTCAATTATTTTTTTTTAAAAAAAAATTATTTATTTATTTTAATTAAATAATCAATATATAATAAATTATTATTTCACACAACTTTTCAAAATACCAATCATTATACACAACTTTTTAAACTTCCAATCATTTCTTACCATTAAAATATAATATTTTTTAATCTCAAAATTCAACACTCAAACACAATTTTTTACCTCGATATTTGTAAATCTAAAAATTCAATACCCAAACGAACCATTAATAAATTCTCACCACTCATCTGAGAAAAAAAAAATTAATAATAATTGTCACATCCCACCACGATGGTCCGTCAAACTCTCCTCCAGGCTGCCAGGTGATATAAACCTTCCCGCAGCCGAAAGAACTCGCGTCAAACCTCTCTCTGAAACTCTACAAAACCCTAACAAATATGAAACCCCAAAACTAAATTTCCTCTATGGCTTTTAATCATCCTTCAATCATTCAATTTCTTCACGACCAAAATCCTAGCGATTGACACCCACGTTCCCATGGAAGCTCGTCGCCCCTCTCGAGCCGTCATCGACCCCAAGGTCCGCCACGTCGGCTTCTTCGCCCCCGTCGCCAACCTCCTACCGGGCCAGAATTCCACGTCGCTCTCCGGCTCTCCAGCCGGGAATTCTCTCTCTCCGGTGATGATTCCCCCTCCACGTCACCCTTCGGACCGCACGCCTGCCGTGCCGGTACCGGACACCGGGCTACGGCGCCAGGGTAGTGACCACGTGCCCGTTGGGAGCTACAACCCGTCCGAGTCTCTGCTGAGCTCTTCGCCGGCGCCCTCGTCGCCCTCGGGTAGGGTTGGGCTGGGCGACGGAGAGTTCTCCGAGGAGTCCGACGGGTGGTACAGGTACCGACGCAGCGGGTCGGGCAAGTTCGATCTGACTCTTCCCGATACGACTCTTGAGAAGGCTCCGGATAATCCAGGGAAAAGTTCTGCCGCGCCGGTGTTGGAATCGAAGAAGCCTGTCCACGTGCCCGGTAATAATGCTTTATGATCATTGCCGTTGCACTATGAATTGAATTTGGATATATAATGATGAATTTCGTTTGGAATTTTGTGGTTGTTGTTATGTTTGTGCGAATTGGTTTAGATTGATATTTTTGTGAGGAATATTTGTCCGACTTGTCATGTTTTGGTTTTAACCATTTTATCAAAGCTATTGTTTTGCTGCCAGTTGCCTGGATTTACTATCTGATTTAAGAACTTACTCGTGCCTGTTGAACTAGAAGTTGTCAAAGTACATCTTTTTAGGCATGATTTAAATGCTGGTTCGTTCCTGAGGTTGCTAAGTCGCTGCTTCCTGTTAATCATATGGAACCTTTCTGTGTGTCCTTTTTTTTTTTTTTTTTTTGGTTTTAAACGTATATTGTACTATTTGTTCCTTTCTAAGAATTTGTAACAAAATTGCAGAAAAGAGTGGAAAAGCTGTTGTGGAAAGGCAAAATGAACTGCAGTCTAGTTTGAAGCCGCTGAAAGAAAAAACAACCAAAGCTGAAAGGCGTGCCTTGCAGGAAGCCCAAAGAGCTGCAAAAGCTGCTGCAAAAGGTTCAAGAATTGAGCTCATGTGTATTTGTTATTCCATGGTTGACTATCAACAATTGATTGATTTTCTTCTTAAGTTGACAGCTTGTTTTCTTTATTTGTTTTCTTCTTAAGTTCTCCCCCCCCCCCCCCCCCCCCTCTGCCTCTCCCCTCTCTTCCTTTGGAAAAATGAGTCTGCTTCATTTGAACTTTTTACTTCATTTCCCTTTGAGAAAGCAATTAAATAATCAGGCAGCTGACTAATTGTGCATTGGTTTGCGCTTTTTACCCAAATAGGGCATGAATTGAATTGAACTTTGTAGGTTTCGAAGCTCTTATTGGATCTTTATATTTTGGTTAGGCAGCTATAATTTTTTTTTATTTTTTACTTTTATAGATTTTTATGTTTTTATATTTGTTGGTTTTTTTGGAGCTTGAACTCATTAAAATATGTTAGTGGTGGCTTGACATTGTTTTCAACTTTCAATCAACTCTGAAAATGCCTCAAAAGCTGCAAGGAATTTTTCTTTGCAGTTATAGCTAATTTTCATTTTTTTACTTACAAAAAAAAAAAATTATAGTTTTCTTTTTCTTCCTACCGTATAGCTTGATCATATCAAACACCAATTTATTGCTCTTTCCTATAAGTTGCTGAGAGCTGCATTTTATCATTAAAAATGGCTTGTTTTTTTTTTTTTTTTCTTCACGAGGACAGATGGTGTGTGGATTTTTTTTTTTCAGAAAACATTGATTTTTTGAGATATGTTGCTTTTATGCTCAACTCTTAACATTCGACAGGTCTACTCTATTTAGGGAACCTTTTCTTTTGGGCTAAAATTTCTTAGGAAGGGTCTTTCTGATATTGTTTGGGACACAAGCTGTCAAACTTGAAATTCGTACCAGTATAAATTGTATCAATACACTTTCTATCAGTGCTTATGTCATGGTATCTATGGTGGTTAAATTGATATACCATATATCTTGGCCAGATGATAATTCCCTTGGTAAAAGTTGTAATTTCGACATGGGGAGGTTGATAGGGCGGTGTGGATTCTTTCCAAGAGGAGGAATTTTGAAGTGAAGACCTTCTATAAAGCTTTAGCTTGTCACGAGGCGGTTTCTTTTCCTTGGAAGGGTATATGGCGTGTTAAAGCTCCGAAGCGGGTTGCGTTCTTTGTATGTACAGCAGTTTTAGGAAAGATTTTAACTCATGACAACCTTCGAAGGCGTGGCATTGTGGTGGTTGAGTGGTGTGTTATGTGTAAAAAGCATGGGGAATCCGTTGATCACCTTCTTCTCCATTGTGATGTAGCTCGGGTTGTTTGGAGTTTCTTTTATAGTTTGTTTGGGGTGGAGTGGGTTATGCCTAGTAGTGTCTTGGATTTATTAAGTACTTGGGGCACTTTGCTGGGTCGTGGTCCTGTTCACCGTATTTGGAAGCAGGTTCCTCTTTGTGTTTTGTGGGGCTTGTGGCATGAGAGAAATTCTAAGCTTTTTGAGGATGTGGAGGTTCAGGTTGGGGCTCTTTGTAGAAATGTGCTTAATATGTTATATCTTTGGGTGTCGGCGTATAGCGTGAGTAGTATGCCGTACGCTGATTTTTTACTTTCTTGTTCGTTTCGGTTCTCTAATTAGGGGCTCATTTGTATACTTCCTGTGTACTAGGTTTGCGCCCCTCTGCGCTTTTTAATGAATTTTTACTTATAAAAAAAAAAAAGTTGTAATGGCTTATAGTAATGTTAATCCTTTTTTTTTTTTTTTTTTTTTTTTTATTAAAAAAAAAAAAGTAAACAGAAAAAGCGTAAGGCGCCCCTATAGTAATGTTACTTAACCAAATCCAGTAGGTTTTCCATATTCATGTAAACAAATCAATGTTTACCTTTGAATGAGTGGTTCCTCAGAAGCCAGAAGGTTTCTCTTTGCTTTTAGTCAAGCTTGTCCCTGGTATTTTACAGTTTCTAAGTAGGGTACTATATAAGGCTGTGAGCCTGAGCATGTTTGCATGCGGATATCAATCTTTTGGTGCATATGGATACATTTATGCATACACATGTATATGTACATGTGTGTAGTGTCCGTGTGTGTGTGATATCTACATGCTTCATGCCATTTATGTGATCCTGAGCAGGTCAATGTTTAGTTTTGAATGAGTGGTTACTCGGAAGCTAGAAAGTTTCTCTTTGCTTTTAGTTAAGCTTGTCCTTCGTATTGCACGGTTTCTAAGTAGGGTATTATATTAGGTTGTGAGCCTGAACAGGCTTGGGTGTGGATATAAATCTTTTGGTGCATATGGATGCATGTATGCATGCACATGCACATATATATATTTGTGTCTGTGTGAGAGAGATATCTACATGCTTCATGCCATTTATGTGATCATTAATTGTTCATATGATGTAGGAGAGGGTAACAAATCTGCTACTGTATCTGGAGGAGCAGCTACAAGTAAACCTGTGAAGCAGCCTTCAATAAAGAAAGATGGTCCTCCAGTTTCATTGTCAATTGCAGCTTCTGACAAAAAAGGCGGTGACCGTCCACCCGAGAAAGACAGGAAGAAAGATGTTCCTCCTCCACGGATGCAATTTGATGATAAGAGCCGAGTGGAGAAGGCTAAAAGACGTGCAGTTGTCAGTCAAACTGAAGCTAGAAACAGAGTTGAATTGTTTCGGCATTTGCCACAATATGAACATGGAAGTCAGCTTCCTGATCTAGAGTCCAAATTTTTCCAACTTGATCCTGTGCATCCTGCTGTATACAAGGTACTTTATTTAGGAACTTAGTTATAATCTGTTAGTACTTTAAGATTATTTCTTAGGCTTCAAGCCTTTGAATAGTAAATTGAAACCTGAACATTAAACTTCCATTTATGTAACAAACAAGCTTTGTTGCCCAGACACTTGGTTATGATCTCTAAGTAGTTTGAGTTTATTTATTTATTTATTTTTTTCAGGCATCAACCTTTAAATGGTAAATTGAAACTTGAATATTCGTCTTCCATTTATTTAACAAATAACAAGCTTTGTTGCCCAGACAGACATGGGAACGGACAGAACATGACATGCACAGAGACATGGAAAATTAAAGAACTAGATGTCCACACACGTGCATGTGCTTGCACCCTCTATATGAATGGCTCAAATATTTTGTGATTGCAGTTATATTCAATGTTTAAATATGTTAATGAAGTAGTTTCTTACAGTGTACTTTACTGCCCAAGCGTCAGTTAAGTGTCTCTTGTTGTAACTCTAAAAGTATGATAAATTCTGGAATGTATTAGAGACATGTTGAAGAAATGCTGGAGAAGTGTCAATGTTTAAAACCTGTCTGACACAATCATGGCTTCTTTCTGTTATAGTCTGTGCAACTTGAGAAAGAGGATGTACATGTTTTGTCGTTTGTCTTTTCTTCTTCTTCTTCTTCTTTTTATTTTATTTATTTTTATTATTATTACTATTTTTTTTTTCTTTTCCTTTATTTTTCTCTTTGGTTTTTCCTTGTGTTGGTAGACCATCTTCTATGTACAAGGGACCCTTTCAGTTTAACTAAACCTGTATTGTGTGACTTAGGTGGTAGGATTATCCTTATCAAGACCACCCTATCCAATTTACCTACGTACTTCATGGCCCTATTTCCTCTCCTTGCAAGTGTTGCAAACAGTATTGAGAAGCTCCAACATGATTTCTTATAGGTGCTAGATTTTTTAATATAAGTGAGATGGTTGAAAGTTTGTACACCGATCTCTAAGGAGGGGGGGGGGGGTTGCGGCTTGGGGATTAGGAACTTGCTGAGGTTCAATCATGCTCTCTTAAGTAGGCTCTGGTGTTACAAGCTTGAGAGAGAGGCTTGGTGGAGGGCAATGGTGGACTCCAAATATGGAAGTGCATGGGGAGGGTGTTCTAGTATCCCATCGGGGCATATGGGGTGGGTTTATGGAATATATATATATATATATATATATTTTTAATGAATAATTCAAATCTTATTGAGAAAAAAAGGGTTAAAACCCTCGTACGCGAAAAGTATACAATAGAGACTCAACCTTATAAGCCGCTACAATGTAAAAAGCTAATCAAATCAACCAAATTTGTAGAGACAAAGTTAGGAACATTAACAAGAACCCAACCCAAGAGAGATCTCAAAAAAGAAGATTTTAGAAAGAGCATGTTTGTCTCACTATCCTTGAAAATAAGACGATTTCTTTTTCTCCAAATGCTCATCATTAAGAGGGTAGGAATAACTTTCCAGATAGCCTCTTTGGGATGTCTCATCCCTTATACTATCCAGCAATGAAGAAGTTTTTGGATGTTGCTAGGCATAACCCACAAGACTCCACAAAGATTAAGAATCAATTGCCAGAGAGCTGAGAGGGGTTGGGGGAAGTTTTGTAATTAGACTAGATTTGAGGTGGGAGATGGATCCAAGATTAGATTCTGGCATGATCTTTGGTGTAGGCATACGAACCTTAAGGAAGATTTCCCAGTTTTATTTGATATAGCTTGCATACAGGATGCTTTTGTTGCGACTTGTGGAATTTTCTGGAGGTGCCATTCAATGGATTATGAGCTTTACTAGAACCGCTCATAATTGGGAGGTGGAAGCCATTGCCTCGTTCTTTAGGGTGTTGTATTTAGCGAGAGTGAGATAGGAAGGGGAGGATAAGTTGTGGTGGATCCCTTCCAAAAAGGTCTTTTTTTTTTTATTGTTAAATCTTTCTACAGCGTCATGGGTTGTCATGATTGTGTTTGATTCCTTTATAAAAGTGTTTGGCGAACTAAGGTTCTGTTGAGGGTGCCCTTTTTTGGTTGGTTGGTGGCCCTAGGAAGGATCCTTATGATAAACAATCTTCAAAAGCGGTACATCATGGTGGTTGATTGCTGTTGTTTTTTTAAAAGGAATGGGGAGTCTGTGGATTGTGAGGTTGCTTGTGCCATTTAGAATGTCTACTTCAGTCGATTTGGGTTGTCTTGGGTCATGCCTAGACGAGTAATCAATTTGTATGCTTTTTGGTAGATTGCTAGCAACACTCAGAGTGCTATTGTGTGGAAGATGGTACCTTTTGTGGTGTCTATGGAGGGAAATGAATGATAGATGTTTTGAGGACCGTGAGAGAACTTTGGAGGAGATTAAGTCTCTATTTTTCAACACATTGTATCTTTGGACAATTTCTTTTATTTCTCTTTGATGATTAGTTATCATGATTTTCTTGTTCTTTTTACTCCTAATTCTATGGCTTCTCTTATATACTTCATATGTACCTGGGGTGCTTTACTCTTTTTAATGATATTTCGTTTACTTCTAAGGAAAAAAAAAACTTTTGTTTTCAAATGACCATTGTTAAGCACATCAATATTCTTTCAGCAACCTGACTCAATTTGTTTCACTGTTACATGGACTGGACAGTAATGTTTTATTTTACTTCGGTTACATTTCTTAATTTTCGAAAAGGCTTTGTTAGAAGAGTGCACAACAAATAAAAATGGATGAGAATGTAGCTATTATTCTAAAACAAGTATTAATTTTTCTGAGGACCTGTTTAGATGTATTTTTCTGAGTATTTTGATTTATTGAATAATCAATTAAAAAGCTCACTTGAAATCAATTGTTTTTATATAATTGTTTGATTGGTTATAAAATCAAAGAAGAAATATCGTGTAATATGATCATTATCTTGCCTTACATTATCCCACCAGATTGATCGTTATTCTGTCAATTATTGATGTAAACAATCATTATTCAATGTTGTCTTTTGGTTAACTGAACAGTATTTTGAGGAAAAACAAGCAGATTTAATCTAATTTTTATATTTTATCGCTCTGAAAATATAAGCTAAACAGGTCCTTAATTTCATAACAGTTAAACAAAATGTAGTTTATAATCTGCTTGGGATGGATCTTTGTCAGGTTGGATTACAATATTTAGCTGGAGATATAACTGGGGGTAATGCTCGTTGTATTGCGATGCTTCGAGCTTTCAGGGAAGCCATAGAAGACTATTCCACGCCACCAGAAAAAAATCTTGCGAGAGATTTGACTGCAAAAATCAGTAGTTATGTATCATTCTTTACTGAATGCAGACCACTTTCTATCAGCATGGGGAATGCGATTAGGTTTGTAAAGAGCCGTATAGCAAAGTTGCCACTAAATCTTTCTGAATCAGAAGCGAAAGCTACACTTTGTTCAGATATTGAGCGTTTCATAAGTGAGAAGATAATACTTGCGGACAATGTCATAATTAGACATGCCGTCACAAAGATTAGGGATGGAGATGTTCTTCTCACGTATGGATCATCATGTGTTGTTGAGATGTTTCTGTTATATGCCCATGAGATGGGGAAACAGTTCCGTGTTGTGGTAGTAGACTCGCGTCCAAAGCTTGAGGGCCAAGCATTACTTCGTAGGCTAGTGGCAAATGGCCTGAGTTGTACATACAGTCATATAAATGCCATTTCTTATATTATGCATGAAGTTACACGAGTTTTTCTTGGGGCTGCCTCTGTATTGTCAAATGGAACTGTATATTCAAGGGTTGGGACTGCATCTGTTGCAATGGTTGCTCATGCTTTCCGTGTTCCAGTTATAATCTGCTGTGAAGCCTATAAGTTTCATGAAAGGGTACAGCTTGATTCTATCTGCTCTAACGAACTAGGTATGCCATCCTATGTGAGCTGATGTTGATTTTGCTTTTCTCCTTTGATTAACATCACATTTACCAGGGCCTGCATTGGCAGGGTCATGAGTGAGTAATTTCCCCTCGCCCCCTCCTGATTTCCTCCCCACTGTTTTGAATGAAATGAACCCTGAGCATCTCCAAACTGTATGCAGGTGATCCTGATGCTATTGCAAAAGTTCCTGGAAGAATGGATGTGAATTATCTGAATAATTGGACCAATAAGGAAAATCTTCAAGTTCTAAATTTAATGTAAGCTTTATCACTGAAAATAAAAAAGTTCCAAATTTTGTTCTGAACTGTTCAAATTACACATCATTTTTTGGTTAAGGAAATTTACACTGGTATCACACTGTAATAGGTATGATGCTACTCCTTCAGATTATATCTCCATGATTATCACAGATTATGGCATGGTAAGTCATGTTTTCATACTGATCCTTAAATTATAGTCTCCTTTATTTAGAAGCATGCCAGGGATAGGATAGGATTTGATTTTTTTTTCTTTTTCCCTGGAAGCTTGAGATTGTTTTCTAATTTTTAGTATTAATCGTTCTCTTATTGTTCTTATTGCAGATCCCAACCACTAGTGTGCCTGTCATTGTGCGTGAGTATCGAAGGGAGCACTTGTTCGTATAGAAAAGTCTGCATGGGCGACATTGTTGGATGAATAAAGGTCTTCAGTTTTTGTAGTTGCCCTTAGAAATGATACTTGAAATTTTTTCGACACCTAGGAATGTATCTTATCATTCTTTACTTTTAAATAATAATGTTGTGTCTTACCAATCTTGATGGTATTTGGATTTTATTTGGTAAACATGACGCAGTGAAGAGTGCACAATTTTGCCTCTCCTGAGTGTAATCTAAAATATTTAGTTGTATATGGTTGCCTTTTGGTTTGCAAGTTTTCCACATGGAAGCTGATCAATTGATAGTAAATTTTTGTTCTCCAAATATTAATACTTATTGATTTCATTTACCATAGATATCGCTTGACTTGCTTTTCATGAGATTAAGATTAGCCTCTCTGAAAGTGCCTTCCGGGCTTTGAATGGATTGCTGTCCTTCTACTTGAAGTGACGCCCAACTTATATTTATCAGATGTATCTTTTTAGCAATTCTCTCCAGTCTGTATCCTCTGTTGTGTGGAATGTTTGGTCTGTTTAGGAGGTCAAAACCCTCCGGTGTATAGAGCTTTGCGATTTTAGTACCATCCAAAGTGTATAATTTTTTTTTTTGGGTTCCCTTTTCTTCTTTTTCTTTGCCATTTTGGTAATGTATTTTCTATGATAAAGATGGAAATGGATATGAAATTGGAATGGATATTGATGGATTTGTAGAATGAAAGAATGGAATGGATAAACTGTATATTGAAATTGATAAAAGATTGACTAATTCGAGTTTAGTCGGGCTTCAAGAATGGATGGTTCGAGCTCACCCACAAAGGCTCCAAGAACTACACAATTTTGAGAATTCCCTTACACACTCGATAACCTTTCTTTCTCATATATTGGGCTTTTATACTCTTAACCCACGTCTGTTAACTAACTAACGAAAGCCCAACTATCTAACTAACAAAAGTCTAAAGCCTAACTATTACAATTATATCCCTTATACTATTATATCCTTTACATATCGAAGGATTTGTAGAATGAAAGAATGGAATGGAGAAAAATTGATAAAAGATTGACTAATTCGAGCTTAGTCAGGCTCCAAAAATGGATGATTTGAGCTCACCCACAAAGGCTCCAAGAACTACACAATTCTGAGAATTCCCTTATACAATCGATAACCTTTCTTTCTCATACATTGGGCTTTTATACTCTTAACCTACGTCTATTAACTAACTAACAAAAGCCCAACTATCTAACTAACAAAAGTTTAAAGCCTGACTATTACAATTATATCCCTTATACTATTATATCATTTACACTTTTCTCCTTTTCGAAAGCCAAATACATTGCTATACATCTTCAACCACCTCCATTGTCACCCTATGTCCCTCACACCATCTTATTTCTAGGATCACTTTTGTGGACTATATTTGCTTTATTCATGTCATGCACCTTTGTCCCTGCTCCAACTACAAAAGGAACCCACATACGTGCATTTGTAACAGCCTTGCTCCAACTGTGAAAGGCGCCACTATCATCGATTCTAACACCACTTATTAAGTAGATTAATACTTTGAAAGCCTTTTAGTGAGATCATAATATAACAGATTGGGATACCAAAAGTTTCAAAATATGAGTTTTGGCCCAAATATGTTTTTAATGTAAAACTTAACGACTATGTTTGTTGACGTATTTTGGGAGAGTTTTGCGTTTTGGGTTTGAAAATGTTAGTTTGTAATTGACCTCATTCTGATTGGACAAAATCACTTGTATGTAAAGATGCTATTTAATAGGAATTCCGCTAGTCAGAAGAGTTCCAAAGATTCTGCACTGTTTGCAAGTCAAGAAAAATCGGTTCCCTGCCAGCCGTCCGGACGACGTGCCATACTGTCCGGACGCCCGACAGACCAAAGCATCATATGTCCGAACAACGTGGATTTTTGTCTAGACACTCATTTGTTTCGAGAAGCTTCTGTTCCAGCTTGCATCCATCCGGACGATTCAGCAGCCTGTCCGGACGACCCTCAGTGATCGAGCTTCAGATTTTCTTTCCAAAAGCAAATATGGGAAGATTTCTGAAACCGTCTGGACGACGTGGATTCCCGTCCGGATGCGCTACTCCTTAAGGCAAGTTCGCAATTCAAACTCAATCGTCCGGACGTCAGTCTGCCATGGTTCAGACGCCGGTCCAACTGATATGGAAATTGCGTGTAGAAGATCAATTATCCGGACGTCCATCCCCCATGGTCCGGACGCGCGAAGCCTTATATAGAAATTACTTGCAGTGGACGTGCGACCATCAGGACGATAGTGCCTCACCGTCCGGACGCGGCTTTGAAACAGGAAAGATTTTCAGCGAAAATCTCAGAATTTCTGTCGCACAGTTGTCCGTCCGGACGGCCCCATGACCACCGTCTGGACGACGCCCAGCTTTATCAAGGCAGTCGCCCATTTGAACCCTCAGCCTATAAATAGAGGCCCCTGGGCATTAAGAACTGCAAGAATTCGGTATTGAATTCCATTAGAGCCTTAGAGAGTTATTTGTGAGATTATTGAGCTGATTCGTTCTCTCTAGAGCCATTGATGTGTGTGCTGTTGTTGCGCTTAAACTGAAGTCTATCTTAGGGGTTGACCCTAAGGTAAATGATTCCATTGAAGATCCCTTCAGGTAGGAGACCTGGTTGGGAGGCGTTCGTGTTGGGTTACACGTTAGAGAGCAAGGTACGACCACTACAACAGGGGTATGTGAGTGTTACTATCTTGTATCTAGTCTTGTCTTCTGAATAGTGGATATCCTGGGTTTGGCTACCCCGGAGTGGTTTTTCTCGTTTTGAGTTTCCACTTCGTTAACAAAAATTCTTGTGTTATTTATTTTCCGCACTATTTTGTTAACACATTATGCACACACACACACACTTGCCTTTATTTTAGAAGTCAATTCCATTTTTCAATTGGTATCAAAGCTTGGTACACTCTGAGAAGATTTATTTCTTGAGTGTTATTTGTTGACTTCTAAATTTTGATGTCTCAAACTCTTAATTCTGTTCCTGCCTTTGACGGCTCGAACTATGACTGTTGGAAAGCTCGTATGCGGTTCTTTTTAAAATCTATTGACTGTTGGAGTATTGTTGAAACTGGTTGGACTAAACCAGAGGATACAACGCTTGAACTAGTCCCTCAGAAAAACGCACGACTTTCCAATGACAAAGCCCTCCATGCTCTGTGTTAAGTACTTTCACCGTCTGAATTTGCAAAAATTTCAAAATGTGAATCTGCTCAAGAAGCGTAGCAAATTTTGGAAACAACATATAAAGGCACTAAGCTTGTAAAATCTGCCAAACTTCAAATGTTGATTTCAAAATTTGAAGAAATTAAGATGTTGGAAGAAGAGACATTTGGAGAGTTTTACTCCAAGATGAGTGACCTAAGAAACTCCATGGTGAGTCTTGGGAAGCCTGTCTCGGATGTAAAACTCATCTGAAAGATTCTAAGATCTTTGCCTGATCGTTTCAGGATCAAGGTGACCACCATTGAAAGAAAGCAAAGATCTAGAAGAGATGAAAATTGAAGAGTTGGTAGGATCTCTTCAAACGTAGGAGCTGTCTCTGCCCCCGGTCAAGAAGCTGAAGACCATTGCCCTAAAGGCTTCCAAGAAGAAGGTAGAAGCTTCATCTTCAGATGACTCTGAGGAGGAAATAAAAAGCTGTGGCTATGTTAGCCAAGAATTCCAGAAGACTTATGAGAGACAATCAATTCAAAAAGAAGTTTTCTGAAAAAGTGAAGAAAGCTCCCAGAGAAGCTGAACCTGAGGAAGAAGAAAAGAAGGATCCCAGAGGGCCCAGATGTTTCGAATGCTCAGGTTTTGGGCACATCTGAGCCGATTACGGGAATCTTAAGAAGGGCAAGGGGAAAGCTTACAATGTGACTCTAAGTGATGAGTCAGAAGAAGAAGTTCCAGAGTCTGAGAAATTTCTGACCTTTGTAGCCCCACACGCTGAGGAGGAAGACTCTTATTATTTGGAGTATAGTGATAATGGGGAAGAGCTCAAGGAGGCTTACAAGACACTTTACATAGAGTATGAAAAGCTGAGGGAAGGTCGTAAGCATCATCTTTATGATCTGAACAGTTTGCAGACTGAGAAGAGTTCATTGCTGCTCAGAATACAAGAGCTCGAGGAAAAGCTACTAGAGACGCAGCTCCAGTTAGAAAGAGTCACTGATGAGAAATTGACTCGTATGCTGTCGATCCAGAAGAGCCCTACTGACAAGACCGGTCTCGAGTATGTAGCTCCCTCTTCTGATGCTCCCTCTACTTCAAAGATTGTATTTGTGAAACTTGCAGTCCTAGAGCCTCCTCCCACTGCTGAAGATAAAGGGAAGGACAAAATCAATGATGATGTTCCAGGCACTCAGAAGCCTCATTCCATCAGAAGATCTCCCATATGCCATCACTGCGGTCTAAGTGGGCATGTTCGTCCTCAGCGCTCCCTCCTGAAAGCTCAGAAAGCCAAGGCCAAGAAAGAAGTGCTCCGACAGGCCAATCATGGCACTAGACCTGCGACCCAGTTTCAGACTAAATGGTATCTGGTTCCTTGGCATCAAGCACCTTGGTCTTATACACCACGATACCAGGCATCTCAGCATCAGCGGCCTCAGCAGCGGTTTGTACCAGCCAATCACAGTGGCAACTTCAAGAAAAAATCCAAGCAGTTTAGAAGGCCTCAGAAGGTGGAAGAATATCAATATCACAGTGAGCCACCTATCTGGATGCAGAGCATGATGGAGTGGATGATGTCCTGCCAACAACCACCCTCAGGAAGGCAGGCTTGGGTTAAGAAGGACAGTCACCCCATGAGGGGGAATAGACGCACCTAGTAGGTTCGGGTGTTCATGCCTAGGATTTGGTTCCTAATCCTACGGCATCAGGTTTGATTGCTTATCTTCTTGCTATATTTTGTATGCAATCTAAGAACCAGTTGTGTTTTTACCCCCTATTTCTCTTGAGAGAACTGTGCAGGTACTTGTTGGGGAAGACAGAAAAAGTAGGTCGAACGACTATTTTTCTGTATTGGCATCATCAGGTTTGATCTTGCATTGAATATGATGTCATTTCCATATTGCATGTTTTAATAATAATAATAAAAAAATTTGGGGGAGAATTTGCAGGATATTTTTTCCTCTTGGCATATCAGATAATTGCATGTATTTTCTCCTGATATCTCAATTCTTTGGGTATTAATTTACTTTGCTTAGATATAATTGAGAGTTTATGACTATAATTTGCCAAGTGTTTTCCTGTATATGCAAAAGTAGGATAGCTTCTTTCCTCATGCGATGAAAAATGTGCACTATCCACGACTCTCCTAAAGGTACATCTTTCCTTCTCTACTTTTTGTTTCTAGAATTTTTGGATAAGAGAAGAAGTCTTTGATAAGATGGCCAAATTGACCACATGCTAGTTGAACCTAGAATCTAAAAACTCTGGCATTCTCTCTAGTTTGCAGCATCGTAAGAATCAAACAGTAAATCTTATATATTCTGCGCTTTAATTATATATTCATTGCTCATGTGCTGAATTTGCAATATGCCTTGCCCTTTACGTGCATGTAAAAATTTACCTTGTCCTTCATGGTACAAGTAAAACATTTGTGTGATGCATCTTAGGGGGAGTGTATCAGATGAGGGTGGCTAGGCCCTAGTAAGTTATAAGGTTTGACTTTTGATTAATCTGTCATTGATTTTCTCTTTTGTCTAGAAAATCTGGTTGCTATCTGTCATGTCATTGAAAGTCATACCTTGCGGGTTAAGTCTTCACACACACACACACACACATTGCATGAGTTGAGTTGACTATTTGAATTTTCTATGTTAAGGAAAATATTTGTGCTGATTGAAATCTCAACTCTCTTTTATATCTCTACTTAGTTTTGAGATGCTATCCGAGATTGTGTTATATGTTGATTATACATGCATGTTCTGAAACTGACTTGAGAAAAATTAAATTATGCAAATTTTTCTTCAGTTTTCTGTTTTTCAGTGTGAAGCGTCTGGACGGTCCCTCTTGGCGTCCGGATGGGTGGAGCTTAGTAGTCCGGACGGTTAAGATTTCATCCGGACGCGCTCGACCTGTCCACTTGTTTCCAATGCAGTGCGCGTCCGGACGACATTAATACATCATCCAGATGGGGACCCCACAGGCCCTATATATAGCTGGTCGCCACATTTTTACTCTACCCCACCAAAATCTCTCTTTTTGGCATCTTGTGAGTAATTTCTTGTGAGCTTTTGGACTTATCTTGCTCCTTGTCTTTTTGTGCATTAATCTCACATTCCAGGTATTTTTCTTGTCTTTTTCTCTTCAGTTTTATTTTATTTTTAAAAAAAAATGTTAGAAAATTAATGTCTTTTAGGAATGTTTTTGAGATTATGAGATGCATATATTTGTTGTGTTGAGATTATTTGTGGTGATATTTTTAGGACTACAATGTGCTAATTTCTGTCTATATTTGTGAAAAAGTCATTTTTACTGTTATAATTCTCAAATTTTTGTGACCTAACAAGAATACTTTTGGATTATTTGTCTTGGCGAATCTTGTTGGTCTCTTTTCCAGAACCATGTCAACAGGCAGTCCATAGCGCAGAGTCCGCCAGAGGACTGAGGGAGACAGAACGGCCCTCAGAGCCAAAATTATGGACCGCATAGTCATTGCTGAAAGAAATGTGGTCAGGTCAGACATTATGGTGGGACTTCTGGATAGTATCCACGACATCATCCAGACATACTACTAGGGATATCTTCATAGCTGTGCCTGTGTTGTCTATACCAGGCTTGTCAGACTCTTTTATGCCAACCTAGAGGTGGTGCAGGACGATGACCGCGGGTTGGTACTTCAGTCCATTGTTGCAGGACATACCATCACTGTTGATCCCCAGATCATCAGTCATTTCATTGGAGTTCCTGTCCTCGAGCTATTTGATAGCCCATATATTGAGGTAGTCATTCCTCCATCTATGGACGATCTTCGAGAGTTCTTCCACGCTGTTCCCCAGGGTGAGGAGCGAGCTACCACCATCAGGATCAGTGCTTTATCCCCCGCACACTGCATGTTGGCCAAGATTGTTCAGCACAACCTCTGGCCAGTTGTCAGGCGTAGTGACTTGATTTTGAAGAAGGCCCAGTTTGTTTATGCCATCCATCTCCACTTACCTTTCTGCCTGTGCAAGCATATTTTGGGTGTTATTCTGGAGGCCCGCGATGAGAGCAATACCGGTCTACCCTTCGGTTGTCTGCTTACACAGATTATTCTTTAGTCCGGCATCAGTATTGCTGGAGAGCCGAAGATGAAGATTCAGAATCCTATCGGCAAGCAGACTTTGATGAAGTCCAATGCACAGCTGCGGAGAGATGATTTTGATGATGTACCTGCTGCCATGCCTGTAGGCCCTCCTCTCAGACCGTCCCGACTTTTGAGCCGGAAGTCAATTATTCTCAGATAATGGAGGCCCTGGCTGCCATTCAGGGAGGGATGAGTACCATGCAGCAGGAGGTGCACTCCATCAACTTGCGGGTAGAGCAGAACCAGTTGGACCTCCGGGAGTGTCTCAAGTTCCATCATCCTGCCAGCAGTGACGATGAGGATGATGCGCCTAGGACTGCTCCTATGGCAGAGGATGCTTGAGTTTCCATTTGTTTAGTTGTTTTTTTTTTTTTTTTTTTTTTTTTGTGTTTGAGACATTTGGTTTATTTTCTACTATGTTTGTTAAACTCTTGGACTAATATTACTCTGTTTATCCTGGTCCTTATGAGATCGTTAGGGGGAGTAATTTTTGTTATGGTTGGTTTTCATTACTCTATTTTACCCTTTGTTCCTTTGTGACAAAAATGGGGAGTAATTTTTATTTTTGGACCGGGAATATATTTTCAAACCAGTCAAGTGATTTTTGTCCCAGAATGGCCAAAGGGGGAGTTTGTTAGTTTGTAATTGGCCTCATTCTGATTGGACAAAATCACTTGTATGTAAAGATGCTTTTTAATAGGGATTCCGCTAGTCAGAAGTGTTACAGAGATTCTGCATTGTTTGCATGTCAAGAAAAATCGGTTCCCTGCCAGCTGTTTGGATGACGTGCCATCCCGTCCGGACGCCCAACGGACCAAAGCATCATCCGTTCGGACGATGTCGATTTCCGTCAGGACACTCATCTGTTTCGAGAAGCTTCTGTTCAAGCTTGCATCCGTCAGGTCGATTCAGCAGCCCGTCCGGACGACCCTCAGTGATCGAGCTTAATATTTTCTTTCCAAAAGCAAATATGTTAAGATTCCTGAAACAATCTGGACACACTACTCCTTAAGGCAAGTTTGCAATTCAAACTCAATCATTCGGACGTCAGTCTGCCATGGTCCGGACGCGCGTCCAACTGATATGGAAATTGCGTGTAGAAGATCAACCGTACGGACGTCCATCCCCCATGGTCCGGACGAGCGAAGCCTTATATGGAAATTACTTGCAGTGGACGTGCGACCGTTCGGACGATAGTGCCTCACTGTCTGGACGCGGCTCTGAAACAGGAAAGATTTTCAGCGAAAATCTCGGAATTTCTGTCGCACAGTTGTCCGTCTGAACGGCCCATGACCACCGTCCGGACGGCGCCCAGCTTTATCAAGGCAATCACCCATTTGAACCCTCATCCTATAAATAGAGGCCCTTGAGCATTGAGAACTGCAAGAAATCGGTATTGAATTCCACTAGAGCTTAAAGAGTTATTTGTGAGGTTATTGAGCTGATTCGTTCTCTCTAGAGTCGTTGCTGTGTGTGCTGTTGCTATGCTTAAACTGAAGTCTATCTTAGGAGTTGGTCATAAGGTAAATGATTCCATTAAAGACCCCTTCAGGTAGGAGACCTGGTTGGGAGGCGTTCGTGTTGGATTACACATTAGAGAACAAGGTACGCCCACTGCATCAAGGATATGTGAGTGTTACTATCTTGTATCTAGTCTTGTCTTTTGAATAGTGGATATCCTGGGTTTGGCTGCACCGTAGTGGTTTTTCTCATTTTGAGTTTCCACTTCGTTAACAAAATTTTTTGTGTTATTTATTTTCTGCACTATTTTGTTAACACATTACGCACACACACACTTGCCTTTATTTTAGAAGTCAATTCCATTTTTCAGAAAACTTGTTTTGATGTAAAATAAATGTGAATCACTTTTTCAAAGTATATTATGGTGGGTCCACATTTGAGAAGGTATGTTCTATATAGTATACTTGCTTATTTTGAGAAAACCTAGATGGATAGCCTTTGTAATGCCTTCAAATTATTTAACTAGTAAATAGCTTGGGATATTACTTTTATACCTTAGATTGCGAAGCCAATATGTGTGGCAAAGTAACTTTTTAGCCCATAAACTCCAAAAAAATGTCATGGAAGTAAAGTGTTGAAAAAAATTAAAACTGAAAAAAGAAAAAGAAAACTAAAAAAATGGTATATACAAAAAAAAAAAAAAAGTGTGGATGGTTGAGCTATAATCTTTGGCCAAATGGAGTGGCCGGCCATCCCTATTTGGTGAGCCAGCCCAACATGGGCAAAAAAGGGTGCCTGAAACCACAATTTGGCTAAGAGGTAGCTCGACCACCCCATTTGACTGGACTGGGGGTGACTGAACCCACCCCAATAAGTCATGGAGGTGGTTCGACAACCCTATTTGCCAGTTTCATGCCCTGGCTGAACAGTTTATGCCCCTCTAGAACGTTCAATGGTTACCCTAGCTAAACGTTTGATATCCTACTAGAAGGATCGAGCTGTCTTTTTCTCGAAGGTTCAATATCCCTTTGGAAGGTTCAAGATGTCGTTTTCCGGAACGTTCAAGTACACCCCAAACATTCAATCACGCCTGAAATACACATTAACTTTTCAGTCATCTCAGCCAATCTTATCCCTTCCCCACATCTATAAATAGTGCACCACAACCCTTAGTCTTCATCACTCATTCTTCCACCACAACAAACCCTAGACCTAGTGAGAGAGAGGTTCCAGAGAGAGAAAATGTGTTATTTGGAGTGATTACATTCTCCATAAGGTAACCTCTAAACCTCAAGTTTGCTTTCAAAATAATTATGAACTGACCTTATTGTTTATCAAGCCTTTTGGTGAATTCGTAGCATGCCATGTTGAGTTTATGATTTATCACATGGGATAATGACATTTTCCCAAAAACAAAATTATGAACTTGTCATTATTTTTCACGTTATGTTTTATTATGTTTTTATAGAGTTATTATAAGCATTGGTTAAGCTATGATATGGTATGGGTTGAAGTTTTGAGTTTTTCATGCATTCTGGTACCCATTGATTGCTCACTGTTTTGACTTAATGTTCGACCCTTGTTGGTCGAATGCTCGACCCCAAAATTGAACGTTTGACAGTGACCATAAATGAATTATTAAGTTTTTAGTGATAGATTAAAGTACCTAGAGCGTTATTAGGGTTTTTACGTACATAGGTTCTACTCTCGATGAATTATGTATAATATTAGGGTATGTTTTACAGTAGCGGGAGTTCAAGATGTTCGAGTTTGTGGATTGAGCAAGTGAGGTAAGGAAATGCTTACGGAACTGATTTTACTTTAACATGCGATATATCAAAGGATTGAGCATGCTTTACTTTTCAAGATAATATGTCCCAAGCCTACTATTTTTATAACATGTTTAGACTGCTTCAATTGGATAAATAATCACATATGATTTTCTTAAAGTAAATGAACAATATTTGCATCGTATGACATGGTACACTAGTATATGTTGTATATTGGCCATGGACTTACAATTATACAGGCTTGACCCCATTGGTCACAAAGTTTTTTGTTTATGTTTGACATTGCATCCAATTGTTTTTTGTGACGGGTGTACCATGTACGGATGGGGACACGGTTACAGCTTTGCTAGTAGCGTGGGCAACCTGAGGTTGGTCTTAGTCGGGCTGCTAGTAAACGACAGTATACGAAAATATCTGAGACAGTGCCAACCCTATTAAGAAGAGGTTAAAGGCTTTGATAGACCATACAGAGGACAACTATGATATATATATATATATATATATATATAGCATGATTTCTTTGAATTAAAGCATTAGTGATTTTTTACCAAGAATATGTCACTCCACTTCAAAATAAATCTAAATTTTTAGATGACATATTAACGGAAACAACACATACCATTTTATGAAAAAACCCACATCTAATAAATTAAGCGTAATGGTCAATCACTTAAGGCTCATTGCATAAAACGACTTTGTAATAATTTACTTATCAAGTTGTGGACTTAGATAGTTACTTCTCTTCCACTGTAAACCACCTCAATGTTTTGCATATTAGCAAGTTGCTGGGTAGTAGAGTGAGAAATTCGATGGGATGAAGATGGCAAGCGAATGACTTGCATTATCAAGTGGGATTAGTTAGTAGTTATATGTTTTTGTGATAAAAGTTTATGTTTGGAGGCTCAGAGTCTATAATTAATATTAGAAATCTCAGATTATTTTAATTTCGCTTTCTACTTTAGTATACTCTGATAATTAGTGCAGCATAGTGAATTCAGCTAATTACAAGTTATTTGGTTTGATTACACTACGAGTAACACTCCAAGTTAAGCAAATATAATTATTTAATTTTGAGGGCGTTAGTCCTAGTTCGGCCATAAGAGGTCGTCTATGTGACATCCCACATTGCTTGGGTATAGGAATCGAGATGTGCTTATATATATATATTTGCACCCTTCTTGACACAATGCATTTTAAAGTCGTGATGACCATGAACCTATCAGAACTCCGCAGTTAAGCATGCTTATGCGAAAGTAGTACGAGGATGGGTGATCTCTTAGGAAGTATGGTTTATAGGGAGCCAAAAGCAGGCAATATTGTGTAGTTGGGAGTGGGTCATTACAAAAGGTATCAGAGCCATTGCCCAACCATAGATGGCGAGAGCGTGCACAAGCCCATGAGGGTTGCCAGCAGGCACTCACTGGGATGCTAAGGCTAAGAATGGGGTGATTCCATGAGGGTCGCCAATGGGGATGCTGTGTGACGACCCTTTTTTTTTTTTTTTTTATACAAAATGGAATTATCTTAGTGGCATGGCGAATACTCATAAGCGAATATCAACCTAATACATCTCTAAACATACTCATAATATATCATAGATAACATATTGCAGTGGAAACTAAATTCATTATCCAAAAAAGAGAAATACAACATCAAAGCCATTTATCTGTCTATCTGTATAAAGCTTAATCAAATAATATTTACATCAAAAGAATGGCTATACAAAATAGATGTCACATGCGACACAAGCAATATATCAAATGTCTATACAAAAGATGGACTATCCATAAGTTCAACAAATACAACTGTTGCGAGATATTTTAGTCATAATACCCCAAATATAAAGCCACTGAGTCCTCATCGATATCAACGTTACCTGCAGCCAAAGCATCAACATCTACACGGTCGTGGTGGTGGCCACGTCTGCATAGGTGGAAATGAGTCCACAAGATCAGCAGTATAAAACTTACTAAGTTTTTGTTGGGGATCATGCGCTAATCAAAGTATGCGCAGTGAAATACTGATCCCAAAAAAAAATTCTTCAAGATAAACAAGGATAAATTAATTAAACTAACATGTTCAGGCTATTAGGGTCAATTGATTTTGGTTGATTTGCACCTTGCATATTGAATGATGAAGAACGGTAGATCATCAACACCATATCTTAACATAATTCAAAGTATCAAAAGCATTCTTAAAATATATATTATCTCAAGATATCATCGGTTTGGGTTTAAGCAAATATAGCATTTTGCATATTATATAAGTACAAAACTTAGTATCTTTTCTCAATGAGTTGAATACTCACCTAGGCTGCCTGAAATTGGCTATGAAGAAATCATCCTTGTTAGCCACACAATGTATCACAGTGCATTACACTGTGATGACATATTAATACTAACACATAATATCTTCTAACTCTAACTTCCCACTTAGCTCTTGAATTGTTGAAGAACTAAAACCCATAGAAAACCCATAGGATATCTAGGGCTCCTTTGACAACACATTAGTTAATATTACTAACCCATAAGATCCTCTAAGGGTTAGACACAAAATTCATCAATTTATAACACTTAGACAAAACTAGGGCTTTGGGTCTTAGCTTGATTTCTCACTAAAATGAAACCCAATACTTGGAGATGACTTAGAACTCTTCAAAACACAATACCTAAAGAAAATTGAGAGATCAAGTTCAAACACCTAAAAAATCAACACAAATGTAAGAAAACTAGGATTTTCTGATTTACCTGAAAACGATTGGTGAAAGCGTAGATCTTATAGCAAGGATCACGTTTCTAGTGTCGGATTTGAGTTTGGATGTGACGACCCATTTTTTTTTTTTTTTTATACAAAATGGAATTATCACAGTGGCATAAGGCAACTCAATGTATACATCCCATAATATGTACCTAACACCAGAGATACTAAACAATGTAGCGGAAATTATTATCATAAACTAACAAGTGTTAATTACAACATCAGTCATTTAATTGTCTCTCTATTTAAAGCTTAATCAATGATGTTTACATCAAAGAATGGCTATACAAAATAAATGTCACATGCAACACATGCCATATATAAAAAGTCTATACAAAAATACGGACTATCCTCAAGTCCAACACATACAACCGTCACGACAAGCTTCACAGTTGTAGTATCCCAATACAATGCCACTGGGTCATCGTCAACGTTGGCGGTACCTACAGCCAAAGCATCAACATCTACATGATCATAGTGGTAGCCAAGTTCACATAGGAGAAAGTATGAATTCACCAACTCTGTAGTATAAAACACTCTGGGTTTTCACAATGATCCAATTCATTTATTTCTACCGTAGGTTTACAATAACGGCTACTTTGAGGATTGATGATTTTCATAAAGAGGTTTCTTACCCGCTATGGTAAACAATGGCATTCATGAGCATAAAGCAATATTCTACAATATACACACCATTACATATATATCATGTGACTCAGATATATTCGTATACAAGCTTTCTAAACCTTTAGGAATATACAGGCACATAGGAATATCTAAGCATAAAAATTCATGACACTATGCTTCGGCCTTATGTGTATACAAGTCATCTAAACCTTTGGGGAATTCCAATATACGCATACTGTTGTGCAAATATCCACCTAAATAATAGGTGAATAAATGTACGTTTTACTTCCAATTGCACAAGATCAAAACAATAGCATAGAGAGTAAGTACGAGATCATTCCTATGAGGATTGGTAAATTGTGTTTAAAGAGAATTTCCTAAGATATATATTTTGAATGAAGTAAAAAATGATTGCAATGGAATAAAGTAAACAACATAATTGAAAACAATAAATAAAAGGATAGGGCTCCGATATTCACCACTAATCATACTCTTTTTGGGAAACAATATGCACAATGCTATAAACCATATTACGATACTTAATGTTTGCCAGCAACAAGGGTATGGTATCTACTCCTAAAGCTATTGATCTCCCTAAGCAAAAAGATAGGCATAGGTGTCTATTCTAACTCTATTTCTGTTAGTTTGTAATTGGCTTCATTCTGTTGGACAAAATCACTTCTTTGCAATGATGCTTTTAAACAAGGTTTCGCTATTCAGAGTGCTTCTAGAAGATTCTGCAAGTCAGAAAAATCGGATCCCTTGTAGCCGTTCGGACGATGTGACATACTGTCAGGACGCCCAACTGTCCAAAGCATCATCCGTCCGGATGACGAGAACTTTCCGTCCGGACCTTCCTCTGTGTCGGAAGCTTCGAATTGCTCCAGCTTGCATCTGTTCAGACGTTTTAGCAACATGTCCGGACGACACTCAGTGTTCGACCAGCTATGGGATTTCTTTCCATAACACAGATATGGGAAGATCGCTGCAACTGTCCGGAAGATGTGGATTCCCGTCCGGACACCAGTCTTCATGGTCCGGATGCGCGAGCTATTTATATGGAAATTGCGTGCATCAAATCAACCGTCCGGACGGCCATTCTCTTGGTCCGGACGCACGCAAAGCCTTGATATGGAAATTGCGTGCAACTGAAGTGCGACCGTCCGGACGATAGGGCAACACCGTCCGGACGCGGCTCAATTCAGGAAATAATTTTGGCAAAATTTTGGAAAGCCGATTGCATAGTTGTTCGTTCGGACGCCCTATGACTACCGTCCGGATGACGCCTAGGTTTTATCAAGCCAGACGCTTAGTTGAACCTGTAGCCTATAAATAAAGGTCCCTAGGCTTGAGAACAACAATAATTTGGTATTGAATTCCTTAGTGCTTAGAGAGTTATATTGTAAGGTTATTGTGTTGAGTTAGTCTCTCTGAAGCCATTGCTGTGTGTGCTGTTGCTGCGCTGATCTAAAGTTTATCTTAAGGGTTGGCCTTAAGGTAAATGATTCCATTGAAGACCCCTTCAGGTAGGAGACCTGGTTAGGAGGCGTTCGTGTTAGGTTACACGTTAGAGTGCAAGGTACGACCACTACATCAGGGGTCTTTTCTCATATTGAGTTTGTAACTACTTTGTAACTACTACTTTGTAACTAGTCTTTTCTCATATTGAGTTTCCACTTCGTTAACAAAATTCGTGTGTCTTTTAAATTCCGCATTTATGTTATTTTGTTAACACTTTGTGCATACACACACTTGCTTTATATTAGAAGTCATTTTAATTTTTCAATTTCTTCCTTGAAGGATTTAGCATGGTATCTATTAAGTTGTTCTTCAAGAAAGCATAAAACTATGAAAATCGGCAAACACACTCAGTTGGAACATTGTATCTATTCCAGTTGTCTTTATGCTGATTCATCCAAGAACTTGTGATGGGGTTCTTTCATTACTCTATTATGCCTAGGACTTGGTCATCCAAATTGACATAAATAATAAATCAATACCACATGCATATGATGATCAAGCATAAAACATGAGTGGAATTCAAGAAAACCTAATGCGAACCTCATCCGACACGCTTTTGAGAGCCAACAAACAGTATTGGAATAATTGCCCAAGAAAGCTAAAATTCAGATTTTTGATAGAAAAATCCTGACCCAATGTTTATAAATGAAACGTGAGTCAAAGGTATAAAGTAACAAACCCCGACCCAATGATTTTAATTGAATCACGAATCGAAGCTCCTTGGTGTCCTCTGGATTACTCCTATAGGCTAGTTGGTTTGGAAAAATAGCTCCAGGTACGAAATCAATTTGATGCTCAATGCTTCCTAATAGGTGGCAACCTACTCGGCATCTCCTCCGAAAATACATCCTTGAAGGTAAAATTACAAACCCCAACCCAATGATTATAATTAAATCACGAACCGAAGGTATAAAATTTGAATGC
The DNA here is from genome assembly GCA_028654335.1 of Alnus rubra. Classification (NCBI taxonomy): domain Eukaryota; kingdom Viridiplantae; phylum Streptophyta; class Magnoliopsida; order Fagales; family Betulaceae; genus Alnus; species Alnus rubra. Next base: position 923,834 of record JAJPGS010000712.1, on the reverse strand, counting down.
CACAAGGAAGAATCCTTGATAAGTTCACAAGTTCTCTGAAGAACCAATAGAAGAAAACAAACCTTACATTTTCGATTCAATGATACTTCATTACAATGAGTTCAGGCTATTTATATAATCTTTTCAGCCCTACATGCCCATTATAAGGAAAATGAAACTAACGAATTTCGAAAATAAGAAAATAGATATAAAAAAAGGACTAAAAACATAGGAGCCTAAAATTTAGGACTAATAATAGACAAGTCAATCAGCCAATTAATTGGTCTAAAATTAGAAAGTAATCAGCCACCTTATCCTTCTAATTCCACGCCCAATCAAGCCATAATCAGCAATTAATCCATGCAATTTCTAAGGAAATTACATCCATTAATCCACGCCCAATCAAGCAACATCAGCCCCATTAATAGCTTGGATTAAATTTATTACGCCTTCATCTTCCTTTGGGCCAAGCTTGGAATGCCCCGTTTTAGAATCACACCAAATCTCTTGAATCAGCCCTTAAGTGCTTCTTTGATCTTCTTGAATCTTGCTCTAGAAAATAGGCCCAGCTGGAACATGCAATGGATCCTTTAATGGTGCATGTTGATTCTCATCACAAGTAGCACCGGTACCACGCGCAGACTCATGCTCTCCCTCATGTGTCCTTTGGCCATCAACTCCTCAACTTGCCTTTGAAGTTCCTTTGTCTCCTCCAAATTACTCCTATAGGCTGATCAGTTAGGAATTGACGCATCTAGCACAAAATCAATTTGATGCTCTATTCTTGTAATAGGTGGCAATCCACTAGGCACGTCGTTAGGAAACACATCCTCATATTCCTGCAACGATTCGTCAAGTTTGTTAGTATTAAAACATGTCTCTTTGTACAAGAGTACAAATATAGGCTGGTTTGTACAAAAAGCACTATTGACATCCCTCGCCTTAGCATAAAAACTCACTTGTTTTTTTTGTTTTTCGCTTATTTTCTTCTCTCTCTCTCTTTTCTTTTCACTCTCTTTTCATTTGATCTTCATACACTTGTCTTGGAGTCAACAGTACAAGAGTAACAGTTTTATTATGTTTTACAAAAGAATGCCTATTCTTAAACCTGTCATGAGTAAACTTCCTCTCAAATTGCCATGGCCTGCCCAATAATATGGGACCCGCTTGCATTGGAACAACATCACAAAGTACTTCATCTTTGGACTTCCCAATTGAAAAAGAAATTAGCACTTGCTTATTTGCCTTAACCTCCCCATAATCATTCAACTGCTGCAACTTATACTATCTAGGGTGTTTCAAGGTTGGTAAATTCGGTTTTTCAGCTAAAGTAATGCTAGCCACATTAGTACAACTTCCCCCATCAATGATCATACTACATACCTTGTTTTTACTGTGGCATCTAGTATGAAAAATGTTCCCCCTTTGTTGTTCCATGCCATCTTCTTTTACTTGGGCACTTAAAACATGCCTAGCCACAAGTGACTCACCCTCCACCGGATACTCCACATTATCATCACAAGCGTCCTCAGGCGGTGGCAGTTGGTCAGCATCGCCCTCGCTTTCGGTTTCCACCTTTCCATCAACACATGCGATCATGGTCCTCTTATTTGGGCATTGTGAAGCTATGTGACCTACTCCCAAACAACAAAAACACTTGATATCATGATTTCAGTCTGGGATTCGGTTTTACCTTTGTTGACACTGGGAACTTCATCTCTCCTTTTTTTGTGGTTTGGTTTTGGACTTTAAAACAACTCCTTCGTCCTTCCTCCAATTTGACCTCCTTGAAGTAGAGGAGCCCTGATTTTGAAATGACCGAGTTCCTTTCCTTTTAAGCTATCGCTCCACCTTTATTGCCATGTGCACCATGTCCTCCAACTCCACATAGTCTTGCAACTCCACCACGTTGGAAATGTCCCAGTTCAGCCCATTCAAAAACCTTACCATTGTAGCTTCTCTATCCTCCTCTATATTAGCCCGAATCATGGTGATCTCCATCTCCTTGTAGTAGTCATCCATGCTCCTATAGCATTGAGTAAGACTTTGTAATTTCTGATATAAGTCCCTATAGTGGTGACTAGGGACAAACCGCATCCTCATTATGGCCTTCATTTCCTCCCACATCTCAATAGGCCTCTCATGGTTTCTCCTCCTATTCATGACAACGAGTGATGTGAACCCGTGGGATCGAACTCCCTTTTGAACCCACAATCAAATTGAAATCTACCCAAGAAAGCCAAGAATCAAGTCAAGAGAATCTAGACTCGTTGAAATCCCGTTCCAAGAACCTAGAATCAAATCAAGAAGATCGATCTAGACCCGTTGAAATCTTGTCAAAGAACCTAGATTTGGTGCAAACGCTACAAAGGGTTTGCTTTTGATAAGTTCATAGTTTCAATCAAGAACTTAGTAGAGAAAACTGAAAAGTTTTCTATGAAGAAAAACTTCATTCAAATTCAACTCTTTTTAGCAAATGCGGCTACAAGTCTTTTTAAAACCTCTCCATGAAACCCTAAACCTACTAAGGCCTACATCAATTAAAAGACATGGGCTAAACATCTTAAAGCCCAAAACATCCTAAACTACACTTCTATAGCTAATAAAAGAAGTCTACTTAATGAAATAAATAGGCCCAAAAGCTTACAACCATAGAAACATAAAAATAGGCACACACGCCTATACTTAATGAAATAAAAATTTTGCACTAAACTACAAGGTTATGCCGCCCCGATTTGTCGCTTGTATCACATGGATTAAAGCTGGTTCTTCTTCTTTCAAGCCCATCTTGAATGTTGGGGTCTTCCTTGATAAATTTGCAAACTCGGCCCAAGTGGATTGCACCAATCCTTACATTGCTTCCTTGATCTTCTTCGCTCTTGACCTTGTGATTGGCCCATCTGGAACTTGCAAGGGATCTTTAAGATTCGGTCTACCATGGTGCCCATCATTTTCCCTCTCCTCAAAAGGATTCGACCTCGAATCGTCACCTACATCATAGGGAGAGAGATTAGAAACATTGAAAGTAGCAGAGACATTATACTCACCGGGAAGATCCACTTTATAAGCATTATCATTAATTTTCTCAAGGATTTGGAAAGGTCCATCGCCTTGAGGATGCAATTTAGTCCTTCTATGGGATGAGAATCTTTCTTTGCGCATGTGAACCCAAACCCAATCTCCTGGTTCAAAGATGACATGCCTTCGCCCTTTATTGGCTTGGGAAGCAAACTTTTCATTCTTCTGCGCAATTTGAAGCTGTACCCTCTCATGAATTGACTTCACCAATTCGGCCTTCCTGTGTCCATCCAAACTACTCCTTTTGATACCGGATTGGAATGGAGGAACAGGAAACTCAAGAAATGAACAAGAAATTAAGGATAGGAGTTCACCACCCAAGAGATACACCAAGGGGATAAAGAACTATAGGAATTTCACAACTCTAAGGTTAACACCAAAGAGATACAGAATTTACAAGAATGAGAATTCACTCTTGTCACAAACCAAACTGATTTAATTCACTCTCCAAAAAAAACATCCCCTTCAACTTACAACCACAAGTATTAAAAGAGCTTGGAACAACCCTCCAAGCATAGGACAAGCAAGACAACCATGCTGCAATTCTTACACAAAATAAGGCATAGCAAACAGGTCAGGAAATAAGGCAGGAGACAGACAGGGGGACAATCTCCAAAACAGGCAAGGAGACATGGGATGGTTCAAAAGTAAGAAAACAACATCCCGGATTTTTCGAGTGGACCCAACGACTAGTTTTAAAACAAGCATATCTTTTTGTATGTTTCTTCAAATAGACAAAAACTTATTGGGATGGAAAGATAACGTCTTGAACTTCAATTTGGACCTAAGAAAATCTCAAAAAGGACATCGTTTGGTCCTATTATGATGGGCCTAAACCCAGTAGTAGACTGCTGCATCCGAATCTTCTTCCATTTTGGGGTTTGGGCCTTGCTTACTTGACAAGAGTTTACATGACTATTGCTGGGCATACCCAAGTTAGGCTGGACATACCCATGTCACCTTTAATCAATTGGTAAAGGCATCAAATCTAAAGGAGTAAGTGGATTAAAACCATAAACAATTTCAATGGGAGAATAAGAAGTAGTAGTATGCATAGTCCTATTATATGCAAACTCTATAAATGGTAAACAGTCCTCCCAAGTTTTCAAATTCTTTTGAATGACAGTACATAAGAGTTGAGTTAGAGTCCCATTGACTAATTCAGTCTGTCCGTCATTTTGTGGATGACAAGTAGTGGAAACTAAAAGTTTGGTACCTAATTTTCCCCACAAAACCTTCCAAAAGTAGCTAAGGAATTTAACAACTCTATCAGAAACAATACTCCTAAGTACACCATGGAGTCGCACTATTTCCTTGTGAAAAAATGAAATTGACTTCTAAAATAAAGGCAAGTGTGTGTGGGTAATGTGTTAACAAAATGAAGCGAAAAATAAATAACACAAGAATTTTTTTTAACGAAGTGGAAACTCAAGATGAGAAAAACCACTCCGGGGCAGCCAAACCCAGGATATCCACTATTTAGAAGACAAGACTAGATACAAGATAGTAACACTCACATACCCCTGATGCAGTGGTCGTACCTTGCTCTCTAACGTGTAACCCAACACGAATGCTTCCAACCAGGTCTCCTACCTGAAAGGTTCTTCAATGGAATCCTTTACCTTAGGGCCGACCCTTAAGATAGACCTCAGTTTAAACGCAGCAACAGCACACATAACAACGGCTTTAGAGAGAACATTTCATCTCAATAACCTCACAAAATAACTCTCTAAGCTCTAGTGGAATTCAATATCGAATTCTTGCAGTTCTCGAGCACAGGACTCAAATGAGTGTCTGGCTTGATAAAGCTGGGCCCCGTCCGGACGAACAACTGTGCGACCAAAATTCTGATATGTTCATTGAAAATCTTTCCTGTTTGAGAGCCGCGTCCGGACGGTGAGGTACTGTCGTCCGGACGGTCACACGTCCGCTACATGTAATTTCCTTACTAAGGCTTCGCACGTTCGGACCATGGGGATGGCCGTCCGGACGGTTGATCTTCTACACTCAATTTCCATATATGTTGTACGCGCGTCCGGACCATAGTAGACCGGTGTCCAGACAGTTGAGTTTGAATTGCGAACTTGCCTTAAGGATGAGCGCGTCCAGACGGGAATCCACGTCGTCCGGACGGATGCAAGCTGGAACAGAAGCTTCTCGATACAGAGGAGTGTCCAGACGGAAAAGCACATCGTCTGGACAGAGATGCTTTAGTCTGAAGGACGTCCGGACGGTATGATACGTCATCCGGACGGCTGGGAACTATGAATAGACGAGCGTCTGGACGGCTGGCAGGGAACCGAAATCTCTGACTTGCAAACAGTGCATAATCTTCTGAAGCACTTTTGAATAGCGGAATCCCTGTTAAAAAGCATCTTTACATATAAGTGATTTTGTCCAATCAGAATGTAGCCAATCACAAAATAACAAACTTCCTCTTTGGCCATTCTGGGACAAAAATCACTTGACCGGTTTGAAAATACATTCCCAGTCCAAAAATAAAAATTACTCCCTCTTTTTGTCACAAAGGAACAAAGGGTAAAATAGAGTAATAAAACCAACCATAACAAAAGTTACTCCCTCTAACGGTCTCAGAAGGACCAGGGTAAACAGAGTAATATTAGTCCAAGAGTTTAACAAAAATAGCAGAGTATAAGCCAAATGTCTCAAACACAAATAAGACAACTAAAAAAAAGGAAACTCAAGCATCCTTTGCCATAGGTGCAGTCCTAGGTGCATCATCCTCATCGTCACTGCTGGCAGGATGATGGAACTTGAGACACTCCCGGGGGTCCAACTGGTTCTGCTTTACACGCAGGTTGATAGAGTGCACCTCCTGCTACATGGTGGAGATGGACTGTTGCATGGATGACATGGAGAGCTGCATGGTACTCATTCCTCCCTGAATGGCAGCTAGGGCCTCCATTATCTGAGAATAATTGACTTCCTGCTCAGAAGGCGGGATGGTCTGAGAGGATGAAGCCATATCCGGAAAGCCGACAGGCATGGTAGTAGGTACATCATCATCAGAATCATCTTTTCGCAGCTGTGCATTGGAGTTCATCAAAGTCTGCTTGCCGATAGGATTCTGAATCTTCATCTTCGGCTCTCCAGTAATACTGATGCCTGACTGTAGTATGATCTGGGTGAGTAGGCAGCCGAAAGGAAGACCGGTACTGCTCTCATCGCGGGCCTCCAGAATAACGCCCAAAATATACTTGCACAGGCAGAAAGGCAAGCGAAGATGGATGGCATAGACAAACTGGGCCTTCTTCAAAATCAGGTCACTCCACCTGACAATTGGCCATAGGTTGTGCTGAACAATCTTGGCCAACATGCGGTGTGCGGGGGATAAAGCACCAATCCTGATGGTGGTAGCGCGCTCCTCTCCCTGGGGAATTGCATGGAAGAACTCTCGGAGATCGTCCATAGAGGGAGGAATGACTACCTTATTATATGGGCTGTCAGATAGCTGGAGGACAGGAACTCCTATGAACTGACTGATGATCTGGGGATCAACAATGATGATATGTCCTGCAACGGTGGACTGGAGTACCAACCCGTGGTCATCGTCTTGCACCACCTCTAGGTTGGCATAGAAGAGTCTGACCAGCCTGGTATAGACAACACATGCACAGCTATGAAGATATCCCCAGTGGTATGTCTGGATGATGTCGTGGATACTATCCAGAGGTGCCACCATAATGTCTGAACAGACCACATTTCTTTTAGCAGTGACTGTGCGGTCCATAATTTTGGCTCTGAGAGCCGTTCTGTCTCCCTCTGTCCTCTGACTGACTCTATACTGTGGACTGCCTGTTGACATGTTTCTGCAAAAGAGACCAACAAGATTTGCCAAGACAAATAATCCCAAAAGTATTCTTGTTAGATCACAAAAATTTGAGCATTATCACGGCAGTAAATAGGTCTTGTCTAAAAGTATAGATAGAAAATATCACCCTGTAGTCCCTAAAAATATCACCATAAATAATCCCAACATAGCAGATATATGCATCTCATAATCTAAAAAACATTCCTAAAAGACATTAATATTCTAACAGTTTTTTTTAAAAAAAAACTAAAGAGAAAAAGACTGAAAAAATATCTAGAATGGGAGAATAATGAGCAAAAATACAAGGACCAAGATAAATCCAAAAGCTCGCAAGAAATTGATCACAAGATGCCAAAAAGAAAGATTTTGGTGGGGTAAGGTAAATATGCGGTGGCCAGGGGCTTTTATAGAGCTTGTGGGATCCCCGTCTAGACGGTGCAATAAAGTCGTCCGGACGTGCACTGCATTGGAAACAAGCGGACAGGTCGCGCTCGTCCGGACGGGTAACTTCACCATCCGGCCGTTGATCGCCGTGTGCGTCCGGACTACTAACTCCACCCGTCCGGACGGTGCAATAATGTCGTCCGAACGCGCGCTGCATTGGAAACAAGCGGACAGGTCGCGTGCGTCCAGACTGGTAACTTCACCATCCGGCCGTTGATCACCGTGTGCGTCCGGACGAAATCTGAACCGTCCGGACACTTCACACTGAAAAACAGAAAATTGAAGAAAAATTTGCAGAATTTACTTTTTTCTCAAAACCAAGCAAAGATATAAAAGAGAGTTGAGAGTTCAATCAGCACAAATATTTTCCTGGACATAGAAAATTTAAATAGACGACTCAACTCATGCAATGCGTGTGTGTGTGAAGACTTAACTCACAAGGTATGACTATCACAGATATGACAAAGAGCACCCAGATTTTCTAAACAGGAGAGAAAATCAGTGAAAGATAAGTCAAAAGTCAAACCTTATAACTTACTAGGGCCTAGTCACCCTCATCTGATACATTTCCTCTAAGATGCAGCACACAATTGTTTTACTTGTACCATGAAGGACAAGGTAAATTTTTACTTGCACGTAGAGGGCAAGGCATATTGCAAATTCAGTACATAAGCAGTGAATATACAATTAGAGTGCAGAATTCATAAGATTTACTGCTTGATTCTTACGGTGCTGCAACCTAGAGAGAATGCCAGAGTTTTTAGATTCTAGGTTCAACTAGCATGTGGTCAATTTGACCATCTTATCAAAGACAAAAAGTCGGAAAAGGAAAGATGTACCTTTAGGGGAGTCGTGGATAGTGCACATTTTTCATCGCATGAGGAAAGAAGCTATCCTACTTTTGCATATACAGGAAAACACTTGGCAAATTATAAACTCTCAATTATATCTATGCAAAGTAAATTAATACTCAAAGAATTGAGATATCAGATGAAAATACATGCAATATTTGATATGCCAAGAAAAGAAAAAGATCCTGCAAATTCTCCCCAATATATATATATATATATATATATATATATATATAGATATTTTTTTTTAAAAAAATGCAATATGGAAATGACATCATATGCAAAGCAAGATCAAACTTTTGTAAGCTCGATGATGCCAATACAGAAAAACAGTCGCTTGACCTGCTTTTTCTGTCTTCCCCAACAAGTACCTGCAAAATTCTCTTAAGAGAAATAGGGGGCAAAACAAAACTAGTTCCTAGATTGCATACAAAATATAGCAAGTAAGATAAGCAATCAAACCTGATGCCGTAGGACTAGGAACCAAATCCTAGGCATGAACACTTGAACCTGCTAGGTGCGTCTGTTCCCCCTCATGGGGTGACAGTCCTTCTTAACCTAAGCTTGCCTTCCTGTGGGTGGTTGCTGGCAGGACTTTATCATCCACTCCATCATGCTCTGCATCCAGATAGGTGGCTCACTGTGGTATAGATCTTCTTCCACCTTCTGAGGCCTTCTAAACTGCTTAGATTTGATCTTTGAGGTGCCACTATGATTGGCTGGTACAAATCGCTGCTAATGCCTCTGATGCTGAGATGCCTCGTATCGTGGTGTATGAAACCAAGGAGCTTGATATCTTGGTGCTGGATGATAAGGGTTCTGATACCATGGAGTTTGATACTGGGTCACTGGTTTAGTGCCATGATTAGCCTGTCGAGGTAGTTCTCTCTTGGCCTTGACTTTTTGAGCTTTCAGGAGGGAGCACTGAGGATGAACATGCCCACTTAGACCGCAATGATGGCATATGGGAGATCTTCTGATGGAATGAGGCTTCTGAGTGCCTGGAACATCATCATTGACCTTGTCCTTCCCTTTGTCTTCAGCAGTGGGAGGAGGCTCTATGACTGCAGGTTTCACAAGTACAGTCTTTGAAGTAGAGGGAGCATCAGAAGAGGGAGCTACATACTCGAGACCGGTCTTGTCAGTTGGACTCTTCTGAATAGATAGCATACGAGTCAGTTTCTCATCAGTGACTCTTTCTAACTGGAGCTGAGTCTCTAGCAGCTTCTCCTCAAGCTCTTGTATTTTGAGCAGCAATGAACTCTTCTCAGTCTGTAGACTGTTCAGATCATAAAGGTCTGAAAAATGAAATTGACTTCTAAAAATAAAGTGTGCATAAGTGTCAACAAAAATTAAGAGAAAAACCACTCCGGGGCAGCCAAACCCAGGAATTCCACTATTCAGAAGACATAGCTAGATACAAGACAGTAACACTCACATATACCCGATGCAGTGGTCGTATCTTGATCTCTGACGTGTAACCTAACACGAACGCTTCCCAACCAGGTTCTCCTACCTGAAGGGGTCTTCAATGGAATCCTTTATCTTAGAGCCGACCTCTAAGATAGACTTCAGTTGTAGCACAGCAACAACACACTTGATAGGGCTTCAGAGGAAATATCACATCTCTGAGCAATTGTGGAATTCAATACCGAATTCTTGCAGTTCTCAATGCCCAGGGGGCCTCTATTTATAGGCTGGGGGCTCAAATGAACGTTAGGCAAAATATACCTGGGCGCCATCCGGACGGTGGACATGGGCCGTCCGGACGGACAACTGTGCGACAAGATTTTCCAAAAATTTCGCGAGGAAATCTTTCCTGTTTAAGAGCCTCGTCCGGACGGGATGGCACATCGTCCTGACGGTCGCACATCCGCTGCAAGTAGTTTCCTTATAAGGCTTCGCCCGTCCGGACCATGGGGGATGAGCATCCGGACGCTCAAAAGTTTTGTTAAAGTTAGGTAATGCTAACATAGGTGTAGAACATAACCTTTCTTTAAGAGAAGCAAATGCATTCTTTTGATCACTCCCCCAATGAAATCCAACATTCTTTTTAATTATTTCAGTGAGTGGTGCAACAATGGTGCTAAAATCCTTAACAAAACACCTATAAAAGCTAGCTAAAGCATGAAAGCTTCTTACCTCAGTGATGCCTTTAGGCGTTGGCCACTCCTTGATAGCTTTGACTTTCTCTTCATTCACCTCAATACCTTTTGTACTAACACCATAACCAAGAAAAACAACTTTTTCCATGCAACGGTACATTTCTTAAAATTAGCATACAACTTTTCACATCTCAACACATCTAACACACATCTCAAATGCTCAATATGTTCATCTAAGTTCATGCTGTACACTAGGATATCATCAAAGTACACACGATTACAAATTTGCCTATGAACGCACGTAATACATGATTCATTAATCTCATGAAAGTACTAGGCGCATTTGTAAGTCTAAATGGCATAACCAACCATTCATAAAGTCCATATTTAGTCTTAAAAGCAATTTTCCAAATGCGCCATCCTCCAAGTCCCATCCTTCTTAGGCACTAGTAGCACTGCTACTGCACATGGGCTCACATACTCCTTGCTCAACAAATCTTCAACTTGCCTTTGAAGCTCCTTGGTCTCCTTCCGATTACTCCTATAGGCTGGTCGGTTTGGAATAACAGCTCCGGGTATGAAATCAATTTGATGCTCAATGCCTCTAACGGGTGGCAAGCCACTTGGCATCTCCTTCAGAAATACATCCTCGAACTCCTGCAACAAAGAAATTGGCAAACTAGGAAGAGATTGGTTAGTTTCATCAAGATTAAGATAAGATTCTTTGTAAACAAGAAAAATCATAGGCTGATTTGCTAAGAAGGCCCGCTTAACCTCACTCTCCTTTGCATAAAAACTGATCTTTTCCTTTCCTTTTCTCTTTGCAGGTTCTCTTTCTTTTTTCTCTCTTGTGGCTCCACTCTCTTTTCTTTATTCTCAAGCACCTCTCTATTTTCTTTTTCACTCTTTCTTTTTTGCTCAATCTCACTTTTCAGCTTCAGTTGGTCCTCATAGACCTGCTTTGGGGTTAAAGGAGCAAGCTTGATTGTTTTTCCATCCTTTACAAAGTTGTACCTATTCCTAAACCCGTCATGAAATCACCCTTCTATCATACTGCCATGGCCTCCCCAACAAAATATGGCCAACATGCATAGGAACTACATTACAAAGCATCTCATCACTATACCTCCCAATGGTAAAAGCCACCAAAACTTGCTTATTGACCTTGACCTCCCCACATTCATTCAACCATTGCAACTTATAAGGTCTAGGATGCTTCAGTAAAGGTAAGCTCAACTTTTCAACTAGAGTGGTACTAGCTACATTGGTGCAACTTTCCCCGTCTATAATCTTATATGTACTCTATCTGCTGCTCCATATCGTCTATCTTAATTTGTGTATTGAGAGCACGCCTGGCAACAAGAGACTCACCTTCTATGGGGTATTCTACTCCATCATCATCACTAGCATTGACCAACTCGGGCATCTCATCACTATCAGTCATCACCTCCCCATTGTCTTGCATAACCATCACTCGCTTGTTTGGACATTGAGATGCGATGTGCCCTGAACCCAAACATTTAAAACATTTGATATCTCTATTCCTTGAAGGTTGGAAATCTACCTTGGGTTTGATCTTGCTAGTTCCCTCATCTTTTCCCTTAGGTGGTTCTCATACCACATTTATAACGACCCAATAAGAAGCGGTAGGATCTACGCTAACACCCCGAAATGTTGGGCACATCTATGCTAATGATGGGTACCATGGTAGACCGAATCTTAAAGAGAGAAGAAGATCAAGGAAGTAACGCAAGGATTGGTGCAATCCACTTGGGCCGAGTCTGCAAATTTATCGAGCAAGACCCCAACATTCAAGATGGGCTTGAAAGAAGAAGAACCAGCTTTAATCCATGTGATACAAGCGACAGATGGGGGTGGCATAGCCTAGTGGTTTAGTGCAGACTTTTTATTTCATTATGTATAGGCGTGAGGGCCTATTTATATGTTTCTATGGTTGTAGGCTTTTGGGCCTATTTATTTCAATAAGTGGACTTCTTTTATTATAGCTATAGAAGTGTAGTTTAGGATGTTTTGGGCTTGAAGATGTTCAGCCCATGTCTTTTAATTGATGTAGGCCTTAGTAGGTTTAGGGTTTCTGAAAGATGAAATTGACTTCAAAAATAAAGTGTGTGCATAAGAAATGACACACAGAATTTTGTTGACGAAGTGAAAACTCAATCAAGAGAAAAACCACTCTGGGGCAGCCAAACCCAGGAATTCCACTATTCAGAAGACAAAGCTAGATACAAGATAGTAACACTCACATGTACCGATGTAGTGGTCGTACCTTGATCTCTGACGTGTAACCAAACACGAACGCTTCCCAACCAGGTTCTCCTACCTGAAGGGGTCTTCAATGGAATCCTTTATCTTAGAGCCGACCTCTAAGATAGACTTCGGTTTATAGCACAACACACTTGTAAAACGGCTTCAAAGGGATTGATGACTTCTCTGAGCTCTAATGGAATTCACACCGAATTCTTGCAGTTCTCTATGCCCAGGGGCCTCTATTTATAGGCTGGGGGCTCAAATTAGCGTCAGGCAAAATATACCTGGGTGCCGTCCGGACGGTGTACATGGGTCGTCCAGACGGACAACTGTGCGACAAAATTTCCTATTTAAGAGCTTTGTCCGGACGGGATGGCACATCATCCGGACGGTTACACGTCCGCTGCAAGTAATTTCCTTATAAGGCTTCGCGCGTCCGGACCATGGGGGATGAGCGTCCAGACGGCTATTCTTCAACACGCAATTTTCATATCTGCAATGCGCGCGTCCGGACCATGATAGGCAGTCGTCCGGACGGTTGAAGTCGAATAGGCAATTTCCTTCTTTGATGAACGCGCGTCCGGACCAGAGCTGTCAGACATCCGGACGGTGATATTTGAATTGCGATTCTTGCCTTAAGGAGACGCTCGTCCGGACGGGATACCACATCGTTCGGACGGTTGATTGATCCTCCCTTTCTTGGAACTTGGGAAGAAATCAGAAACTGATCGAGTACTGAGAGACGTTCAGACGTGCTGCTGGTCCGGACGGATGCAAGCTGGATAGAACCTTCTCGATACAGTATAGCGTCCGAACGGAATGATCACGTCGTCCGGACGGATGATGCTGATCTGTCTTGGCGGTCCGGACGGAAGACACGTCTTCCGGACAGATGGCACAGTGGGCAGATGGGCGTCTGGACGGGATGGCTCGATCGTCCAGACGGCTGACAGGGAACTTGAAACTCTTCTGACTTCCAGGAAGAATCGTCTGACATCACTCTGAATAGTGGAATCCTTGTTTACAGCATCTTTACACTTAAGTGATTTTGTCCAAACATAGAATGAGGCCAAAATACTAACAGTTTCAAAGAGATGTTTTAAAAAGACTTGTAGCCGCATTTGCTAAAAAGAGTTGAATTTGAATGAAGTTTTTTTTCATAGAAAACTTTTCAGTTTTCTCTACTAGTTCTTGATTGAACTATGAACTTATCAAAAGCAAACCCTTTGTAACGTTTGTGCCAAATCTAGGTTCTTTGACAAGATTTCAACGGGTCTAGATCGATCTTCTTGATTTGATTCTAGGTTCTTGGAACGGGATTTCAACTTGTCTAGATTCTCTTGACTTGATTCTTGGCTTTCTTGGGTAGGTTTCAGTTTGATTGTGGGTTCAAAAGGGAGTTCAATTCCACAGGTTCACATCAGCTAGTTTTACCTTTTTCTCTTCGGAGTAGTTGTGGCATTCAAAAATCAACTCCACCTTCTCCCATTCCAACTCCATCTTCATGTTGATGTTTCCTAGGTTTCTGTCAGTCCCATCTCGCCATATTTTTAAAACTGTAGAAAATGTTATAAATAATTCCTCACAACACTCCCTCACGTGTTTGCACTCGAATTATGTCACTCACACTTGTGTTTTACTCTTAACTTCGCTTTTTCTCAATATTAGTCTCACACTCTTTTGCCTTTTTCCACTCGTAGTTTCCCTTTTTCAGTTCTTTATTAAACTAATAAACTTGATCAAGAAATTCAACTTGTAGTATTTAATCCAATACTGACGGCAAGAGAATATTATAGAAACAATGAATCAAAGGAAGAGGACAAAAATCATATTTGTTTTGAGAGAAACTGAAACTACAAAAGTTACGATTCAAGAAAAAATTAACTTTGATAAGTATAGTGAATGATAGTATATGTTGCTTCAGTAACACCTTTTTTTTTTCTCTTTTTTTTTTTAAAAAAAACTTTAACTTGGTGCACGAAACAAAACAAGAATAAGAAACACTGAATACAAACATAACAAGATAGGATGATAACAAGAATAAGGAATAATGAACACAAACAGAACAAGATAAGATGATAACAAGAAACAAAAGATAAAAGGATAGTAAAGCTGCTTTTAGAACTTGGCTCTTTGATTGATAACTACCCAAGAAGGCCAAGAATCAAGTGAAAAAGATCTAGACCCGTTGAAATCTTGTTCCAAGTACCTAGATTCGGTGAGAATACCACAAATGGTTTGTCTTTGATAAGTTCTTAGTTCAATCATGAACAAGTAGAGAAACGAAAAGTTTTCTATGAAGAAAAAACTTCATTCACATTCAACATTTTTTTAGAAAATGCGGTTACAAGTCTTTTTAAACCCTTCCATGAAACCTAGGGCCTACTAAGGCCTACATCAATTAAAAGACATGGGCTGAACATCTTCAAGCCCAAAACATCCTAAACTACATGCTTGTAGAGCTAATAAAAGAAGTCTGCTTAATGAAATAAATAGGCCCAAAACGCCTACAACCATAGAAACATAAAATAGGCCCACACGCCTATACTTAATGAAATAAAGAGTCTACACTAAACCACTAGGCTATGCCGCCTCCCTCTGTAGCTTGTATATCACATGGATTAAATTTGGTTCTTCTTCTTTCAAGCCCATCTTGAATGTTGGGGTCTTGCTTGATAAATTTACAAACTCGGCCCAAGTAGATTGCACCAATCCTTACATTGCTTCCATGATCTTCTTAGCTCTTGAACTTGCAAGGGATCTTTAAGACTCGGTCCACCATGGGGCCCATCTAATACCAAATGATACGAACCTCAACCGACACGTTTGGAGACCAGCAAACAATATTGGAATATTTGCCCCAAGAAAGCTAAAATTCAGATTTTTGATAGAAAACCCCGACCCAACATTTATAAATGAAACGCAAACCGAAGGTATAAAGTAACAAATCCCGACCCAATGATTATAATTGAATTATGAACCGAAGGTATAAAATTTGAATGCCAGAAGGAAGAATCCTTGATAAGTTCACAAGTTCTCTGAAGAACCAATAGAGGAAACAAACCTCACGTTTTCTTTTGTTTTCATTCAATGATACTTTTACATTGAGTGCATGCTATTTTATAACCTTTTTAGCCCTACATGCCCACTATAAGGAAAATGAAACTAACGAATTTCGAAAATAAGAAAATAGATAAAATAGGATTAAAAACAAAGGAGCCTAAAATTTAGCACTAATAAAAGGCAAGTCAATCAACCAATTAATTGGTATGAAATAGGCAAGTCAATTAGCCAATTAATTGGTATGGAATTATTAGCAAGTCAATCAGCTAATTAATTTGTATGAAATAGGTAAGTCAATCAGTCAATTAATTGGTATGGAATTGGTAAGCCAATCAGCCAAATAATTTGTATGGAATTGGAAAGTCAATCAGCCAATTAATTGGTCTGAAATTAGAAAGTAATAAGCTACTTTCTCCATTTAATTCCATGCCCACTCTAGCCATAATTAGTGGAATGCCCCGCTTTTGCAAAAAGCGTAAGTGAAAATTTTCGAATTTCCACGTGACATTACTAACTTATCAGAGGTAAATGTTGGCAACGGAATATATGTAAATGTAATATAGATAGATTGACACCTCAGAGCTACTACTGAAATACCTCAAATATATATATTAAGTCAGTAAGTATAATTATACAAACAGTGATAACAGTTATGCCTCACAGGGCAAGATAGTCATACAAGCCAAATACTTACATATAACTGAAGAACTATAAGTAATGTCTTAAGTTAGGTAGGGTGAACTACAACAGGGTAGTCCCAAAAAGAGAGGCTGTCTAGCCTTACAAAAAGCTGAATCAGGAACCATCTATGGGTCGGGATAGTCCTGATATTCCTCTTCTTCACAGCCTGAATCATTACACAGTACAGAGAGAAGACAACAACATAGAATACTAAAGTGAGTCCGCTGTTTCCAATAATAATATGAATGCTGATTTATTTAATTAATGCAACATAATGCAATGGCCATATAATCACATGTATATACAAAATATAATCTATGACCGCGAATCATAGACATAAGATGAACATAAACGTAATCATAAAGCAATGATAGTTTTAAGTGTAGAATTTTAGGTATTTCCCTTTTTCCACTACTCTGTTGGCCTTGGCACGGTTAGCGTGTTATTTGAAACATTGGTTTCCTCACTTTAACTTTTAATTATATTCTTTGGGAGCCTTGGCTCCTGGAAGCCTTGGTTTCCCTGGTGACCTTGGTACACCAGTTTTTGTATTTATTATTCTTTTCAGGTACCTCCTCATTCACTGAGAACCTTGGAACTCATGTGAAGCCTCGCGTACCCACTGTGGATCTTGATCCAACAGCTTGTTATTAGACAGGTTATTAAAAATAATAAAATATGCAAAACCACATGCGGAAACAAGTAAATAAAGCAGTAATCATAATATTATAGGAAAAGTCAACTTGCTTCGTCCTCAGTAAGTATAGACATACTTACTATTTCTGCTCCAAAAGTCTTTCTCTACAACTACATAATTTCAATCATGTAGTAATACTAAATTAGTGCAAAGGTGCTACGAATATGTTTACTATACTTATCCTTAAAGTATTATTTTAACGATCGTTCTAACACTTCCGTTTTTGGTTTTCTTAATCAAGATATTGAATGACATCTTAGATTATTGAATAATGAAACTAAAACATCCTCTTTTATTAGCCATTAATTCCAACTAGTATATTGATATATGACTCCCACTCATACCCATATATATATATATATATATATATATATATTATGTACACCTTGTAGCCAAAATAATCCTTTCTACACACACATATTAGCCATATACCCATATACACTCACTCACTAAGTTTATATTTTAATATTCTCATTCATGCAGGGAATTCCAGCATACACCTCACAAACAATTCACTTCACACATTCATTTTATTAATCAGCACACATACATTTCAGCAGCTCATTCACACACAAAATATTAAGGCAAAGTTACTATCTTGCTTATTTAAAACTTCATAGGTGTAATTCTCTCATTAGAAGAGGAGAAACAACCCATGATCCTAGGGAACAAATACTGAATTTCAGAGAGTGAAAAGGAAGATTTACTTACCGAAATTCGTACCCAACATATTGGATAAAAGGAAGGGATCTGATTCCAAAACAGAGTGCTTAACTGAGTTGCAAGTCGCTGGTTTTTGAGCTAGAATCAGAGAGGGATTTCAGATGTTGGTTTCTGGTATTTTGTTGAGAAACAAGAGGAGATTTAAGGCTTCATTTCTGGCCCATAAGTGCTGGTTTTCATAGGAGAGTGAGAGAGTTTTTCCCATGGAAGATTCAGCACTAAAACAGTGAAGGGAAGGAAAGCTTACGTGAGTGGTATGGGGAGAGCTTTGGCTGATTTTTGATGTCCCATGCATGCTATATATAATAACTTTGAATGGCTGAGATCAAGCCAGCACAATTTCTTCCAATGGTCGGATCTTTGACAGCAAGAGAGAGAGATATCCATGCAAGATCATGCAATATCCAATATTAGATTTTTTTTCCATATCTAGTGTCATAATTAGATTGTACTACCATATCTAGTTCAATTTCAACCAAACTAAGCTAACTTAGGCTAACTGAATGGGTTTCAATCATTTGGAGCCGTCCACAAGTAATGGGTTCAAAATCAAAGGTAGAAAATCACTCTCTGCTGTTTACCCGTAAGCTGCATCGCACTGGATAAAATCGCTCGATCTAAAATTAGTCGATCGATCGAAATCGACCCATAATCGCTCGATCGACCAGAAAGTCGCTCGATCGACATAAGAATCGCTCGATCGACTTTAACTTTACTGATCCATTTCTCTACATGCATAAATATATAATTTTATTAGACTAATAGTAATTCTTAAGCCTTATACTTATGCAGACACATATTTAATAACCTAAGTATGGCGTCTTTCCCGGGCATCACAATCAGTCATTAATCCACACCATTGCTAAGGATATTACGCCCATCAATAGCCATGCTGGCTAGTTGGATTCCTACACTAAAACGCCTAGCTGTGTGCTGCGCATGTGTGCTTGATAAGTGGTGAATATTACATATTCAAGCTTCTTAATTCACATATGTTAATCTCTTAGTTTTGTTATAGCTTTATGTTTTTTGTTGTTTTTGTGTTTTCTTGAGTTTTGCATGTTTTGGAAGAAAAGCACTCCAAAATCCATCAAGTTCCAAGCTTAGAACAAAATTTGCAAGAAGATGAAGTCGGTAGATCCTAATCCAACATGATTTTGGATTCGTTTATTTCAAAAGTCGCCAGACTTGTAACTTTTGGAAAGATCCAACACCAAATCAATTTTGAATTTGTTTGCTGAGGAATGGTGGAATCGGCAAACTCAATTTTGGAAAGAACCAATTGCTACAGAACATTGAAATCGGAAGACTCATTCATGGAAAGATCCAAATACAATTCAATTTTGGATTTGTTTGCTGCAGAAAAGGGAAGTCGACAAATTTGTTTTCTTTGTCAATTCTAGAATGAGCACGCCTCCGTATTGTAACCATAATTTTTGGCTCAAGTATTGGATTACGGTGAAATTAGCAGCGTTGGACAATTAATACAAAATGCAACAAATATCTCCGAAATATGTTTTCCCTTATTTAGAAGTTTACTATGCCAAAATAGGACTAAAAATCTGGGTGAATATAGAAATATCTGAATCCAACTCCAACTCGATTTTGGACTTACAAGGTACATGAAATCATCTAGGGTTGTTCCTAAACACTATAAATACTCCCCTAAGTCCTCCAAAACAAACAAGCAAGCTTTGGGAGAGGAATCAAAGGCTAGATCAAGAAGGGTTTTGGTTTTACTTTCTTCCTTTCTTTATTTTTTGTATGTTTATATTTGTAGTTCGAATTAGTTGTACTTAATTACTCTTGTTGGGTTTCGATTGAAGCCCTAATCACGTTTCTTTAAGGTTTTGATTTGCCTTGCTACAACTATTTGTGATTCTTAATTGATTATTTCCAGTTTTCATGAATTCCTCGTATGTTTATGTCTGATCATCATTGCGTGTGGTTTGAATTTGTTATTAATGTCAACTTGGATGACTGAGTCTTGGGCATAATATAATAATGAAAGAACCCAATCACAGGTTCTTGGATTAATAAACATAAAGACAACTGGAATAGATACCATGTTCTCACCCGAGTGTGTTGCCAATTTCCATAATTTTATGCTTTCTTGAATAACAACTTAGTATACACCCATACTAAATCCTTCGAGAAAGAAAAAGAGTTAGAGTATACATCTATGCCTAACTCGTTGCTTAGGGAGATCAATAGCTTTAGGAGTTTCACACCAATGCCCTTGTGGTTGACAAACATTAAGTATTGTAATATGGTTTGTAGCATTCTACATATCGTTTTTGAAAAAGTGTATAATTAGTGGTGAATATTGGAGCCCTACCCTTTTATTTACTGTTTTCAATTATGTTGTTTACTTTATTCCATTGCAATAATATTTTACTTCATTCAAAATATATATCTTAGAAAAAAGTCTCTTTAAAGAAATTTAGCAATCATCATAGGAATGATCTCGTACTTGTTCTGTATACTATCGTTTTGTTCTTGTGCACTTGTGAGTAAAACGTACATTTATTCGCCTATTATTTATGTGGATATTTGCACAACAGCGCTCGATCCTTTTTGGTTTGCGCTCGAACACGTTGCCTTTGGCAAAAAACTGGAATAGCCCTTTTAAGCTCAAAACTGATGGCTTTACTTGTCATTTTCCTTAGAAACCTAAAAATGCTTGAAACGCAAAAACAACGCAAAGCATTATATTAAAAAGAAGCTAAGGAGTTAACAAATGCTTGTTAAGGGGCTTGGATGTGCAACATTCAGCGCTTATCATGTTATAAACAAATTTAATACGATTCATTGACTATATAACAAGTTCTTGTCAAAAATCTGGTGAGCATATGTGAAGAAAATTACAAAGGTATACTATGTACACGAAACTACCATCCGCATAGACCAAAAGAGCAAAAACACAAATATCTTATAAAGAAATAGTCCTACAAATGCACGAAGATTAGGGAATTCAACAATACTATAGAACTGACAATGTAACGCCCCAAATTTGAGCCTGAAAATTCGTAAGCAGAAACCTCCGGTTTCCACGTGACATTACTACATCAGAGATAAACTCTCGCAGCGGAATATATTTGTTTTTCTTCTAAAACCTTAGGAATTGATAGCATAACACATTTAGAGCTGACTGAAATACCATGATACGTTTATTAAAAGTTACTTAGGTTTATCTTTACATCCTATATGCACACTAGGTGCATCAAAATTAGTGCCACAGGCGGCACATAAGCATATAACATAAAACATGTCGAACATGACATTGTTATAAATATTTACATGCCATAAAACAAAACCCATATAAGCGCAACTAGTAATTTCTAAGCTAGCACATGATAGTTCGTTGATGGTTTCAAAAACCATCAAAACTGGCATATGGGTCCATGCCTTCATTCTCCAGATCTGCATCAGTAACTATGCAAATATGACGTTATCATATTTACATAGACAAACAAGTGAGTCATCCATTTTCATAACTAAGTTACTATCAGATTAATAACAGTTCATAAATAATATAAATGCAAGAGTTGTATGAATATGCATCGTAGTAACCATTTAGTTTGTGTTTTATGATCATCTTACTTCAGACCACTCGTTCTTAGGTATTCAAACCCGTTCATGTCCTTTGCCTCACACTTAAAGTCTTACCTGTTTGCACTGGAATCCTACCGGTCCCAGCATTAGTTATATATTAGGACTTCGGACACCCCTGGGTCACTATGAACCCCCTGGATCCACTGACTAGCCTTCCTTCCACTTGCTACTACATTAGCTTGTTGATGGCTATCTCATCAGCCGTTATATTAATTGGACACAACATGCAATGCATGAACAACCACATGCAATAAACACACACCACACAGTCCTAATGAAACATAGAATCATTTCTCAGTAAGTACATCCATACTTACTCTCCTTGGTGTAGTTTCTTTGCTCCTTTTCTGTAACAAATATATACAACGAAGATGATATATACATCAGTCCTTTTTCCAATATTAAAAATGTGTATATTCTTACATCACTTTACTCATCGTTTTTAGTTATCAATTAAAAGGTAATTACTTCAACATGAATCCTACAACGATTCATCGAAAAAATATTACAACGTTTCATGTTTAAGCACCGAAACATAGCATAATGCTCTTGGTAACATAACACTTAAATATGAATCCTAACAAGATAATATTTTTATGTAAAGGGATAGGGAAATTAGCGGCATAGCCACTTTGTAGGAATACAATAAATGATAAAATAAATATACGAAGGAATAGGGAAATTAGCGGCATAGCCACTTTGTAGGAATACAATAAATTATAAAATAAATATGTAGAGGGATAGAGAAATTAGCGGCATAGCCACTTTGTAGGAATACAATAAATTATAAAATAAATATGCAAAGGGATAGGGAAATTAGCGGCATAGCCATTGTAACGCCCGGGAAATTCAAGCTCTTAAGAAACCCTTGATATTGTTGAGGAAACAATATTCGAGAGATTCAAACTCCTAAGAAATCATTGATATTGTTGAGGAAACAATGTCCACGTGTTTTTATAAGCAAACCTAAAGTTGTTTTGAAAACTTAAAGATCAAAACCTGAAAACCCTTAAAAAAAAAAACATAAAGTAACATTTAAGCTTTAAACTTTGATTGGACCGAAAACGGGTCAAACGAACTCAGATTTAGTTAATTCAAAGACTGTTGTGCTCGCAATAGAAATATCTATCACATAGTAAAATTTAGTGAAAAGTCCACGGGTTGACTTTTTGGTTTTATAATTGACTATTTAGATGCTAAATTACACTTTTGCTCGAACTTTGACCTTTAAATTTAGACTTGATAAATATGTTTTTATGGCTTTTAATTAATCAATATAGTATATAAATGATTTATACTTGAATCCTTGAAGTTAGAATTCAATTTAGTAACAGTTGACTTTTTTGATCCAAAACCGGTGCTTAAATGACCCAACTGTCGAATTAAACGAAAAACTATCAAAGAAAAATATCTCCATACTTCTAGAAAAATCTATGTATAAAAAACAAAACGTATTAATGAAGGAAGACTTTCATAAAGAGTAATTATGACAAGAAAAGAAAAATCAATAAAGCATGTTTGAACGTGGAAAGTGGTTGAAAGGTATAAGACAGAAACATTGACTAGACCGGAACTCAGTCAAAACGAACTCGAAATGGGATGAACCAAAAATAGAAAATGTTTGTCATGAAGTCCTCTATCAACCCTCAAAATTTCACGTCAATCGGAGTAGGTTTAACCATCGAAATAATTCTCGGAGTAGGCTGCCCTCTAGTTGGACGAAAATTCTAAAATTCAAATTTGCAAGACATTATCCAATAAGCTAATTCTTTTATTACATTTTGGACCTAAATACCCCTGCTTTCCTCATATAAATAAGCATGCAAGGCCCTTTGTTTTTCCACACAAATCCTAGACAACTTTCAAGAAAGCTTTTGCTTTGGTTTTCTCTCCCTTTTTCTCTCCTTCTACCACACAACCACTTTGGTGTTCTTGAAGTTATTTTTCTCTCCAAATCAAATTGGTGAGTAAATCTTGACACCTCTTCCTTACTATTTGATTTCATTTTTATTTATTTATTGTCTTACTACGGAGTGGTTTAATCCCCCGTATTTATTTTATCATTTATTGTCTTACTACAGAGTGGTTTAATCCCCCGTATTTATTTTATCATTTATTGTCTTACTACGGAGTGTTTTAATCCCCCGTATTTATTTTATCATTTATTTCCTTACTACGGAGTGGTTTAATCCCCCGTATTTATTTTATCATTTATTGCGTTACTACGGAGTTGGTTTAAAACCCCCGTATTTATTTTATTTAAAATGCAATCCTACAAAGTGGCTATGCCGCTAATTTCCCTATCCCTTTGCATATTTATTTTATAATTTATTGTATTCCTACAAAGTGGCTATGCCGCTAATTTCCCTATTCCTTCGTATATTTATTTTATCATTTATTCTATTCCTACAAAGTGGCTATGCCGCTAATTTCCCTATCCCTTTACATAAAAATATTATCCTGTTAGGATTCATGTTTAAGTGTTATGTTACCAAGAGCATTATACTGTGTTTCGGTGCTTAAACATGAAACGTTGTAATATTTTCTCAATGAATCATTGTAGGATTCATGTTGAAGTAATTACCTTTTAATTGATAACTAAAAACGATGAGTAAAGTGATGTAAAAATATACACATTTTTAATATTGGAAAAAGGACTGATGTATATATCATCTTCTTTGTGTATATTTGTTACAGAAAAGGAGCTAAGAAATTACACCAAGGAGAGTAAGTATGGATGTACTTACTGAGGAATGATTCTATGTTTCATTAGGACTGTGTGGTGTGTGTTTATTGCATGTGGTTGTTCATGCATTGCATGTTGTGTCCAATTAATATAACGGCTGATGAGATAGCCATCAACAAGCTGATGTAGTAGCAAGTGGAAGAAAGGCTAGTCAGTGGATCCAGGGGGTTCAGAGTGACCCAGGGGTGTCCGAAGTCCTAATATATAACTAATGCTAGGACCGGTAGGATTCCAGTGCAAACAGGTAAGACTTTAAGTGTGAGGCAAAGGACATGAACGGGTTTTGATACCTAAGAACGAGAGGTCTGAAGTAAGATGATCATAAAACACCAAACTAAATGGTTACTACAGTGCACATTCATACAACCTTTGCATTTGTATTATTTATGAACTGTTATTAATCTGATGGTAACTTAGATATGAAAATGGATGACTCACTTGTTTGTCTATGTAAATATGATGACGTCATATTTGCATAGTTACTGATGCAGATCTTGAGAATGAAGGCATGGACCCATATGCCAGTTTTGATGGTTTTTGAAACCATCAACGAACTATCATGTGCTAGCTTAGAAATTACTAGTTGCACTTATATGTGTTTTGTTTTATGGCATGTAAATATTTATAACAATTTCATGTTTGACATGTTTTTATGTTATATGCTTATGTGCCGCCTGTGGCACTAATTTTGATGCACCTAGTGTGCATATAGGATGTAAAGATAAACCTAAGTAACTTTTAATAAACGTATCGAGGTATTTCAGTCAGCTCTATATGTGTTATGCTATCAATTCCTAAGTCTTTAGAAGAAAAAAATATATTCCGCTGCGAGAGTTTATCTCTGATGTAGTAATGTTACGTGGAAACCGGAGGTTTCTAGTTACGAATTTCCAGGCTCAAATTTGGGGCGTTACAGTATGGTATCAGAGCAGTTCGCTCAGGTGACCATCGGAATTGACCTACCTAGAAACTAGAGCATAACCAAGAGCTACTTTTAGTAAATGATTTTATAACCACGTAAAAGATTTCGTTTGAAGAATGTAGTGTTGAGTCGGGAATAATAGTAAATGTATAATTATAGAACTGTAGAAGCGTCAATTTTGTTAAATATGCTATGTACCCTAAGTAAAATAAAAACTTTTGTGTGCAATATCTCTTTGTAAGAATTATAGAATGATAAGCTTTTGAAGCTAATCAATATGTATCTATGTGATTAAATGTATTGTGTAGTATTTAAATTAATTATTATTTTGGTGATTAATCTAATGCGATGGTACATAATTATGGCACCTCGACGTTTCCCTGTTCATAACGAAAACTACGGAAACCATCGTCATGGCAACCGTGATGACGAATTCCCACCTCCACCTCCACCATTTAATGATGGAGTGCATCCGGCCTTAGCTCAATTTATGGCTGAAACTACTAGGCAGTTTGCCGAAGTAGTGGCAAGAATTCCACAGCCTGCTGGCCGATTGGAACAGGTAGGTTGCTCTTTACGCGATTTTGCTAGCCAGCAATTTCACCTATTTGATGGAATGTAGGGACCGTTAGTTGCTGATTCTTGGATTATGGATATCGCGCTATTGCATGAGACCCTGGGCTGTACTGATGAGCAAAAGGTTAATTATACAGGACTAAGGTTAACCGATGAAGCTGCAAGATGGTGGAAGTCTAAGAAAGGACTCTTAGGAATAGAGTTGGGATATGGGGTTGCTATTCCATGGGATAAGTTTGTAGAAGAATTCAATGGGCGTTTCTTTCCAAGGGCACAAAGGCAGATACGGGCCATTGAATTCCAGAATCTGGTGCAAGGCACAATGACGGTAGTGCAATATTCCTCTAGGTTTATTGAACTATCAAGGTTTGGCCTCAACCTAATCCCAAACGAAGAATCGAAGGCGAAACGTTTTGAAAATGGCCTTAATCCTCGTATTAAGGAAAGAGTCATGTGCCACGAGATTAGGAACTTTGTCAAACTAGTCGATATAGCATCGATTGTCGAAAGAGGAATGCGCGAATCGTCTGCTGCTTACGAGCTAAAGAGGCGAGCAGCATCACATGCAACATACCCATCCAAACGACCAGCACTTGGTACTGGAAGCAGGCCAGCTGAGAAGAGGAATTTCCCTCCTACAACAGGGAATCAGGCGCTTACATGCCACAAGTGCGGGAAGGTGCATGCTGGAGAGTGCAAGGCTAGCGAACCAAACTGCTTCAGGTGTGGTCAATTTGGCCACTTCAAAAAGAATTGTCCATTGGATGCCCTAGGAGGATCCCGACCCCCAGGAAATAACTTTGCACCAAGGAGACCTGCCCAAGCAAGGGTGTATACTTTAACTCCAGTTGAGGTAGACGAAGAAGAAGAATGAGGTGTTAACGATGTTGTGACAGGTACCATCTTTTTGTTTGGTATCCTTGCGTATACTCTTTTTGATTCAGGAGCTACACATTCATTCATTTCTGAAGCATACATTAAATTACGTCATGTTAGCACTCGACCTTTAGTACAAAGTCTTACGGTTGAAACCCCTGGAGGAAAGAGAGTCGTATGTGATAAAATAAAGAACTGTCCAATTGTTATAAAAGGAAGGAACCTACCCATCAATCTATCAGTGTTTAAATCTCTAGGATATGATGTAATCCTAGGTATGGACTGGTTATCAAAGTATTATGCGAGTATAAATTGTAGGATTTTTGGTGCTTATAACTTCGCAGATTCGATGATATTAAGATGATAAATTGATTAAGCACTTTAATTGATATGCTTAGAGATGGAGTTTTCCTAGGTCCATGGTAAGGATAACCTTAGAGTAAAAAATGACAAATATTGAGGTTTTAATGCATATCCGGTTAACCTTAGAAGTTGAGACAAGTATTCTTCTTGGACTATCGACTAATGATTAGTTGAGAGTTAAGCAGTTATCATACCCAATCTAGATTAATGGTGACTTTTGGAAGATAAGTATATAAACTACAAATTGTTGGTTCACATATATTTTGGACATATACATATGTGTTATTAAGAGAACCCAGTTAATTAAATGATTCAGTACTACTTGGAAAAGATAGATCCATCATTGATGGAATGTTGAAGTCTTCTAGAACCTAAGTTATCAATATAAGAAAATGAATTGTGAATCATTTAGAACAACTCTCTTAAGGAAATCCTTAACTTGGGGATAGATATTCTAGCTATCAGATTTGATGACTGATCACATGCATAATTAAATTGGATTGATATTAAGGATCTAATCTAATGGTTTTCGAGGATGATAATATTTATGTAGGAATAAGAGAAAGATCATGGTACTATAAAATTTTAAGGAAATAATTAGAGTTGGAAAAAATTATTTTTCCTTACAACCTCTTTAACAAGATCAATTGCATTTACTTGAAGGAACACAGTAGACTTGTAACAAGATCTTTTCTGCACCATTCATAGAGAGTTTGGTATGCTTAGACCTACAGGTATTACATAATACTGCAATTAGATATTTATTTTTGTAAATAAATTGCAAGACCGAATAAAATACCTGGTTTAAGTTTCTGGGCGGAAAATCCTAAGGTTTTGGACTTCAATCAAGAGATTTCCGTGTTGTTCTTGAAGACGGTTTATGTTCTGCTCCAGTTCGATATATCTCTTTCCCAGGTCATTCGCATATGAATCTACAAGGTTCTTTAGCTCTGTATTTTCTTGCTGAAGAACTCTGTTCCTTCGCTTCAAATCCTTGAACAATCGCTGCAAAACCAAAACCTGATTTTGTAGCGATTGAACTTCTTTCCCTCGAACCTGCAGACGTTGAGCCATATTTAAAATAGAAGCAGCCCCTTGAATACTGAATGCCATAGAATGATTGATGGCTTCAACATCAGACCGATCCGCCAATAACTTCTTATCTCGTGGAGTAATGATGCCTCTAGCCACCGATGCCGCAGCTACATCGTCTAGCATCACAGAGTCTTTAGTCATGAGATGACCTCTTGGAGATAGGAATGATGGGCGCCAAATCTCTGGTTGTATATCAGGCACATCATTCAGATCGAAATTGTTATGCGAAGCAGAAGAAGAAGCCATTCGGGAAAAAGGAAAGAAATGAAATTGTTCTTCAAAGAATCTGAAGGAGAAAGGAAAGAAATGGTGCTGTTCCTTGAAGGATTCGAACGAGAAAGGAAAAAGAGAAATTAATTAGTGGACAAGATACAGTCTAAAAGTCGTCATTCTGAGCGTAGCCGCAACTAGCCATTGACAAACAGCTCTCGAATTGTGAGTTTCCCTCTCGTTTTTCAACTTTCACCTTTTCACCTTCTCGAATTCTGAATTCACTCAATGAATTTTCTAGATTTCCCACCACACTTGTCACACCTTGCAGAGCTGGAGGAGCATGCCGAGAAAGGTGGGGAGATATTAAGATCCATTGTCGGCAGCACTCGCACTGTTTTTCTCTCGAATCTCATCTATATATTCACTTCTCTTCTCCAATGCAAGGCACCCCTTTCTGTGCTCAATCCCACATACTCTGAAAGCCATTTTTTTTTCTTCTAGTTTAAGCCTATCATCACTCCTTGAGAAGAAAGATGTAGTATCGAAACCAAATTCAAAGTCTGAAGGCAAGATAAATGCAGCATCGCAACTCGATTCACAAACAATGAAGCAAGACTATTCTTGATCTTGTCATCTAGAAGCAAGATTATTCTTGATCATGCTTCTAAGATGACGTATCTTTCTCTTCCTCCTCCTCACCGTGAACTTTTCTGGCATCAACTCTCAATCCGGTGATGGCGATCTGTGACAGAAGAGAGAGAGCATCACGATATGAGTGTCGCACTCATATCCTTTCCTGATTGCTTGCCTAACTTCCTCTCCTTCCTGGTTTCCATGTTTCCATTTAGCAAGCTTTCAATTCGGATTATCAGAAAGCATCTTCACAATGAGAAAATGTTATATAAATTTTTTTCTTCCTGCAATGAGATAAATAAATGCAACAGCTTTAGTAATTTCCATACTAGTTCGATTAGTTATATGAATGCATTCTTTTCTGCAATCTACATACTGGTTTAATCTGTAAACTCTTATTGTTATAATGAGCTTAAAAATTTCTTTATATATGATAACTTGTCGTAAATCCAGTCGCTTATAGAATCGAATTAACATCTAACCTAACCGGCGTACACGAAGTATTTCACGTTTCCACGTTGCGAAAATATGTGCACGAATCGTTTCATGTAATCGACTCTGAACCTTTACAAGTTCAATCAAATTTGAAATATGAAGGGAAACTAGTGTAGATTTTGGATCGGAAAGTACAAAAATTGAGGACAAAGACAATACCACTAGTAAAGGTTCTATGGCAGAACCATGAAGTAGAAGAAGCTTCTTGGGAGTTAGAACAAGAAATGAGAAGCAAATAACTGAATCTATTCCCATGAGCCACTTTGAAGTAGGTATGTATAATACTTTTGTGATTTATGACTTAGTATTGATAATTTTTGTTGATTATACAATAGTAATTGTGTTTAATATAGTTTGCAAGTAGTAACTGTGAATACATACTGTAGTCGGTATGTCGAGCCCATAAATAGATAATGATACTATAGAAATACCTAAGTAAAGATAGTATAATTTGAAAAACATTATTTTCTTACACCCTTTTTGATAATTGTCAAAATATCATAGAGTTATCACATAGTTGAAAACTCTGTACATTAAACCATACCTCAAGATCAACCAGGGAGAGTGTTACCTCAGTCCTCCACTAAGTCGTATCTCCGTGACTTTGTAGATAATTAAGGTAAGTAACGTCTTTGCTTGAAATTTTCTTACTTAGTGTAAACTTTTATGCATAGCATAGTTTACAAATTTCGGGACGAAATTCCATTAAGGTGGGAGGGATGTAACGCCCGGGAAATTCAAGCTCTTAAGAAACCCTTGATATTGTTGAGGAAACAATATTCGAGAGATTCAAACTCCTAAGAAATCATTGATATTGTTGAGGAAACAATGTCCACGTGATTTTATAAGCAAACCTAAAGTTGTTTTGAAAACTTAAAGATCAAAACCTGAAAACCCTTAAAACGGGTTGGACCGAAAACATAAAGTAACATTTAAGCTTTAAACTTTGATTGGACCGAAAATGGGTCAAACGAACTCAAATTTAGTTAATTCAAAGACTGTTGTGCTCGCAATAGAAATATCTATCACATAGTAAAATTTAGTGAAAAGTCCACGGGTTGACTTTTTGGTTTTATAATTGACTATTTAGATACACTTTTGCTCGAACTTTGACCTTTAAATTTAGACTTGATAAATATGTTTTTATAGCTTTTAATTAGTCAATATAGTATATAACTGATTTATACTTGAATCCTTGAAGTTAGAATTCAATTTAGTAACAGTTGACTTTTTTGATCCAAAACCGATGCTTAAATGACCCAACTGTCGAATTAAACGAAAAACTATCAAAGAAAAATATCTCCATGCTTCTAGAAACATCTATGTATAAAAAAAAAAAACGTATTAATGAAGGAAGACTTTCATAAAGAGTAATTATGACAAGAAAAGAAAAATCAATAAAGCATGTGTAAACATGGAAAGTGGTTGAAAGGTATAAGACAGAAACTTTGACTAGACCGGAACTCAGTCAAAACGAATTCGAAATGGGATGAACCAAAAATAGAAAATGTTTGTCATGAAGTCCTCTATCAACCCTCAAAATTTCAGTCAATCGGAGTAGGTTTGACCATCGAAATAATTCTCGGAGTAGGCTGCCCTCTAGTTGGACGAAAATTCTAAAATCCAAATTTGCAAGACATTATCCAATAAGCTAATTCTTTTATTACATTTTGGACCTAAATACCCCTGATT
Organism: Alnus rubra; assembly: GCA_028654335.1. Taxonomy (NCBI): domain Eukaryota; kingdom Viridiplantae; phylum Streptophyta; class Magnoliopsida; order Fagales; family Betulaceae; genus Alnus; species Alnus rubra. Next base: position 892,887 of record JAJPGS010000712.1, on the reverse strand, counting down.
TCCTCCTATAAATAAGCATGCAAGGCCCTTTGTTTTTCCACACAAATCCTAGACAACTTTCAAGAAAGATTTTGCTTTGGTTTTCTCTCCCTTTTTCTCTCCTTCTACCACACAACCACTTTGGTGTTCTTGAAGTTATTTTTCTCTCCAAATCAAATTGGTGAGTAAATCTTGACACCTCTTCCTTACTATTTGATTTCATTTGTATTTATTTATTGTCTTACTACGGAGTGGTTTAATCCCCCGTATTTATTTTATCATTTATTGTCTTACTACGGAGTGGTTTAATCCCCCGTATTTATGGTTTAATCCCCCGTATTTATTTTATCTTTTATTGCCTTACTACGGAGTGGTTTAATCCCCCGTATTTATTTTATCATTTATTGCCTTACTACGGAGTGGTTTAATCCCCCGTATTTATTTTATCATTTATTGCGTTACTAAGGAGTTGGTTTAAAATCCCCGTATTTATTTTATTTAAAATGCAATCCTACAAAGTGGCTATGCCGCTAATTTCCCTATCCCTTTGCATATTTATTTTATAATTTATTGTATTCCTACAAAGTGGCTATGCCGCTAATTTCCCTATTCCTTCGTATATTTATTTTATCATTTATTCTATTCCTACAAAGTGGCTATGCCGCTAATTTCCCTATCTCTTTACATAAAAATATTATCCTGTTAGGATTCATGTTTAAGTGTTATGTTACCAAGAGCATTATACTATGTTTCGATGCTTAAACATGAAACGTTGTAATATTTTCTCAATGAATCATTGTAGGATTCATGTTGAAGTAATTACCTTTTAATAAATAACTAAAAACGATGAGTAAAGTGATGTAAAAATATACACATTTTTAATATTGGAAAAAGGACTGATGTATATATCATCTTCTTTGTATATATTTGTTACAGAAAAGGAGCTAAGAAATTACACCAAGGAGAGTAAGTATGGATGTACTTACTGAGGAATGATTCTATGTTTCATTAGGACTGTGTGGTGTGTGTTTATTGCATGTGGTTGTTCATGCATTGCATGTTGTGTCCAATTAATATAACGGCTGATGAGATAGCCATCAACAAGCTGATGTAGTAGCAAGTGGAAGAAAGGCTAGTCAGTGGATCCAGGGGGTTCAGAGTGACCCAGGGGTGTCCGAAGTCCTAATATATAACTAATGCTGGGACCGGTAGGATTCCAGTGCAAACAGGTAAGACTTTAAGTGTGAGGCAAAGGACATGAACGGGTTTTGATACCTAAGAACGAGAGTTCTGAAGTAAGATGATCATAAAACACCAAACTAAATGGTTACTACGATGCACATTCATACAACCTTTGCATTTGTATTATTTATGAACTGTTATTTGTTTGATGGTAACTTAGATATGAAAATGGATGACTCACTTGTTTGTCTATGTAAATATGATGACGTCATATTTGCATAGTTACTGATGCAGATCTGGAGAATGAAGGCATTGACCCATATGCCAGTTTTGATGGTTTTTGAAACCATTAACAAACTATCATGTGCTAGCTTAGAAATTACTAGTTGCACTTATATGTGTTTTGTTTTATGGCATGTAAATATTTATAACAATGTCATGTTCGACATGTTTTATGTTATATGCTTATGTGCCGCCTGTGTCACTAATTTTTATGCACCTAGTGTGCATATAGGATGTAAAGATAAACCTAAGTAACTTTTAATAAACGTATCGAGGTATTTCAGTCAGCTCTATATGTGTTATGCTATCAATTCCTAAGTCTTTAGAAGAAAAAAATATATTCCGCTGCGAGAGTTTATCTCTGATGTAGTAATGTCATGTGGAAACCGGAGGTTTCTGCTTACGAATTTGCAGGCTCAAATTTGGGGCGTTACAACCACTTTGTAGGAATGCATTAAATTATAAAATAAATATGCAAAGGGATAGGGAAATTAGCGGCATAGCCACTTTGTAGGAATGCATTTTAAAGTAAATGAATACGGGGGTTGTTAAACCTACTCCGTAGTAACGCAATAAATAAACAAGTAAATAAATACGGGGGTTGTTAAACCAATTCCGTAGTAACGCAATAAATAAACAAGTAATGAAATCAAATAGTAAGGAAGAAGTGTCAAGATTTACTTACCAATTTGATTTGGAGAGAAAAATAACTTCAAGAACACCAAAGTGGTTGTGTGGTAGAAGGAGAGAAAAAGGGAGAGAAAACCAAAGCAAAAGCTTTCTTGAAAGTTGTCTTGGATTTGTGTGGAAAAACAAAGGGCCTTGCAAGCTTATTTATATGAGGAAAGCAGGGGTATTTAGGTCCAAAATGTAATAAAAGAATTAGCTTATTGGATAATGTCTTGCAAATTTGGATTTTAGAATTTTCGTCCAACTAGAGGGCAGTTTACTCCGAGAATTATTTCGATGGTCAAACCTACTCCGATTGACGTGAAATTTTGAGGGTAGATAGAGGACTTCATGACAAACATTTTCTCTTTTTGGTTTGTCCCATTTCGAGTTCGTTTTTTGACTTCGTTCCAATCAAGTCAAAGTTTCTGTCTATAAAGCTAAAATATCTTTTATCCATTTTCTGCGTTCACACTTACTTTATTGATTTTTCTTTCTTGTCATGATTACTCTTGAGATATCCTATCCTTTCATCATTACTCTTGTTTTTTATACATAAATGTTTCTAGAAGCATGGAGATATTTTTCTTGACAGTTTTTCGTTTAATATCGACAGTTGGGTTATTTAGGCTCGGGTCAAAAAGTCAACTGGTGGACTTTTTACTAACTTTTGCCACATGGTAGATCTTTCTTTTGTAAGCACAATGGTTTTTGAATTATCTAAATCTGAGTTCGTTTGACCGGTTTTCAGTTCAATCAAAGTTTAAAGCTTAAATGTTACTTTTAGGTTTTTAAGGGTTTTTAGGTTTTGATCTTTTAATTTTTCAAAACAACTTTAGGTTTTCTTATAAAAACATATGGATATTGTCTCCTCAACAATATCAATGATTTCTTAAGAGCTTGAAATTACTGGGCGTTATATCCTACCCACCTTATCGGAATTTCGTCCCCGAAATTTGTAAACTAAGTTATGCTAAAAGAAAAAAATTTACGCTAAGTAAGAAAAATTTCATGCAGAGATGTTCCTTACCTTAATCATCTTCAAAGTCACTGAGACTGGCTTAGTGGAGGACTGAGGTAACTCTCTCTCTGGTTGATCTTGAGGTATAGTTTGATGTACAGAGTTTTCAACTTTATGTTAACTCCATGATATTTGACAATTATCAAAAAGGGTGTAAGAAAATAATGTTTTTCAAATCATACTATCTTTACCTGCGTATTTGGTTTTATATAGTACTATGATCTATTTATGGGCTCGACATACCGACTACAGTATGTATTCACAGCTACTACTCACAAACTATTTTAAACACAATTACTACCGTAAAAGTTATTTAATTAAAAATACTACGTCATAAATCACGAAAGTATTAAACATACCTACTTCAAAGTGGCTCATGGGAATAGGTACGGGTATTTGCTCCTTATCTCTTGTTCTAACTCCCAAGAAGCTTTTTCTACTTCATGGTTCTGCCATAGAACTTTTACTAGTGGTATTGTCTTTGTCCTCAGTTGTTGCACTTTCTGATCCAAGATCTGCACTGGCTTCTCTTCATATTTCAAATCTGCTTGAACTTGTTGTAAGGGTTCAAAGTTGATTACGTATAACGGGTCGTGCAAGTATTTTCGTAGCTTGGAAACGTGGAATACGTCATGTACACCGGCTAGGTTAGATGGTAATTCAACTCTATAGGCGACCGGACCTACGACCTCCGTCACTAAAAAGGGACCGACATACCTTGGACGTAGCTTTCCCTTTTTACCAAACCGCATGACTCCCTTCATTGGTGATAACTTTAGGAATACCTATAAGTTGTTGATGGACGGATAAAAAAAGTTGCTAGGACGGCATCCTTCACGCTTGGCGCCACATCCAACTGGATCATTCCCAATTGCTTGGCGAGTTGATTAGGGGTAGGCGTTGAGTTCGTTGATGCACCCTGCGATTTCCTACTCAAAGCGTCTGCGACTACATTTGCTTTCCCTGGATGGTATAGAATATAGCAGTCGTAGTCTTTTAACAATTCTAACCACCTACGCTGCCTCATATTCAATTCTTTTTGCGAGAAGATATATTTTAGACTTTGATGATCAGTATAAATTTCTACCTTCTCACGAAAAAGATAATGTCTCCAAATTTTTAAAGCAAAAACTACAGCAGCTAGTTCAAGGTCATGAGTAGGATAGTTTCTCTCGTGGTCCTTCAACTGTCTAGAGGCGTAAGCTATAACTTTATCTTGCTGCATGAGTACGCACCCTAGTCCTTTAAGAGAGGCATCACTAAAAGCTATGAATTTCTCAGACTCTCTTGGCAGCACAAGGATAGGTGCAGTTACTAACCTCTTTTTTAGCTCTTGATAGCTTGCTTCGCACTTATCGTTTCATTGAAAATGAGTATTCTTCTTAGTGAGGGCGGTCAAAGGGCCGGAAAGATTGGAAAAACCTTCTACAAATCTTTGGTAGTAACCTGCCAATCAAAGAAAGGTACGGATTTCATGGACGTTGGTTGGCCGCTCCCAGTTGACGACAACCTCAACTTTGCTAGGATCATCTGCTATTCCATCTTTTGAGATAATGTGCCCTAAGAATGAAACTTTCTCCATCCAAAATTCGCACTTCTTGAGTTTAGCAAATAACTGCTTTTCCATTAGAACATTTAGTACTGTTTTCAGATGCTCCCCGTGCTCTTGATGATTAGTCGAGTAAATTAAAATATCATCAATAAACACAACTACGAACAAATCAAGGTACATATGGAAAACACGATTCATTAGATCCATAAATACTGACGGTGCGTTAGTCACCCCAAAAGGCATGACTTGGAATTCGTAATGACCATACCTTGTTCGAATCGCCGTCTTTTGCACATCTTCTTCTTTTACCTTAAATTGATGGTATCCCGATCGAAGGTCAATTTTCAAGAATACCTTGGCTTCCTTCAATTGGTCGAACAAGTCGTCAATCCTTGGCAGAGGATATTTATTCTTTATGGTAACGCGGTTTAGTTCCCGGTAGTCTATGCATAGTCGCATAGTCCCATCTTTCTTCTTGACAAACAGTACTAGTGCTCCCCACGGTGATACGCTTGGGAGTATGAATCCTCTGTCCAAAAGTTCTTGGAGTTGTTTCTTTAGCTCTTTCAACTCGGCAGGCGCCATACGATAAGGTGCTTTGTGAATGGGTTGAGTTCCCGGAATCAAATCGATGGTAAAATCAATCTCACGATCAGGTGGCAATCCTGTCATAACCTCAGCAAACACGTCTGGGTAATCGCACGCCACTGGAATATCTTCCAACGTACGCTCAGCTTCTGGTTTTGAAGTTACATATGCTAAGAATGCTGATGCTCCTTGTCGTATATTCCTTGTAGCTTGTACTGTGGAAAGTAGCGGTGGAGTGGCTCGCGTACAAGATCCGTTGAATTTAAATCTTTCAACACTTGGCAATTGAAAAACAACTACCTTCTCTCTACAGTTTATGCTCGCATAATACTTTGATAACCAGTCCATGCCTAGGATTACATCATATCCTAGAGATTTAAACACTGATAGATTTATGGGTAGGTTCCTTCCTTTTATATTGATTGGATAGTTCTCTACCATTTTATCGCATACGACTTTCTATCCTCCAGGGGTTTCAACCGTAAGACTTTGTACTAAAGGTCGAGTGCTAACATGATGTAATTTAATGTATGCTTCAGAAATGAATGAATGTGTAGCTCCTGAATCAAAAAGAGTACACGCAAGGATACCAAACAAAAAGATGGTACCTGTCACAACATCGTTAACACCTCGTTCTTCTTCTTCGTCTACCTCAACTGGAGTTAAGGTATACACCCTTGCTTGGGCGGGTCGCCTTGGTGGAAAGTTGTTTCCTGGGGGTTGGGATCCTCCTAGGGCATCCAGTGGACAATTCCTCTTGAAGTGGCCAAATTGACCACACCTGAAGCAGTTTGGTTCATTTGCCTTGCACTCTCTAGCATGCACCTTCCCACACTTTGTAGGAATACAATAAATGATAAAATAAATATACGAAGGAATAGGGAAATTAGCGGCATAGCCACTTTGTAGGAATACAATAAATTACAAAATAAATATGCAGAGGGATAGAGAAATTAGCGGCATAGCCACTTTGTAGGAATACAATAAATTATAAAATAAATATGCAAAGGGATAGGGAAATTAGCGGCATAGCCACTTTGTAGGAATGCATCAAATTATAAAATAAATATGCAAAGGGATAGGGAAATTAGCGGCATAGCCACTTTGTAGGAATGCATTTTAAAGTAAATGAATACGGGGGTTGTTAAACCAATTCCGTAGTAACGCAATAAATAAACAAGTAAATAAATACGGGGGTTGTTAAACCAACTCCGTAGTAACGCAATAAATAAACAAGTAATGAAATCAAATAGTAAGGAATAAGTGTCAAGATTTACTTACCAATTTGATTTGGAGAGAAAAATAACTTCAAGAACACCAAAGTGGTTGTGTGGTAGAAGGAGAGAAAAAGGGAGAGAAAACCAAAGCAAAAGCTTTCTTGAAAGTTGTCTAGGATTTGTGTGGAAAAACAAAGGGCCTTGCATGATTATTTATAGGAGGAAAGCAGGGGTATTTAGGTCCAAGATGTAATAAAAGAATTAGCTTATTGTATAATGTCTTGCAAATTTGGATTTTATAATTTTCGTCCAACTAGAGGGTAGCCTACTCCGAGAATTATTTTGATGGTCGAACCTACTCCGATTGATGTGAAATTTTGAGGGTAGATATAGGACTTCGTGACAAACATTTTCTCTTTTTGGTTCATCCCATTTCGAGTTCGTTTTGACTTAGTTCCAATCAAGTCAAAGTTTCTGTCTATAAAGCCAAAATATCTTTTATCCATTTTCTGCGTTCACACTTACTTTATTGATTTTTCTTTCTTGTCATGATTACTCTTGAGATATCCTATCCTTTCATCATTACTCTTGTTTTTTATACATAAATGTTTCTAGAAGCATGGAGATATTTTTCTTGACAGGTTTTCGTTTAATATCGACAGTTGGGTTATTTAGGCTCGGGTCAAAAAGTCAACTGGTGGACTTTTTACTAACTTTTGCCACATGATAGATCTTTCTTTTGTAAGCACAATGGTTTTTGAATTATCTAAATCTGAGTTCGTTTGATCGGTTTTCAGTTCAATCAAAGTTTAAAGCTTAAATGTTACTTTTAGGTTTTTAAGGGTTTTTAGGTTTTGATCTTTTAATTTTTCAAAACAACTTTAGGTTTGCTTATAAAAACATGTGGATATTGTCTCCTCAACAATATCAATGATTTCTTAAGAGCTTGAAATTACTGGGCGTTACAGACAAGAACTTGAAGATCATGTCGTTAGTCAATTGCATGTCACTCAAATCTTTTGAGTATACACTTTTGGTCGTCCTCCAATTTTCATTTTTTTTTCACAGCGCCACTCTTTCACAAAATAATAGCGATGAAAACATAGAGTTAAAACAATTCTAAAAGTTGGACTGAGTTGTTCAGCTACTACACTACCCTACACTAAACTATGGTGTAGTACCATTTGTCTTCCCTAGGTATGGCTATCAAACTATCTTAATTGTATGTCAAAGAAAATTGTTGCAACCATCATTCTCATAATCACAAAAAAATTATAACAATTCAAGTTTAATCAAAACTGCATATAATCATTCAAACCAATTACAAGAGTTGCAATCCTCTAGGTTTTATACAACCATCATGCATATGCAGAAAATCCCAAAGAGAAAATACAATTAAGCCATTGCTACTTAGAGAGCACTACATCAATACCCAATGAAGAGATTAGCTACTCATGGACGTGCTGAAAATTACTTTCGTTGAGGAGAAATCCATCCAAGGGCTACTGTGCATCAATCCTCTTTTTAAAGGAAAGTCATCTTTCCTCTTCATGAAGAAATGTATATTTTTCTCTATTTCAGCACTATTGGAGGCCTAGATTCCCTTATGTTGCTCTTTTTCTTCTTTTTCTCTGCATTTCGGAGCCACAAAATGCGATTGATCCCAATTCTATTGAGCTAGCGCATGTGTGCTTGACCCCATATTTGGTGAGCTCGTCTCACCATGCTGACTGGTTGGATTCCCACGCTCGATCGTTTGGTTCTGCACACTCGCCCATGATAAGTGCTGAATGTTATACATTCAAGCCCCTTAATTCACATATGCCAATCTTTTAGTTTTGTTATTGTTTGATGTTTTGTGTTTTCTTGCGTTTTGTAGGTTTTGGAAGAAAAGCATTCGAAATCCATCAAATTTCCAACTTAAAACAAAGTCTGCAAGAAGCTGAAGTCGGCAGATCTTAAGCCAACATGATTTTGGATTTGATTATTGCAAAAGTCGGCAAATTTGTCACTTTTGGAAAGATCCAACTCGAAATTATGAATTTGTTTGCTGCAGAATGGTGAAATCGGCAAACTCAAATTTGGAAAGAACCGATTGCTGCAGAATATTGAAGTCGGCAGATTCATTCTTGGAAAGATCCAAATCCAATTCAATTTTTGATTTGTTTGCTGTAGGAAAGAGAAGTCGGTAAATTTGTTTTCTTTGTCAATTCCAGAATGAGCACGCCTTCGTATTATAACAATAATTTTTGGCTCAAGTATTGGATTGTGGTGAAGTTAGCGGCATTGGACAGTTAATACAAAAGGCAACAAATATCTCTGATACTGGATAGAAATGTGTATGGAAACAACTAAATAAACTTACACTCAAAATGAAAGATAGAAGTTCAACCAAAGGGATATAGAATATCACCACCCAAAGGATTACAAGAGATACAGAACTTTTGAAACTCACCACTCTAGGATCACACCAAAGAGAGACAGAGATACAAAAACTCTCATCTTACAAGCCAAAAAGCTGGTGTTTAATAGAAAACTCTACTCTCCCTACATTTGCACACACAAGTATTATATAAGCTTAGAACAACCCTCTAAGCATAGGATAGGCATCTAATGAAGTTAAACAAGTAATAATGGCATAATAGTGGGGCAGCGGACAAGGGGACAAACAGCCACCTTAATGCATATTCCCGAGAAGCCTTACCATTCTACTTCAAACGGTCATAACTTTCGGCATACAACCTTTTTAGTTGGAAAAATAAGATTTTGAACTTCAAGAGGTAGACCTAGGCATGTGTTCGACATGATGGATAATTGGACAGCCACGAGGGTTTTTAGAACTCTCTAGACTGCTTCAAAATTTCTTTAATTTGGACCTTTACATTTTGTTGAGCCTGTGGACTTAATTGGGCTGAAGCTTGGGCCTTAGCTAAAGCATTGTTGTTGGGTGTACTCAGGTCAGGTCTGTGGCTCTTCGATTTCTTCATATCGTGCTAAGTCACATACAAGGCTGATACACCATACTCTATAGAGAGCTCAATCTTGTAAGCATTTTCTCCAATGAGTTGGAGCACTTTGTTGACCATCTGCTCATAGAAGGAGCTTAGATTGCCGTTTCACTGGAAAACGTTCTTTTTGAAGATGAATCTGCCTGTGTACGATACTTCTCATTTTGCTTCTCAATATGACCTCGAATATGCTCATGCAACTTCTTGATTCCCTTGGCTCGTTCATCAACATCGCCACTATATTGAAGAATGGTAGTAGGAATTGGAGCCAAATCAAGAGGGCTAATGGGGTTTACGCCATAGACAACTTCAAAAGGACTACTACTAGTGGTTTGGCAAGTGGACCTATTGTAGGCAAATTCAGCTTGAGCAAGGGGGAGATCCCATTGACGGATGTTCTTTTCCACAAAACTCCTCAAGAGGTTTTCCAAACTTCGATTAACAACTTTAGTTTGACCATCTGTATGGGGATGGCATGCCGAGCTAAACTGGAAAATAATTCCAAGCTTTCACCAAAGTGTACTCCAAAAATTACCAACAAACTTGGAATCACGATCGGAAGTGTTCGTTTTGGGAATGCCATGAAGCTTGACTACCTCCCTGAAATACAATTCAGCAACAAAAGATGCATCAAGAGTTTTGTTGCAAGGGACAAAATGGTCTGAAATTAGAAAGTAATCTATCCCATTGCCCATCAATAGCTTGGATTAAATTTATTATGCCTTCATCTTCAAAAGGATTCGACCTCAAATCGTCACTTAAATTAAAAAGAGAAAGATCAAAAACATTAAATGTAGCACTAATGTTATACTCACTTGGAAGATCCAACTTGTAAGCATTATCATTGATTCTCTCAAGGACTTGAAATGGACCATCCCCTCAAGGATGTAGCCTGGACCGCCTACGGGCTGGAAATCTTTCCTTTCTCATATGCACCTAAACTCAATCACCCGGTTCAAAGATGACTTGTCTAAGGAACTTAACATCACGATCAGACATAGTATTCCTAGGAACACCATGAAGCCGTACTATCTCTCTATAGAACAAATCAGCGATGTGGGTTGCATCATCGGTTTTATGACAAGATATGAAATGTGCCATCTTAGAAAACCTATCAACAACCACAAAAATCGAATCGGTACCTTTCCTTGACCTAGGCAAGCCTAAAACAAAATCTGTAGAAATATCTACCCAAGGCGTACTAGGTATGGGCAAATGAGTGTATAATCCATGTGGTAAGACTCTAGATTTGGCCTGCCTACATGTAACGCATCTAGCACAAACTCTCTCCACATCACATTTCATCTTTGGCCAAAAACAATGTTAATGCAACATGTCTAAAGTCTTCCTTACACCAAAATGAACCATCAAACCACCTCCATGTGCTTCATGCATAGAACTATTAGGCACACAAAGTCTATTCACTCTAAACAAATATCCATCAAATCTATAGAACTTAGCAAGCGCTACCTTCTCACATGATCCATACACACTAGCAAAGTCATCATCATTAGCATACAATTCCTTAACATAATCAAATCCTAATAACATTGCATTTAAAGTAGAGACAATGGCAAACATTGTTGATAATGCATCACCCACAATATTTTTCTTACCTTGTTTGTATTTGATTACATAAGGTGAAAAATGAAATTGACTTCTAATATAAAGCAAGTGTGTGTATGAGAAAAAGCACTCCGGGGCAGCCAAACCTAGGATATCCACTATTCAGAAGACAAGACTAGATACAAAGTAGTAACACTCACATACCCCTGATGTAGTGGTTGTACCTTGCTCTCTAACGTGTAACCCAACACGAACGCCTCCCAACCAGGTCTCCTACCTTAAGGGGTCTTCAATGGAATCCTTTACCTTAGGGCCAACCCCTAAGATAGACTTCAAGTTAAGCGCAGAAATAGCATACACAGCAACGGCTTCAGAGAAAACAACTCAGCTCAATAACCTCACAAAATAACTCTCTAAGCACTAATGAAATTCAATACCAAATTCTTGCTGTTCTCAAGCCTAGGGGCCTTTATTTATGGGGTAATAGTTCAAATGAGCGTCTGGCTTGATAAAACTGGGCGCCGTCCGGACGGTGGTCATAGTCCATCCGGACAGACAACTGTGCGACCGAAATTCAGAAAATTTTGCTGAAGATCTTTCCTGTTTGAGAGCCGCATCCGGATGGTGAGGTACTGTCGTCCAGACGGTCGCACGTCCACTACAAGTAATTTCCATATAGAGGCTTCGCGCGTCCGGACCGGGGGAACAACCATCCGGAAGGCTCATCTGATGCACACAATTTCCATATTTGATGCAAGCTCGTCCGGACTTCTGGATTTGAATTGCGATACTTGCCTTATGGATGAGCACGTCCGGATGGGATACCATATCATCCGGACGGTTGTAGCAATCTTCCCATATCTTGAGGCTTGATCGAACACTGAGGATCGTCCGGACGGATGCAAGCTGGAGCAGTTTGAAGCTTCTCGACACAGAGGAAGGTCCGGACGGGAATCCAGGTCATTCGAACGGATGATGCGTTAGTCTGATGTGCGTCCGGACGGTTGATGCATTGGACAGCTGGGCGTCCAGACGGCTGGCAGGGAACTGGATTTTCAGACTTGCAAACTGTGCAGAATCTTCAGTAACACTTTTGAATAGCGGAATCCCTGATAAAAAGCATCTTTACAAAGAAGTGATTTTGTCCAACAGAATGTGGCCAATTACAAACTAACATAAGGGAAGGTCTCAATGAATTCCATCCACTTGGCATGCCTTCTATTCAACTTACCTTGTCCTTTCAAGTGCTTCAAGGACTCATGGTCGGTATGTATGACAAATTCTTTCGGACAAAGGTAATGTTGCCAAGTCTCCAATGCTCTCATCAATGCATAAAGTTCCTTGTCATATGTCGGGTAGTTCAAAGCTGCTCCATTCATCTTTTCACTAAAATAGGCTATTTGGCTGCTTCTCCTGCTTCAAAACAGTTCCAATACCTATTCTTGAGGCATCACACTCAATCTCAAAAGTTTTAGAAAAATCAGGTAATGCTAATAAAGGAGCACCACATAACCTTTCTTTAATCCCAATAAATGCACAATCTTGCTCACTACCCCATTTAAAACTTGCGGATTTTTTAATAATTTCAATGAGTGGTGCAGCTAGTGTACTGAAATCTTTGACAAATTGCCAATAAAAACTAGCCAAACCATGAAAACTTCTTACCTCCATGATTGACTTAGGTGTGGGTCATTCCTTAATTGCCTTCACATTCTCCTCATCCATTGCAATTCCTTTTGCGCTAACAGTATAACCAAGAAACACAACTTTGTCCAAGCAAAATGAACATTTCTTTACATTGGCATATAGCTTCTTCTTTTTTCGTCAAAACATCAATTACACAATGCAAATGATCAATGTGCTCACCTAAGCTCTTGCTATACACCAAGATTTCATCAAAATAGACCACAACAAATGATGTGAACCTCAATCGACACGTTTTGAGACCCAACAAACAATATTGGAATATTTGCCCCGAGAAAGCTTAAATTCAGATTTTTGATAGAAAAGCCCGACCCAACGTTTATAATGAAACGCAAACCGAAGAGGAAACATGTTCTCTGAAGAACCAATAGATAAAGGCGTAATAAATCTAATCCAAGCTATTGATGGGCGTAATTTCCTTAGCAATGGCGTGGATTAATGACAGATTATGGCTTGAGTGGGCGTGGAGTAAGAAGGAGAAAGTAGCTGATTACTTTCTAATTTCAGACCAATTAATTGGCTGATTGACTTGCTAATTCCATACCAATTAATTGGCTAATTGACTTGCCAATTCTATACCAATTAATTGGCTGATTGACTTGCCTATTATTAGTGCTAAATTTTTGGCTCCTATGTTTTTTTGTCCTTTTTTATTTATTTTCTTATTTTCGAAATACATATGTTTCTTTTTCCTTATAGTGGGCATGTGTGGCTGAAAAGGTTGTAAATAGCCTGCACTCATTGTAATGAGGTATCATTGAATGAAAATAAAAGAAAACGTGAGGTTTGTTTCCACTATTGGTTCTTTAGAAAACTTGTGAACTTATCAAGGATTCTTCCTTGTGGTGTTCAAATTTTATACCTTCACTTCGTGATTATATAATCATTGGGTCGGGGTTTTCTTTCAAAAATCTGAATTTTAGCTTTGTTGTGGCAAATATACTAATATTGTTTGTTGGGTCTCAAAGCGTGTCGGTTGAAGTTCGCGTCAAAATCTTCCTATAAACTCACGCAATGCATGATTCATTAACCTCATGAATGTACTTGGTGCATTAGTTAGACCAAAAGGCATTACCAACCATGCATACAATCCATATTTAGTTTTAAAGATAGTTTTTCATGAATCACCCTAGTTGAGAAGCGTTCGTGTTGGGTTACACGTTAGAGAACAAGGTACGACCACTGCATCAGGAGTATGTGAGTGTTACTGCTTTGTATTTAGCTTTGTCTTCTGAATAGTGGATATCCTGGGTTTGGCTGCCTCGGAGTGGTTTTTCTCATCTTGAGTTTCCACTTCGTTAACAAAAATCCTTGTGTCATTTATTTTCCGCATTTATTTTTTAGAAGTCAATTTTCATTTTTCACTGGGTTTGGCTGCTCCGGAGTGGTTTTTCTCATATTGAGTTTTCCACTTCCTTAACAAAAATTCTTCTGTTATTTCAATTCTGCACTGTTATTATTTTGTTAACACTTTGTGCACACACATGCACTTAGAAGTCAATTTAATTTTTATTTGGTATCAGAGCTTGGTACACTCTGTTGAGATTAAATTCCTGAGTGTTATTCTTTTTTACTTCTATTTAAAATGTCTCAAAATCTTAATACAATTCTTGCCTTTGATGGTACGAACTATGCTATTGGAAGGCTCGTATGCGGTTCTTTTTAAAATCTATTGATTGTTAGAGTATTGTTGAAACTGATTGGACTAAACCAGTGGATGTAGTAATTGAACTAGTCCCACAGAAAAACGCACGACTTTCAAATGATAAAGCCCTCCATACTCTATGTCAAGCACTTTCACCGTCTAAATTTGCAAAAATTTCAAACTGCAAATCTTGGAGACAACATATGAAGGCACCAAACTTGTTAAATCTGCCAAACTTCAAATGTTGATTTCCAAATTTGAAGAAATTAAGATGTTGGAAGAATAGACATTTGGAGAGTTTTACTCCAAAATGAGTGACCTAAGAAACTCCATGGTGAGACTTGGGAAGCCCGTCTCGGATGTAAAACTCATCCGAAAAATTCTACGATCTTTGCCTGAGCATTTCAAGATTAAGGTAACTACAATTGAAGAAAGCAAGGATCTGGAAGAAATGAAGACTGAAGAGTTGGTGGGATCTTTTCAAACTTATGAGCTGTCCCTGCCCTCGGTCAAAAAGCTGAAGACCATTGCCCTGAAGGCTTCCAAGAAAAAGGTAGAAGCCTCATTTGAAGATGACTCTGAGGAGGAAGAAAAAGCTGTGGCTATGCTGGCCAAAAATTTCAGAAGACTAATGAGAGATGACCAATTCAAGAAGAAGTTTTCTGAAAAGATGAAGAATGCTCCTAGAGAAGCTGAACCTGAGGAAGCAGAGAAGAAAGATCCCAGAGGTCCGAGATGCTTTGAGTGCTCAAGATTTAGGCATATACGAGCTGATTGTGGGAACCTCAAGAAGGGCAAAGAGAAGGCATACAATGTGACTCTTAGTGATGAGTCAGAAGAAGAATAAGTTCCTAAGTCAGAAAAATTTCTAGCCTTTGTGGCTCCACTTGTACAAGAGGGGGATTCTTATTACTCAGAGCACAGCGACAATGGGGATGAACTCAAGGAGGCATACAAAACTCTCTATGTAAAGTATGAAAAACTAAGGGAAGGATGTAAGCAGCACCTTCATGATTTGAACAAATTGCAGACTTAGAAGAATTCGTTGTTTCGGAAAGTAAAAGAGTTAGACAAGAAGTTACTAGAGACACAACTCCAATTAGAGAGAGTCACTGATGAAAAGCTGACTCACATGTAGCTCCTCCCACTGACACTCCCTCTACCTCCAGGACTGTCTTTGTTAAGCCTGGAATCCCAGATCCTCCCCACATTGTTAAAGATAAAGGGAAGGACAAGCTTAATGGAGATGTTCCGGGCACTCAGAAGCCCCCTTCCATCAGAAGATCTCCTATATGTCACCACTGTGGTTTAAGTGGGCATGTCCGACCTCAATTCTCCCTTCAGAAAGCAAAGGTCAAGAAAGAAGTGCCCAGACAAGCTAATCATGGCACTAGACCTCTGACCCAGGATTAGACTCCATGGTATCAGGCTCCTTACCAAGCTCCATGGAGGCAACCACCAAGGCTTCAAGCTCCTCAATATCAAGCTCTTTGGTCTCATGCACCTTGACCTCAACATCGATTTGTACCTGCCAATCACAGTGGCAAATCCAAGCACTCTAAAAGGTCGCAGAAGGTGGAAGATGATCAATACTACATAGAGCCACCTATTTGGATGCAAAGCATGATGGAGTGGATGGGTCAACAAAAGAAGTCCTGCCAGCAACCACCCACAGGAAGGCAGGCTTGGGTCAGAAAGAAGGGATATGCTCACCCCAAGAGGGGGAATGTACGCACCTAGCAGGAAAAGGTGTTCATGCCTAGGATTTAGTTCCTAATCCAAAGGCATCAGGTTTGATTGCTTGGACCTTTACTTGTTATCTTTTGTGCTTATCATGCAATCTAAGAACTAGTTGTGCTTTGCCCCCTATTTCTCTTGAGAGAATATTCCAGGTACTATTTGGGGAAGACAGAAAAAGTAGGTCGAGCGACTGTTTTTCTGTATTGGCAACATCGAGCCTACACAGGTTTGATTATGTCTTGCATGTTATATGATGTCATTTCCATATAGCATTTTTTTTAATAATAAAAAAAAATGGGGAGAAATTGCAAGATATTTTTTTCTTGGCATATCAGATATTGCATGTGTTTTCACCTGATATCTCAATTCTTTGTGCATTAATCTGCATTGCTTAGATATGATTGAGAGTTTATGACTATGTCTGCCAAATGTTTTCCTGTATATGCAATGTTTGGATAGCTTCTTTCCTCATGCGATTAAAATGTACACTATCCAAGACTCCCCTAAAGGTACATTTTTCCTTCTCTGAATTTTTGCTTCTAGAAGTTTTAGATAAGAGAAAAGGTTTTTGATAAGATGGCCAAATTGACCAAATGCTAGTTGAACCTAGAACCTAAAAACTCTGGCATTTTATCTAGGTTGCAGCATCAAAAGAATCAAGTAGTTAAACTTATGAATTCTGCGCTACATATGTATATTTACTGCTTATGTGCTAAAATATGCCCTGTCCTTCATGGTGCAAGTAAAATATTTATCTTGTCCTTCATGGTACAAGTAAAACAATTGGATGCTGTATCTTAGGGGGAGTGTATCAGATGAGCGTGGCTAGGCCCTAGTACCGAATAAGGTTTGACTTTTGACCAATCTTTCACTGATTTTCTCTCTTGTCTAGAAAATCTGGTTGTTTTTTTTTTTGTCATATCAGTGAAAGTCATATCTTGTGGGAAAAGTCTTCACACACACACACACACACCCATTGCATGAGTTGAGTAAACTATCTATTTTTTCGATCTACAGGAAAATCTTTGTTCTGATTGAATTCTCAACTCTCTTTTATATCTCTGCATAGTTTTGAGATGCTCTCTGATTGCTTTATCAGTTGATTATACATGCGTGTTCTGAAACTGACCTTAGAAAAAATAATTTATGTAAATTTTTCCTCAGTTTTTGCCTTTTTCAGTGTGAAGCGTCCGGACGGCTTCTCTTTGCGTCTGGACGGGTGTGGATCATTCGGCCAGACGGTTACACGTCCGGACGCGGGCGGCTCCAACAGTCAGACGACAAGGTTACACGTTCGGACGCGCGCGACCTGTCCATATATTTTCGAGGCAACGCACGTCCGGACGGGGTTAATGAGCCGTCCGGACAAGGACCCCACAGCTTCTATAAAACCTGGCCGCCGCATTTTTAGCCTACCTCACTCAATTTCTCACTCTCTTTTGGCTGTTTGTGAGTGTCTTCTCATGAGATTTTGCTTTTTCTTGCCCTCTTTGTCCTGTTGTGCATTACTCACCACATTCCAGGTTTTTTTTTGGTTAACATTATTCTTGTCAGTTTCTTTTAAAACTGTTAGAATAGTGATATTTTGGAATGTTATTGAGTTTCTTTAGGGAATATTAGAATTTCCTTTTGTGATATCTGTTGTGTTGAGAATATCTGGTTCAGTATTTTTGAGGACTGTTTTGTGATATCTTCTGTTTTGTACTCTTTTGAAAAGTTCATTTTACTGCTGTTATAATGCCGGATTTCTATGTGCACTAACAAGATTATTTTTGGATAATTCTTGGCAAATCTTGTTGGTTTCATTTTACAGAATCTTGGTTGTAGGCAGTCCACAGCGCAGGGTCCGCCAGAGGACAGAGGGAGATAGAGTAGCCCTTAGAGCCAAAATTATGGATCGACCAGTGATTGCTGAGAGAAACGTTGTTCAGTCCAACATTATGGTGGCTCCTCTGGATAGTATCCACAACACTATCTAGACTTATCATTGGGGTATCTACACACTTGCGCCTGTGTTGTGTACACCAGGCTGGTCAGGCTGTTCTATGCCAACCTCAAAGTGGTTCAGGATGATGACCGCAGGTTGGTGCTTCAGTCCATTGTTGGTGGGCATACTATCACTGTTGATCCCCAGATCATCAGTCAATTCGTAGGAGTTCTTGTTCTTTCGATGTCTGGCAGCCCTTACAATGAGGTGGTAATCCCTCCTTCCTTGGATGATCTCAAAGAGTTTTACCACGCAGTTTCACAGGGAGAGCAGCGCGCCACCACCATAAGGATCGGTGCTTTATCTGCCCCACACCGCATGCTAGCCAAGATTGTTCAGCACAACCTTTGGCCAATTGTTAGGCGCAGTAACTTGATTTTGAAGAGGGCCCAATTCGTCTATGCTATCCATCTTCGCTTGCCTTTCTGCCTGTGCAAACATATTTTGGGCATTATTCTGGAGGCCAGAGATGAGGGCAATACCGGTCTTCCATTTGGCTGCCTACTCACACAGATATTATTCTACAGTCAGGCATCAGTGTTGCTGGCGAGCTGAAGATGAAGATCCAGGATCCTATCATCAAGCAGACTCTGATGAAGTCCAATGCTCAACTGCGGCGCGATGAGCAGGATGATGATGTGCCCCCGCCTCCTCCTATTCATGTCTGCATTCCAGATGTAGCATCCTCCTCTCAGACTGTTCCGCCACCACAGCCGGATGTCAGCATTCTTAGATTATGGAGGCATTGGCCGCTATTCAGGGGGGCATGAGTTCTATGCAACTCTCCATGTCATCCATGAAGCAGTCCATCTCTGTCATGCAGCAGGAGGTTCATTCCATTAACCTTCGTGTAGAGCAGAACCAGCTGGACCTCCGGGAGTGTCTTAAGTTCCACCACCCGTCCAGCAGTGATGACGAGGACGATGCACCGATGGCTGATGCGTCCTGATTGTTTTTGAGACATTGGTGTTATCATTTTGATACTTTACTACATTTGTTTAAACTCCTGGATATTTTATTACTCTGTTTACCTTGGTCCTTCTGAGACCTTTAGGGGGAGTAGTTTTTGTGTTTGATTTTTATTACTTTATTTTACCCTTTGTCCCTTTGTGACAAAAAGGTGGAGTAATTTTTATTTGGACCGGGATTGTATTTTTAACCGGTCAAGTGATTTTTGCCCCAGAATGGCCAAATGGGGAGTTTGTTTGTAATTGGCCACAGTCTGTTGGACAAAATCACTTCTTTGTAAAGATGTTTTTTAACAGGGATTCCGCTATTCAGAAGTGCTTCCAGAAGATTCTGCACAGTTTGCAAGGCAGAAAACTCGGTTCCCTGTCAGCCGTCCGGACAACGTGTGATACCGTCCGGACTCCCATCTGTCCAAAGTGCCATCCGGCCTGTGTTTTATCAAGGTAGACACTCATTTGATCCCTCAGCTTATAAATAGAGGTCCTCAGGCTTCAGAACAGCAAGAATTCGGTATTGAATTCCATTAGTGCTTAAAGAGCTCTATTGTGAGATTATTGAGCTGAGTTGATCTCTCTAAAGCCTTTGTTGTGTGTGCTGTTGCTGTGCTTAATCTGAAGTCTATCTTAGGGGTTGACCCTAAGGTCAAGGATTCCATTGAAGACCCCTTCAGGTAGGAGACCTGGTTGGGAGGCGTTCGTGTTGGGTTACACGTTAGAGTGCAAGGTACGACCACTGCATCAGGGGTATGTGAGTGCTACTACTTTGTAACTAGTCTTGTCTTCTTAATAGTGGATATCCTAGGTGTTAGTATTTTGGCCTCATTCTGTGTTTGGACAAAATCACTTGTGTGTAACGATGCTCCACAGGGATTCTACTATTCAGAAATGCTTCAGAGTCAGAAGATTTTTAGTTCCCTGTCAGCCGTCCGAACGATCGAGCCATCAAGCCCGGACGACCATCTTTCACTGTTCCATCTGTCCGGATGACCATCGACCATCACTATCTTAGAGGTCATAAATGATTTCATTGAAGACCCCTTCAGGTAAGAGAACCTGGTTGGGAAGCGTTCGTGTTGGGTTACAAGTTAGAGATCAAGATACGATCATTGCATCGGGTATATGTGAGTGTTACTGTCTTGTATCTAGCTTTGTCTTCTGAATAGTGGAATTCCTGGGTTTGGCTGCCCCGGAGTGGTTTTTCTCTATTGAGTTTCCACTTCGTCAACAAAAATCTGTGTCATTTATTTTCCACTGTGCAATTAATTTTTGTTGACACTTGTGCACACACACTTTATTTTTGAAGTCAATTTCAATTTTCACTGGGTTTGGCTACCCCGAAGTGGTTTTTCTCATATTGAGTTTTCCACTTCGTTAACAAAAATTCTTGTGTTATTTAAATTCCGCACTGTTATTATTTTGTTAACACTTTGTGCACACACGCACTTGGAAGCCAATTTAATTTTCAAGTGCTTCTTTGATCTTCTTGGATCTTGCTCTAGTAATAGGCCCAACTCTTCATTCCCCCACTCTTCAAAAGGATTTGACCTCGAATCGTCACCTACATCTGATGGGCACCATGGTAAACCTAATCTTAAAGATCCTTTGCAAGTTCCAGATGGGCCAGCATAAGGTCAAGAGCGAAGAAGATTAAGGAAGCAATTCACTTGGGCCGAGTTTACAAATTTATCGAGCAAGACCCCAACATTCAAGATGGACTTGAAAGAAGAAGAACCAGCTTTAATCCATGTGATACAAGCGGCAGATGGGTGCGGCATAGCCTAGTGGTTTAGTAAGCCTTTTAAGTGTCTTTCTACACCTAATGCCCTAAAGCCATCTGGTTTGGGAGTCATTGATCTAAAGCTTGATATATGAGTCAATTAGAAAGTTTAAGGAAGCTAGGCATTGCACAATCTACACGTAATATATAAATAACAAAAGAAGTCTTTAGTGTGTAGTTTTCTATTGCCTTAGTTGTTTCATCCAATTGGGATTCCAATGAAGTTTCGACATTCAATCTTGTATATAAGAATTTACATTGAAGCCTCATGGTTATGTGTTAGTTCAATTTATACAAAGGGAATGTGTGGTGTCTCAACTGGTCATCTATAAGTGATTTGATTTTGGATTTCTTAAGAATTTTGAAGATGGAGTTTATCATTTTAAGCTTGTTAATGAATAAGAATCATGATTTTTATGACATTTCATTCTTAGCAATAAAATGTGGCAAAATATTTGTGGGTGTCATTACTGTTAAACCCTCATGAGACTTCACTCGTCCACTAGGGATGCTTAGGGGTTTAAAAGGCAATTGTGTTTCCCACTAAAGAGCTTCGTAGTTTAGTTGTTGACGTTTCTTGAATTTTATTTTCAGTTTTGTATTGCTAAGAGACTAGCAATATGTAAGTTTGGGGATGTGATAAGCACTGAATGTCGCACATTTGATGGGCACCATGGTAGACCGAATCTTAAAGATCCTTTGCAAGTTCCAGATGAACCAATCACAAGGTCAAGAGCGAAGAAGATCAAGAAAGCGATTGGTGCAATTCACTTGGGCCAAGTTTGCAAATTTATGGAGCAAGACCCCAACATTCAAAATGGGCTTGAAAGAAGAAGAATCAGCTTTAATGCATGTGATACAAGCGACAGATGGGGGGGCATAGCCTAGTGGTTTAGTGCAGACTCTTTATTTAATTAAGTATAGGCGAGTGGGCCTATTATTATGTTTCTATGGTTGTAGGCTTTTGGGCCTATTTTTTTTTCATTAAGTGGACTTCTTTTATTTGCTATAGAAGTGTAGTTTAGGATGGTCTGGGCTTGAAGATGTTTAGCCCATGTCTTTTAATTGATGTAGGCCTTAGTAGGTTTAGGGTTTCATGGAGAGGTTTTAAAAAGACTTGTAGCCGCATTTGCTAGACAAGTTGAATGTGAATGAAGTTTTTGTTCTTCATAGAAAACTTTTCAGTTTTCTCTACTTATTCTTGATTGAACTAAGAACTTATCAACCCTTTGTGGCGTTCTCACTGAATCTAGGTTCTTGAAACAAGACTTCAATGGGTCTAGATCTTCTTGACTTGATTCTTGGCTTTGTTGGGTAGGTTTCAATTTGATTGTGGGTTCAATGGAGTTCGATCCCATGGGTTCACATCATTTGGTATCAGAGCTCAGTTCCAAATCAGGTCTGATTTATTCTTTTAAATTCTTGCATTCGGGGTTTTTCTTTTTTTCTTCTTTCTCTTTTTCTTGTCTTAGGCTTGTTCTAAGGCTCCCTAGTAAATGCCTTAATTCGTATGTTTGAATTTAGATCTGTGATTTTCACAATTGATTATTCGTGTACTTGATTCAAGAATTCAAATCTACGAATTCTTTAATTGATTTTACAAACCTTTGCTTTAATTTTCAGATTTGAATCATTTCTTTAATTTCCAGATTTGACTCTTTGCTTTAATTTCAAGATTTGAATCATCGCTTTAGTTTCCAGATTTGAATGTTTGCCTTAATTTCCAAATTTGAATCTTTGCCTTAATTTCTAGATTTGAATCTTTGCTTCAATTTTCCAGATTTGAATCATTGCTTTAATTTCCATGTCAGTAATTTTCCAGATTTGAATTCCACATTAAATCAAATTTTTTTTTTTGGGAAATTACAATTTAATATTGTTGCTTGTAATCGAATCTGTATTAAGAAAAAAAAAGAAAGAAGAAGCAAAGTATTCAAAGGTTGCTGCATAGTTAGTATTCCAAGGTTGATGCATAGTTATAAAAATAAAAAATAAATAAAAAAAGAAGAAAGAAATTTTGGAAATAGCTGTTTGATATACTTTGCAATCCGAAAATTGAAGTGATTTATTGTTGATTGATCTTTATTTTCAAAGGCGTCGAATGTATCATCTTTAGTATCTTGTTTCCTAATTGCTCTTTACTCATACAAATTCTTTTAGATCCGTGTCATTTTATTCCTTTCTTGTTTCTAGAATCTATTGCCTGTTGGAATAATACATGGTTGTGTCTTGATTTAGTTCAACTAGTTCTTAAAGAACTTGAAAGGGAAATTAGGTGAGGTGAAAGACCAAAAGAGTGAAAACACGAGTGGAGTGACAATATTTGAGTGTAAACATGTAAGGGAGTGTGTGAGGTTTTACCACTAACATTTTTTGTTTTGCAGTGCATTGAAAATGTCTCATAAGAGTGACTCAACACGTAAGGAGGAGGCAGATAATTCATTCTTTGTATTGCGGGCCATGCAACAACAATTTGAACGGTTGAATTTGGTGTAGGAGGAGGTGGACGATAGAATGGATCAGCAAGAGGTAGTGATTAGAAATCTGCAAGGTGGACGAGATATGAGGAGACGTAAGCCTAGCGTTGAAAATGAGTTTGAGAACGAAGGAGATGATGATGATGAGGAAGACATAGCATCTGAAGTTGGAATTGGTGGAGTTAATAGACCTAGAGGAGGTGGGCGTGGAAGAGGACATGGGAGAAATCCAAGGGGTCAAGATGGGGTAGATAGGAACCTTGGGAGCATCAAAATGAAAATACCATCTTTCTAAGGTAGGACTGGTCCTGAAGCCTATTTAGAGTGGGAGAATAAAATAGAGTTGATTTTTGATTGTCACAATTATTCAGAGGAGAAAAAGGTGAAGTTGGCAGTAATTGAGTTCACTGATTATGCAATTATTTGGTGGGATCAATTAGTGACCCATGGGGTGAGTTGAAAGCTCTCATGAGGCGGATATTTTTACCTAGTGACTACTATAGAGACCTCTACCAAAAATTACAAAACCTTACACAAGGGTCTAGGAGTGTAGAGGATTACCATAAAGAGATGTAGGTGGCTATGATTCGGGCAATTGTATTGGAGGATCGGGAGGCCACAATGGCCAGATTTTTAAGTGGTTTGAATAGGTACATAGCCAATGTAGTTGAGTTGCAACATTATGTGGAGGTAGAAAACATGGTACACATGGCTATGAAGGTGGAGAGGCAGTTAAAGAGAAAGGGGGCAGTAAGACTTTAGTTTCTAGCACTCCTAGGAAACCAAAGTGGGATAGAAATGATCAAGCTGTAGTAAAGGGGAAGGCAAGAACAAATCCAAGATGAGGGAACTAGCAAGAACAAATCAAAGGTAGATTTCCAACCTTTCAGGTGTGTTTGTTTTGAATATTATTCTGAATAATATTCTACTTTTTTCAAAAATAAATTATATTTTATTCAACTTTTTTAAAATTTTTAAAATTTTATCTCACAAAGTCAAACCTCGTAATTCGCACAATGAATTCGAATAATATTCGGATTCAACACCAAAGGTTTTAAATGTTTGGGTTCAGTGCACATTGCGTCTCAATGTCCAAACAAGCGGGTGATGGTTATGTGAGATGATGGGGAGGTGATGACTGATAGTGAAGATGCCCTAATTGGTCGATGCTAGTGATGATGATGGAATGGAATACCAAGTAGAAGGTGAGAGACCCCAACATTCAAGATGGGCTTGAAAGAAGAAGAAGTAGCTTTAATCCATGTGATACAAGCGACAGATGGGGGCGGCATAGCTTAGTGGTTTAATGTAGACTCTTTATTTCATTAAGTATAGGCGTATGGTTCTATTTTTATGTTTCTATGGTTGTAGGCTTTTGGGCCTATTTATTTCATTAAGTTGACTTCATTTATTAGCTATATAAGTGTAGTTTAGGATGTTTTGGGCTTGAAGGTGTTCAACCCATGTCTTTTAATTGATGTAGGCCTTAGTAGGTTTAAGGTTTCATGAAGAGGTTTTAAAAAGACTTGTAGCCGCATTTGCTAGACAAATTGAATGTGAATGGAGTTTTCTTATTCTTCATAGAAAACTTTTCAGTTTTCTCTACTTGTTCTTGATTGAACTAAGAACTTATCAAAGGCAAACCCTTTGTGGCGTTCTCACCGAATCTAGGTTCTTGAAACAAGATTTCAACGGGGCTAGATCTTCTTGACTTGATTTTTGGCTTTCTTGGGTAGGTTTCAATTTGATTGTGGGTTCAAGGGAGTTCGATCCCACGGGTTCACATCACGGGGGCAAATGTCTACGGAAAGATCACTTAGATTTAAAATAGAGTCGCTTGGATTTATCCATAATTTATTCATTCCTTATCCCGGAAATCATATTTCAATGAGGGATTTTGTTTTGTTTATCCTTAAATATATAATATATGTCATTTTTAATCTTCCTTGGAAGGGTGGTATATACAAGCGATCAAATCGGTTCGATTTATTTATTTATCTCCCCATGAATGTTTGTAACAAAAGGGACAAATTTTTTTCAATTCCAATCAACTAGGCGTATTATGTCGATTCTTGTGTAATATACCTGGAAATACCAATACTCATTGATTCCTTATTAGCACCATTTCGATTAGCACTATTTTGAGTACAATTGGTACATTACAAAATAACGGTTACTCGAACATCTTTACCCTTAGCCATAAAACTCCTTTGGATTTTTGATCCACCCAACTATTCTATGTTTTCTGATCCAAACATTAGAAAGGAACTAACACCCTTGCTTGAGTAGGTTTCCTTGGCTGATTGTTGCTCGCTTGGGACCCTTGACTCCTAGTAGCAACTGCTTGGGGATATTCTCTAATGAAGTGGCCAACCTGCATTCTCCAGGATGCGGCCTCCTGCACTTGTTGCACAGTGAGGTATTATAACTACTGCCCAATGAATGCCTCTTTGACGGAGGCGGAGGTACTCCGGTTGACATCGACCGCTCATATTTACATAGTCAGTCGTCGCGTCTCTTATTCTTTTCTTGACAATGGTGGCAGTGTGCACCATTTTGAAATAGTCGGTGATTTCGAGGAAAGCAATCCTCTCAGAAATTCGTGGTGACAAGTTGTCACGAAACCTTTCGGCTTTGGTGTCTTCATCAAGAATGAGGTGTGTGGGGCATACTGATACCGGACATAAATGGATATGGAAACAACTACACAAACTCACACTCAAAATGAAAGATAGAAGTTCACCACCCAAGAGATAACACCAAAGAGATATAGAATATCATGACCCAAAGGATTACAATAAGGGATACAGAACTTTAGAAACTCACCACTCTAAGTATCACACCAAAGAGATACAAAGATACTAGGAGAATTCACCTCTTACAAGCCAAAGGCTGGTGTTTAATACAAAACTCTAGTGTGCCCTACACTACTTGCACACACAAGTATTATATGAGCTTAGAACAACGCTCTAAGTATAGGATAAGCATCTAATGAAGTTAAATAAGTAATAATGGTAGAAAACAATCATCAATTAGAGGGGCATCAGACAAGGGGACAAATAGCTTCCTTAATGCATATTCCTAAGAAGCCTGACTACTCCACTTCAAACCGTCATAACTTTCGGCATGCAACTCAAAATGGTCTGAAACCTTTTTTTGTTGGAAAGCTAAGATTCTGAACTTCAAGCTACATGTAGGCATACGTTCAAAATGATGGATAATTGGATGGCCACGAGGGTTTTTGTAACTCTCAACACTGTAACTCGAGGAGGGTCAAGCAAAGGAATTTCGTTTAAAGGATGATGGGACGCTTAGTCACTTCGATCAAATTTGTGTGCCCATTAATAACATTAATAAGTGAAATAAATATGAACCTATAACCAATGATCAACATAATGGTAACCAAGTTACCTAACTAGACTTAGAAGCGGATAATGCGATGTTTGAGCACGCAGGTAGTCTATGTGTCATAGTGTAAAGTTCAACAGCGTAGTCTAACGATAGCAATGTTTGCAAGATTGTGTCCGGATTGGAGACTTTAATTGGTTCTCCAATGTAATATTCGAGTCAAGAGTCCATTGCAGCTAAGGTGAATATTCTACTCATTGAGAAACTATTATTTTCATATATTAATGAATTGCAAAATATATATACATTGTTTTATAAATTTGAACCAACTGTATGTTGAATATAACTGTTTTGGATGATTTAAGTACATTCGAGTATGTTGAACTTATCAATGATATTTTGGAGAATTGTATATTGTATGTGGAGTGTGGAATGAATTGTGTGATTGTGTGCTGCAGTTTGAATATTGTAATTGGTGTTGTAACATGTTTGTGGATTTTGTGAGTGTTATCATAAAATGTTTTGGAAGCATATTGCATTGGTGCATGGTTACACAATCTTGGGAACTCGAATATTTGAGTTTGGGACTCGGCTATTTGTGTCTAAGACATGGCTATTTGAGTCTGAGACTCGACTATTTGTGTCTGGGACACAACT
Organism: Alnus rubra; assembly: GCA_028654335.1. NCBI lineage: Eukaryota > Viridiplantae > Streptophyta > Magnoliopsida > Fagales > Betulaceae > Alnus > Alnus rubra. The sequence goes on along the minus strand of JAJPGS010000712.1, from coordinate 865,520 downwards.
ATTTGAGTCTAGAACTTGACTATTTGTGTCTGGGACACGGTTAATGTCTATGTAAAACCTTCGCGAGTTGTCGTTGTTCTTTAGCTGAGACGTGCTTGTATAGTAGAGTCTGACTCTCGTACTCGTATGATCACACTGACGTTCAAAGGCAATAAGCTTGATAGGATTAGACATAGTGTTGCCTAATTCAAGGAATGTTGATGTCTTAGTACCGCTAAATTAAATGCCATGTTTTCTTGCTTAGACATACTTGTATGCTTGAGATTACTCGCATACATGTATGACAAAGCCACCGATCAAAAGTAATATATTGTAGATGAGTCAATATGTAGAAGCTTCCAAGGTGGAATGATTGGAACTTCTATATGTTCACGCTGCATAGTATGCTTTGAATGTCTTTTATTAGTCGGTGTTTGCTATATCAGCTATTAGGGGTTTTTCAAACAAAAGTTTATAAAATTGGTAGTTGTTATAGTGCTCGCAAGACTATAAAGGAAAAGTTGGTTCTTTGGGAAAACTCAGTTAGTTTAATATCACAAGGGTCTTGGTATAATGTACTGAGATGGTGAACTCACTCTTTCACCTATACAGATGTGGCAAACCCTCACAACCGTATAGATTATGTTCCTTTGGTTGCAGGTACTCCGGTCGTAGTTGATAATGTTGTAGAAGTGTACTTGGGATATTATGACTGAAGCTCGCCGCAACGGTCATAATTGGTGGACCACAGGTTGTCCACTGTCTTAGAGGTTTTGTATATGGCTTGTGTCGCTTGTGTCACTTATTCTTGTAAGCCATTTCTGTTGTGTAATTATTATGTGTTTGATTTGAGAAAAGACATAAATAGATAGATGTAATATGTCTCTTTGCTTATGATTAGGCTGTAGTAGAGTTTATATTTTGATTTCCTCTATTTAGGTTTATGTTTTCCGCTGCATAGTAACGTCTATTTAACTATGCAGCGAAAAACATAAACCTAAATAGCATAAATCAAAATATAAATAGACGTTACTCTGATTATCAGGTGCATATTTTGCGGCATGTGCCATATGTTGGCTTTCCGACACATCGTCGTGCCACTATGAGGACTCGTTTATATTTGTATTAAAAAAAAAAAAGGGTCGTCACACTACTTGGACTAGGCCTCTAAACATTGAAAAAAAAATACATTGCTAACTAGAGCTAAAATTCAGTAAAATAATACTTCTTGAAGGCTTGGAGAGTTGGAGAGGAGTAAATCATGGCTGGAGCCCATCTTAGCAACATCATGATCTGTTAAAACACTTCGTAGGGTATTGATGAAACCCTATCCAACCACAACCACAATGGTTTAATTGTATCATAATTTAGAGAATTTCAGTTTATGCATGTTGGTTATATAATTATGAGAATTGCTACAATTTGATATTGCTCTTAATATTTTAATGCAATTGTTCTTAAATTCAAAATCAATATTGGTGAAATCCTTATCATGTCATAGAAATCTTTTTACCTTTATTGAACTCAAATCATTCTTATTTTTTGTGATTTTGATAATGATGATTATACAAAGATTATCAAGAGCACGGATCGTGCTACACCGTAGTTTAGTGTAATCATTTTATTTTTGTTGCATAAAATGAATTTCTTTTATTAAATATGATTAACTATTGATGTGCGGATAGCGTGAAGTCAATACTCTACTCTCTCTCTCTCTCTCTCTCTCTCTCTCTCTCTCTCTCTCTCTCTCTCTCTTATATTTCGATTCTCTTTTGCATTTATTTTATGCACTTTAGTCAATAATAAAATCAACCATCTTTTCTGAAGTTATTTTTAATCTTCATAAACTTGATAGCAACACCATTGCACTCCTTGAGGTTCGACACCCTTTGTACAACCTTATCCTATAATGATTCGTACTATTGCGAGTGGTAATTTATTATTGATATATTTTTGAAGGTTTGAAGTCAATTCTTGAAGGTTTGAAAAGTTGAAGAGGAGTAAAAATCATGGCAAGAGGGCATCTCAGCAGTGTCATGAGAGAATAAAACCCTTCGTAGGGTGTTGATGTAACCCTATACAAACACAATGGTTTGATTGTTTCTTAATTTAAAAAATTTCATTTGCAAAAAAAAAAATAACTTAGAGAATTTCAGCTTATGCATGTTGGGTGTATAATTATGAGAATTGCTACAATTTGATATTGTTCTTAATATTTTAATGCAATTGTTCTTAAATTCCCTTATCTTGTCTTAGAATGCTTTTTACCTTTATTGAACTCAAATTATTCTTATTTTCTGTGCTTATGAGAATGATGATTATGCAACGATTTTAATTGACATACGATTAAGAGGGTTAGATTAGCCATACCTAGGGAAAACGGATCGTGCTACACCCTAGTTTAGTGTAATTTAGGTAGACAGTTCGTACCAACCGAAGATGGGTTATACTATTCCATTGATTGTATGTATGCTAATAAAGAATTAGATAATCCATACCTGGGGAAGACTAGTCGTACTGCATCTTAGTGGTTAGGTGGACGGTTGGTGCCAACCGAAGATCGATTATACTTATTCTTTAATAAGGTATTCTCTTGTTTATTTATAACATGCATAGAATAAATTTCTTTGATTAAATATGATTAACCATTGATGTGCAGATAGCGGTGAAGTCAATACTTTACTCTCTCTCTCTCTCCCTCTCTCTGTTTTATTTTAATTCTCTTTTGCATTTATTTTATGCACTTTAGTCAACAACAAAATCAACCATCTATATAGCCTTATCCAACAAGAATTTGTACTATTGCGAGTAATAATTTATTATTAATATATTTTTTCTTTAAAAAGAGCACTTCAAAATGCAACCCTATGAAGTACTCTTTGGATGGAAATGTCAATCGCCCCTGCATTGGAGTAACATCGGAGAATGACAATTATTGGGACCAGAGATCATTCAAGACACTTGGGACAAGATAGTTGCTATTAGGAGAAGGATGGCAACAACACAAAGTCGACAGAAGAGCTAAGTTGATAACCGAAGACGAGCCTCTGAATTTGAAGTATGAGACCATCTAAAGATCAAGAATTTAAATAGGAAATTCGGCAATTAATAAATCATATTTATTAAATATATGAGATTAATAATTATATTTTAGATAATAATAATTGTGCTATCAAAATAAAATAAGTTTAAGATAAAATAATAGTGAAAAATAGAAATTGACTTCTAAAATAAATACAAATGTGTGCGCACAATGTTTTAACAAAATAATGCGGAAAATAAATAACACAAGACTTTTGTTAACGAAGTGGAAACTCAAGATGAGAAAAACCACTCCGGGCAGCCAAACCCAGGATATCCACTATTCAGAAGACAAGACTAGATACAAGATAGTAGCACTCACATACCCCTGATCCAGTGGTCGTATCTTGCTCTCTAACGTGTAACCCAACACGAACGCCTCCCAACCAAGTCTCCTACCTGAAGGGGTCTTCAATGGAATTCTTTAACTTAGGGCCAACCTCTAAGATAGACTTCAGTTTAAGAGAAGCAACAACACACACAACAATGGCTCTAGAGAGAACAAATTAGCTCAATAACCTCACAAAATAACTCTCTAAGCTCTAGTGGAATTCAATACCGAATTCTTGCAGTTCTCAATGCTCAAGGGCCTCTATTTATAGGGTGAGGGATCAAATGGGAGACTGCTTTGATAAATACCGCTGCAAGTAATTTCCTTATTAAGGCTACACGCGTCTGGACCAGGGGGATGGCCGTCCGGTCGGTTAATCTTCTACACGCAACTTCCATATCTGTTGAGCGCACGTTCGGACGATGGCAGACTGACGTCCGGATGGTTGAATTTGAATTGCGATTCTTGCCTTATGGGTGAGCGCGTCCGAACGGGAATCCTTGTCGTCCGGACGGTTGCAACAATCTTCCCTTATTTGATTTTGGGAAGAAAATCTAAAGCTTGATCGATCACTGAGAGTCGTCCAGATGGGATACTGAGTCGTCCGGACAGATGCAAGCTGGAACAGAAGCTTCTCGATACAGAGGAGGGTCCGGATGGAAATCCACGTCGTCCGGACGGGTGATGCTTTGTGAAAATTTAAATTGACTTCTAAAAATAAAAATGTGTGCACAAGTGTCAACAAAAATTAAGCACAGCGGAAAATAAAAGACACAGAGATTTTTGTTGACGAAGTGGAAACTCAACCAAGAGAAAAACCACTCCGGGGCAGCCAAACCCAGGAATTCCACTATTCAGAAGTCAAAATTAGATACAAGATAGTAACACTCACATGTACCGATGCAGTGGTCGTACCTTGCTCTTTGACGTGTAACCCAACACGAACGCTTCCCAACCAAGTCTCCTACCTGAAGGTGTCTTCAATGGAATCCTTTAGCTAAGAGCCGACTTCTAAGATAGACGTCAGATATAGCGCACACACTTGTAACGGCTTCAGAAGGATCCTGAACTTCTCTGAGCTCTTGTGGAATTCAATACCGAATTCTTGTAGTTCTCAATGCCCAGGGGCCTCTATTTATAGGCTGGGGGCTCAAATGAGCGTCAGGCAAAAATATACCTGGGCGCCGTCCGGACGGTGGACATGGGCCGTCCGGACGGACAACTGTGCGACAAGATTTTTCAGAAAATTTAGCGGGGAAATCTTTCCTGTTTAAGAACCTCGTCCAGACGGGATGGCACATCGTCCGGACGGTCGCACATCCACTGCAAGTAATTTCCTTATAAGGCTTTGCGCGTACGGACCATAGGGGATGAGTGTTCGGACGGCTGAACTTCAACACGCAATTTCCATATCTGATGTGCGCGCGTCCGGACCATGATAAGGAGTCATCCGGACGGTTGAAGTCGAATTGGCAATTTCCTTCTTTGATGAATGCGCGTCCGGACCACAGCTGTCAGACGTCTGGACGGTGATATTTGAATTGCGATTCTTGCCTTAAGGAGACGCGCGTCCGGACGGGATACCACATCGTCCAGACGGTTGATTGATCTTCTCTTTATTGGAACTTGGAAAGAATTTGAGACTGTTCGAGTACTGAGAGGCGTCCGGACGTGTTGTTGAAACATCCGGACGAATGCAAGATTGATAGAACCTTTTCGACACAGTGGAGGGTTCGGACGGAGAGATACGTCGCCTGGACGGATGATGCTTGGTCTGTCTGGAGTCCAGACGGTATGGCACGTCGTCCGGACGTATGGAATAGTGACAGATGGACGTCCGGACGGGATGGCTCGATCGTCCAGACCGCTAACAGGGACTCTGAAATCTTCTATCTTTTTCGCAGTGCAAAGTCTTCTGAAAAAGCTCTGATAAGGGTTATCCTTGTTTACAGCATCTTTACGCATAAGTGATTTTGTCCAAACACAGAATGAGGCAAAAATACTAACAAACTCCCCATTTGGCCATTCTGGGACAAAAATCACTTGACCGGTTTGGAAAAACATTCTCGGTCAAAAAATAAAAATTACTCCCCATTTTTGTCACAAAGGGACAAAGGGTAAAACAGAGTAATAAAAGCCAACTATCATTGAAATTACTCCTCCTAACGGTCTCAGAAGGACCCGGAAACAGAGTAATATAAGTCAACCAGTTTTACAAACAAAATTTTTAAACAACAAAACAAAACGACAAGAAAAACACGAGGGAATCAAACATCCTCAGGCAGGGGTAGAGTCCGATCAGCATCATCCTCATCATCACTGCTGCTAGGATGATGAAAATTCAGGCACTCCTGAAGGTCCAGCTGGTTCTGTTCTACACGCAGGTTGATGGAGTGCACTTCTAGCTGCATAGAAGTGATGGAGGGCTGCATGGAGAACATGGACACCTGCATATTGCTCATCCCCCCATGAATGGGAGCAAGGGCCTCCATGATCTGGGAATAGTTGACCTCCGGCTCAGAGGGCGGGACAGTCTAGGAGGATGAAGCCATCTCTGGAAATCCAACAGGCATGGCAGCAACTACGGGCACCTCATCATCAGAGTCATCCCTCCACAGCTGCGCATTGGACGTCATCAGTGTTTGCTTGCTGATGGGCTGCTGGATCTTCATCTTCGGTTCGCCAGTGACATCGACTCCTGACTGAAGAATAATTTGAGTGATCAGGCAGCCAAACAAGAGATCGGTATTTCCCTTATCACGGGCCTCCGTCATAACACCTAGAATGTGCTTGCACAGGCAGAAGGGCAAGCGGAGGTGGACTGCATAGACAAACTGGGCCCGTTTCAGGATTAGATCACTACGCCGAACAACAGGCCAGATGTTCTGCTGAATGATCTCGGCCAGCATGCGGTGGGAGGGAGACAAGGCACCAATCCTGATGGAGGTAGAGCGCTCCTCGCCGTGGGGAATGGCATGGGAGAATTCCCTGAGATCGGAAGCACCACCTCATTGTATGGGCTAGCTGAAATCTCGAGCACTGGGACTCGGATGATGTGACTGATGACCTAGGGATCAACAGTGATGATGTGGCCTGCCATGGAGGACTGAAGCACCACTCCACGATCAACACTCTGCACCACTTCCAGGTTGGCGTAGAAGAGCTTCACCAGTCTGGTGTACACCACACATGCACAATTAATTATGGAGATATCCCCAATTGTAACGTCTGGATAATGTCAAGAATGTTGTCCAGTGGTGGCACCATGATATCGGATCGAATGACATTCCGCTCAGCAATGACAGTGCGGTCCATAATCTTGGCCTGGATTGCAGCTCTATCTTCCATAGTCCTCTGACGGACCCTGCGAGATGGACTGCCGGCTGACATGATTCTGCACAGGAAACCAACAAGATTTGCAACAAAAATCCAAAATAATATTCTTGTTAGATTATGAAAAATATTGGACAGAATAACAGCAGTAAAAAGGACTTTTGCAAAAATATAAGCAGAGTGTATCACAATATTAGTCCTAAAAAAATAATCACAAGTACTCCCAAAAAAAATAGATATGCATCACAAAATTCCAAAATTTAAAAAAAAAAAAAAAAAAAAGAGGCTAGAAAAAATACCTGGAATGGAGTGAGAATGCACAAAAGACAAGGACGAAATTACTCCAATAACTCGAAAAACACTCACTTACAAAATGCCAAAAAGAGGAGATTGTGTGGGGTATGGAGAAGAAAATGCGGTCAACTGAGGTATATATAGCCTCTGTGGGATCCCCGTCCGAACAGAGCATTTATGTCGTCCAGACGTGCACTGCATTGGGAACATGCGGACAAGTCGCGTGCGTCCGGACGGTTTTACTAACCATCCGCCCGGTGGTTGCTGCGAGCGTCCGGACTCAAAGAGGTCCCGTCCAGACGATTGGGCTCCATTCCCGTCCAAACCACTAATCCGTCCGGACGTCAATAGAGACCATCCGGACGCTTCACACTAAAACAACAGAAAAATTGAGAAAAATTCACAGAAACCAAATTTTTCAAAGTCAGTTTCAAAACACGCATGTATGAACCACTGATAACACAATTAGAGAGCATCTCAATGCTGAGTAGAGATATAAAAGAGAGTTGAGAAATCAATTAGCAAAAATAAGTTCTTGCACATGCAAAATTCAACTAGTCACCTCAACTCATGTGTGTGCGTGAAGACAGAAACCATCAAGGTAAGACTTTCGATGACATGACAGAGAGGATGAAATTACTCCAATAACTCCAAAAACACTCACTTACAAAATGCCAAAAAGAGGAGATTGTGTGGGGTATGGAGAAGAAAATGCGGTCAACTGAGGTATATATAGCCTCTGTGGGATCCCCGTCCGAACAGAGCATTTATGTTGTCCAGACGTGCACTGCATTGGGAACATGCGGACAGGTCGCGTGCGTCCAGACGGTTTTACTAACCATCCGCCCGGTGGTTGCTGCGAGCGTCCGGACTCAAAGAGGTCCCGTCCGGACGATTGGGCTCCATTCCCGTCCGGACCACTAATCCGTCCGGACGTCAATAGAGACCGTCCGAACGCTTCACACTAAAACAACAGAAAAATTGAGAAAAATTCACAGAAACCAAAATTTTCAAAGTCAGTTTCAGAACACGCATGTATAAACCATTGATAACACAATTAGAGAGCATCTCAATACTGAGTAGAGATATAAAAGAGAGTTGAGAAATCAATTAGCACAAATAAGTTCTTGCACATGCAAAATTCAACTAGTCACCTCAACTCATGTGTGTGCGTGAAGACAGAAACCATCAAGGTAAGACTTTCGATGACATGACAGAGAGTAACCAGATTTTCTAGACAAGAGAGAAAATTACTGGAAGATAAGCCCAAAGTCAAACCTTATAACTTACTAGGGCCTAGCCACCCTCATCTGATACACTCCCTCTGAGATGAAGCACCTAAATGATTTACTTGTACCATGAAGGACAACGTAAATGTTTTACTTGCACGTAGAGGGCAAGGCATACAACAAATTTTGCTCATAAGCAGTGAATATATACTCAAAAACACAGAATTCACATGATTAACTGCTTGTTTCTTACGGTGCTGCAATACTAAAGGGAATGCCATAGTTTATAGGTGCTAGGTTCAACTAGCATGTGGTCAATTTGGTCATCTTATCAAAAACTTCTTCTCTTATCTAGAATTTCTAGAAACAAAAAGTCAGAGAAGGAAAGATGTACCTTATAAAGGAGCTGTGGATAGTGCACATTTTTCATCGCATGAGAAAAGAAGCTATCCAATTTTTGCATATACAGGAAAAACACTCGGCAAATTATAGTTAGAAACTCTCAATTATATCTAAACAAAATAAATTAATACCCAAAGAATTGAGATATCAAGAGAAAATACATGCAATGATCTGATAAGCCAAGGAAAAAATTATCCTGTAAATTCTCCCCAAAATTTTTTATTTATTTATTTTTTTATTATTAAAAAAATATGCAATATGGAAAAACATCATATGCAAGGCAAAATCAAACATGATGATGCCAGTACAGAAAAACAGTTGCTCGACCTGCTTTTTCTGTCTTCCCCAATAAACACCTGCAAAGATCACTAAACCAAACTAGGGGGACAAAAATAAAAATACCACTTGTTCCTAGATTGCAAATATAACAGCAAAATAAGCAATCAAACCTGATGCCATAGGATTAGGAACTGAATCCTAGGCACGAACACCCGAAACTGCTAGGTGCATCTGTACCCCCTCATGGGGTAGCTGTCCTTCTCGACCCAAGCCTGCCTTCCAGTGGGTGGTTGCTGGCAGGATTGCATCATCCACTCCATCATGTTATGCATCAAGATAGGAGGCTCACTGGAGTTTTGCTCTTCTTTCATCTTCTGAGGCCTTCTAAACTGCTTGGGTTTGCTCTTGTAGGTGCCACTGTGATTGGCTGGTACAAACCGCTGCTGAGGCCGCTGATGCTGAGGAGCATGAGACCAAGGGGCTTGATACTGATACCTTCGTGCTTGGTGAGGTGCCTGATGCCATGGAGTCCAATGCTGAGCCGTAGGTCTAGTGCCATAATGAGCTTGTCTGGGCACTTCTTTCTTGGCTTTGGCCTTTTGTGCTTTCAGGAGAGAGCACTGAGGGCGAACATGCCCACTGAGACCACAGTGATGGCAAATGGGAGGTCTTCTGATGGAATGAGGCTCCTGAATGCCTGGAACATCATCGTTGACCTTTTCCTTCTTTTTATCTTCAACAGTGGGAGCTTTCTTCAATGGTGGTCACCTTGATTCTGAAACGCTCAAGCAAAGATCTTAAAATCTTTCAGATGAGTTTTACATCCGAGATAGGTTTCCCAAGACTCACCATCGAGTTCCTCAGGTCACTCATCTTCGAGTAAAACTCTCCAAAGGTCTCTTTTTCCAACATCTTAATTTCTTCAAATCTTGAAATCAACATTTGAAGTTTGGCAGATTTAACAAGTTTCGTGCCTTCATATGTTGTTTCCAAGATTTGCCATGCTTCTTTGGCTGATTCGCAGTTTGAAATTTTGGCGAATTCAGAAGGAGAAAGTGCTTGGCATAGAGCATGGAGGGCTTTATCATTGGAAAGTCGAGCGTTTTTTAGAGGGACTGTCTCTAGTGTTGTATTCTCTGGTTTAGTCTAACCAGTTTCAACAATATTCCAACAGTCAATGGATTTTAAAAAGAATCGCATCCGAGCTTTCCAATAGCCATAGTTCGTACCATCGAAGGTAGGAACAAAATTAAGAGTTTGTGAGATATAGTAGCAAATAGAAGTAAAAAATAACTGACACTCAAGAATTTAATCTTCTCAGAGTGTACCAAGCTCTGATACCAATTGAAAATTGAAATTGACTTCTAAAAATAAAAATGTTTGCACAAGTGTCAACAAAAATTAAGCACAGCGGAAAATAAAAGACACAGAGATTTTTGTTGACAAAGTGGAAACTCAACCAAGAGAAAAACCACTCCGGGGCAGCCAAACCCAGGAATTCCACTATTCAGAAGACGAAGCTAGATACAAGATAGTAACACTCACATGTACTGATGCAGTGGTCCTACCTTGCTCTCTGACGTATAACCCAACACGAACGCATCCCAACCAGGTCTCCTACCTGAAGGGGTCTTCAATGGAATCCTTTACCTAAGAGCCGACCTTTAAGATAGACTTCAGATATAGCGCAGCACACTTGTAACAACTTTAGAGGGATCTTGAACTTCTCTGAGCTCTTGTGGAATTCAATACTGAATTCTTACAATTCTCAATGTCCAGGGGCCTCTATTTATAGGCTAGGGGCTCAAATGAGCGTCAGGCAAAAATATACCTGGGCCCCGTTCGGACGGATAACTGTGTGACAAGATTTTTCCAAAAATTTTGCGAGGAAATCTTTCCTGTTTAAGAGCCTCGTCCGGACGGGATGGCACATCGTCCGGACGATCGCACGTCCGCTTCAAGTAATTTCCTTATAAGGCTTCTCGCGTGTGGACCATGGGGGATGAGTGTTCGGACGGCTGAACTTCAACCCGCAATTTCCATATCTGATGTGCACTCGTCCGGACCATGATAGGGAGTCGTCCGGACGGTTGAAGTCGAATCAGCAATTTCCTTCTTTGATGAACTCGCGTCCGGACCACAGCTGTCAGACGTCCGGACGGTGATATTTGAATTGCGATTCTTGCCTTAAAGAGACGCGTGTGCGGATGGGATACCACATCGTCCGGATGGTTGATTGATCTTCCCTTTATTGGAACTTGGAAAGAATCTGAGACTGTTCGAGTACTGAGAGGCGTCCGGTCGTGCTGCTGAAATGTCCGGACGGATGCAAGCTGGATAGAACCTTCTTGACACAGTGGAGGGTCCGGACACAGAGACACGTCGTCTGGACGGATGATGCTTGGTCTGTCTGGAGTCCAAACGGTATGGCCCGTCGTCTGGACGTATGGAACAGTGACAGATGGACGTCCGGACGGGATGGCTCGATCGTCCGGACGGCTGACAGGGACTCTGAAATCATCTATCTTTTTCGTAGTGCAGAGTCTTCTGAAAATGCTTTGACAAGTGGAATCCCTGTTTACAGCATCTTTACGCATAAGTGATTTTGTCCAAACACAGAATGAGGCCAAAATACTAACTCTTTGGTCTGTCGGGCGTCTGGACGGTATGGCACGTCGTCCGAATGACTGGAACTATGGACAGATGAGCGTCCGGATGGGATGGCACGTCGTCCGGACGGCTGGCAGGGAATCGATTTTTCTTGACTTGTAAACTGTGCAGAATCTTCTGAAATACTTCTAAATAGTGGAATCTCTGTTGAAAAGCATCTTTACATACAAGTGATTTTGTCCAATCAGAATGAGGCCAATTACAAACTAACAAATAGAAATAGAGTAATAATTATCATAGTGGGTCCTAGTTGAATAAATAATTAATTACAATAATAAAAGTGTGGTTTAAATATATGTGGGGCCAATGTTAATTATTAAATGATAGGGTCTTAATAAAATGGGATGCTACTATAATTTATATAAGTTGGGGCTTTAAATAAAAGGGGAATCTTCCTCTGCCAGGTGGCATTTCCCTGTTGGCTAGAGAGGATTTCATTATCTCCTCCCAATCACTCAGCTTATGCCACGTGTCCCTTATTTCTTTCCCTTTTCCTTTTCTTTTCTTCTTCCTTTTCTTTCTCTCCCTCTCTCCTCAACGCATGCACACTCTTTCCCCCACTCAATCGAGCCTCTCTTTCCCTCTTTTCTTCTCTTCTTCTCCCTTCTTCGTCATTCAGTCACGCACACCTATAGTACCTGAACCCTCCTCTTCTCATCTCTTCTCTTTTCTTCCTCTCTTCTCCCCATCTCCTTTCTCCTCTTCGTCTTGCACATGCTGACCCACGAGAGAGATGGAGCCCGAGAGTGTGAAGCTCCCGAGAGAGATTTTTCTGCAGAAATTTTGGAAGACCAAAATGCTAGGAACTCAAGGGTAAAATTTCTCTTCATTCTTGTCTTTGATTTCACTTTTATCCCCTTTGTTTTCTGTAAAACCGTATGGGTCTTTTGGGGTTTGATTTAGATGATATTCTAGGGTTTGTATGGATTGATTTGGGTGGTGTTGTGAAATCTAGGGTTCCATGGGTTGTGATGGCCGAATGGTGCAAGTCTCTTAGAGTTTCAGTTTTTGTGGTTTTAGCTTATGTTTAATAATCTGAAATGGGTTGTTAAATATTTGGGTAGATTCCCATTTGCTCTAATACCAATTGAAAAACGAAATTGACTTCTAAAAATAAAGTGTGCATAAGTGTCAACAAAAATTAAAGCACAGCGGAAAGTAAATGACACAGATTTTTGTTGACGAAGTGAAAACTCAATTAAGAGAAAAACTACTCCGGGGCAGCCAAACCCAGGAATTCCACTATTCAGAAGACATAGCTAGATACAAGATAGTAGGACTCACATATACCCGATGCAGTGGTCGTATCTTGATCTCTGACGTGTAAACCAGGACGAACGCTTCCCAACCAGGTTCTCCTACCTGAAGGGGTCTTCAATAGAATCCTTTATCTTAGAGCGGACCTCTAAGATAGACTTCAGTTGTAGCACAGCAACAGCACACTTGATAGGGCTTCAAAGGAAATATCACGTCTCTGAGCAGTTGTGGAATTCAATACCGAAATTTTGCAATTCTCAATGCCCAGGGGCCTCTATTTATAGGCTGGGGGCTCAAATAAGCGTCAGGAAAAATATACCTGGGCGCCGTCCGGACGGTGGACATGGGCCGTCTGAACGGACAACTGTGCGACAAGATTTTCAAAAATTTCACGAGGAAATCTTTCCTGTTTAATAGCCTCTTCCAGACGGGATGGCACATCGTCCGGACGGTGGCATATCCGCTGCAAGTAATTTCCTTATAAGGCTTCGCGCGTCCGGACCATGGGGGATGAGCGTCCGAACGGCTATTCTTTAACACGCAATTTCAATATTTGCAATGCGCACGTCCGGACCATGATAGGCAGTCGTCCGGACGGTTGAAGTCGAATCGTCAATTTCCTTTTTTGATGAACGCACGTCCGGACCACAGTTGTCAGACGTCCGGACGGTGATATTTGAATTGCAATTCTTGCCTTAAGGAGACGCACGTCCGGACGGGATACCACATCGTCCGGACGGTTGATCGATCTTCCCTTTCTTGGAACTTGGAAAGAAATCTAAAACTGATCGAGTACTGAGAGGCGTCCAGACGTGCTGCTGAAACGTCCGAACGGATGCAAGCTGGATAGAACATTCTCGACATAGTGGAGGGTCCGAACGGAAAGACACGTCGTCTGGACAGATAATACTTGGTCTGTCTGGAGTCCGGACGGTATGGCACGTCGTCCGGACGGATGGAAAAGTGACAGATGGTCGTCCGGACCGGATGGCTCGATCGTCCGGACGGCTGACAGGGAACTGAAAATCTTCTGACTCTGAAGCATTTCTGAATAGTAGAATCCTTGTGGAGCATCATTACACACAAGTGATTTTGTCCAAACATAGAATGAGGCCAAAATACTAACACCTATGATAGCCAAATAGAGAGGGTGATTTTGATGGGTGTTTTGGTGAAATTCAAATATGGTTTTGGAATTGTAAATTGATGATTATGTTAGCTTATGATTAATGTTCTATTGTAGGTTGTTTATTTTTGATTGGAAATTTATTTTGAGGTGTATTCTTGGTAGAACCCCAATTTGGTTTGGATTGGTAGTTTAATGATAAATGGTTAATGATTATTTGTTAGGGATTGTGGTTAATGTTTGTGGTTAATTGATTGATATTTTGGTGTTGATTTGATGAACCTTGATGGCTATAGCCATGTGATGTGTGGGTTGATTTGGAGTGGACTATGATGTTGAAGTTAATGTGTTAGATCCTTTTGGTGTTAATGGCAAATGAGGTGGAAATAGAGAATGGGTTAATGGTAGTATGCAAAAGAGAGTTCAAAGGATTTATTGAAATCTAGTAGGTTCCCAACTATGAGTTATTTTAGAGTTTTTTTTAAGTATGCTTTTAAGCTTGTACTGATTAAGAAGTCATCTATGAGGATTTTGTGTATAGGTTGGATAAAGTGGAATCGATTAATGTTAGATTCTTTATTATTATCCATTTAGATGTTTAGAGGATGATGAATTGCTAATTAATGATTAAAGTCCCCATCTTGGTACTAAGTGAGAAATGAGAAATAAGATAAGTGATAGCTAGTGTGTTTAGGTCTTATAATCTAAATTACTTGGAAGGTTAGAAACTAGTAAAGTATTAATGTAGTGGTCAAGGTTAGAAGAACATTGATGTGAACCCGTGGGATTGAACTCCCTTTTGAACCCATAATCAAATAGAAACCTACCCAAGAAAGTCAAGTGAATCTAGACCCGTTGAAATCCGGTTCCAAGAACCTAGAATCAAATCAAGAAGATCGATCTAGACCCGTTGAAATCTTGTCCAAGAACCTAGATTTGGTGCTAACGCCACAAAGGGTTTGCCTTTGATATAAGTCTATAGTTCAATCAAGAATTAGTAGAGAAAACAAAAAAGTTTTCTATGAAGAAAAACTTCATTCAAATTCAACTTTTTTTCAAAGTGTGGCTACAAGTCTTTTTAAACACCTCCAAGAAACCCTAGGGCCTACTAAGGCCTTCATAAATTAAAAGACATGGGTTGAACATCTTCAGGCCCAAAACAACCTAAACTAAAAGCCTGCTAATAAAAGAAGTCCACTTAATGAATTAAAAAGGCCCAAATGCCTACAACCATAAAAACATAAAAATAGGCCCACAAGCCTATACTTAATGAAATAAAGAGTCCTCTAAACCACATGGATTAAAGTTGGATCTTCTTCTTTCAAGCCCAACTTGAATGTTGGGGTCTTGCTTGATAAATTTGCCAACTCGGCCCAAGTGGATTGCACCAATCCTTGCATTGCTTCCTTGATCTTTTTAGCTCTTAACCTTGTGCTTGGCCCATCTAGAACTTGCAAGGGATCTTTAAGATTCAGCCCACCATTCCCATCATTCCCCCTCTCTTCAAAAAGATTCGTCCTCGAATCGTCACCTGCATCAAAGGGAGAACGATTAGAAATATTGAAAGTAGCAGAGACATTATAATTAATTTTCTCAAGGATTTGGAAAGGTTCATCTCCTCGAGGATGTGATTTAGTCCTTCTATGGGCTGGAAATCTTTCTTTGCGCATGTGAACCCAAACCCAATCTCCTGGTTCAAAGATGAAACGCCTTCGCCCTTTATTGGCTTGGGAAGCAAACTTTTCAATCTTTTGCACGACCTTCTTGTGTCCATCCAAACTACTCTTTGACCCTTGAG
This sequence comes from Alnus rubra, assembly GCA_028654335.1. Classification (NCBI taxonomy): domain Eukaryota; kingdom Viridiplantae; phylum Streptophyta; class Magnoliopsida; order Fagales; family Betulaceae; genus Alnus; species Alnus rubra. Next base: position 849,741 of record JAJPGS010000712.1, on the reverse strand, counting down.
ATGCTTCAATGATTCATGATCAGTGTGGATTACAAACTCCTTAGGCCAAGGTAGTGCGGCAACATCTCTAGAGCGCAAATAAGAGCATAAAGTTCTTTGTCATAAGTGGGATAATTCAGGGTCGCCCCACTTGGCTTCTCAGTGAAGAAGGCTATGGGCCGCCTATCCTGCATCAAAACGGCTCCAATTCCTGAGGCATCACATTCAATCTCAAAAGTCAGGTAATGCTAACACAGGTGTAGAACATAACCTTTCTTTAATAGTAGCAAATGCATTCGCTTGACCAATCCTCCAATGAAATCCAACATTCTTTTTAATTATTTCAGTGAGTGGTGCAGCAATGGTGCATGAAAAATGGAATTGACTTCTAAAATAAGAGAGTGTGTGCTTATCGTGTTAACAAAATTAAACAATGCGGAAAATAAATAACACAAGTATTTTTGTTAATGAAGTTGAAACTCAAGATGAGAAAAACCACTCCGAGGCAGCCAAACCCAGGATATCCACTATTCAGAAGACAAGACTAGATACAAGATAGTAACACTCACATACCCCTGATGCAGTGGTCGTACCTTGCTCTCTAACGTATAACCCAACACGAACGCCTCCCAGCCAGGTCACCTACCTGAAGGGGTCTTCAATGGAATCCTTTATCTTAGGGCCGACCCCTAAGATAGACTTCAGTTATAGCGCAGCAACAACACACTTGCAATGGATTGAGAGAGAACAAATCAGCTCCAATAACCTCACAAAATAACTCTCTAAGCTCTGATGGAATTCAATACCTAGGGGTGTAAACGAACTGAGCCACTCGCGAGCTTATTCGGGATCGGCTCGATTTAAACTCGACTCGTGCTCGAATAGATTATTAAATGAGCTGTTCGTGAACACGAAAATATGCTCGATTATTAAACGACACAAACTCGTATAAACTCGGCTCGACTCGATTAAAGCTCGTGAACCCGCTCGTATAAGGATCGACTCGCTTATTAAGGCTCGACTCGTATGTATATATATATAGTCAGTATATATTAAGTAGTGATAAATAATTGGTTATATGTATATTAAATAGTAAAAATAAATAAAAGCAACACTTAATTTGATAATCATATGATTTAATAACAATTCATATACTTAATATGTCAATCATATTATGCATGTAAATATGTAGTAATATAATATGACTATATAATCATATAATCATATAATATTGTGTCATATGATATATAATCACTATATATACGGATATAATTATATGTTCTAAGTATTATTATTATATACTTATGAATCATTAGATCACGTGGTCTAAAATCTAAGATCATATGAATTGTTAAATGATATGATCATACTTAGATCATATTTTTTATAAATAATCTTATAAGTCATATAATATTATATAATTCATAATTCATGGAACATTTTATATATATACACATGCGTAACACATAACATACACATAAATTAAGTATAAGTATAAACTATAGCCACCTAATATCAAATAAGTATAAAAATTCATATTAATATAATCATTAGGTCTCTAGATACTTATATACAATGATTAAGTATGATTTAAGATTTTAAGCATCTAACAATTATTAATCATACTTAGATTCAATAATTAAATATATAGATTACATATGTAAGTATGAATTTACGTTAATCATATAATATAACAACAATTATGAAACGTAATCATATTATTCATATATAATGATAATGTAATTCATATAGTTCCAAATTAATTGATTATAGTTATAATCACTGATGTGCTAATTATAATCACAAATTAAATATTTTCATTAGAATTTAGTTCATATGAATATGATAATATGTATTATCATTATAATTTAAATCACATGATTATATGAGCTATCATTGTGCCATAGAATCATTAGATACTTAAAAGTTGTTAGATCACATTTTAAGATTCAAGATGAAATGATACTTATTAGTTATTACTTATTAAAAAAAGTTAGATCATATTTTAAGATTCAAGATCATATTACACTTTTTTTTTTTAAAAAAAAGTTCGATCATATTTTAAGATTCAAGATCACATTATACTTTTTTTTTTTTTTTGGACATGAAGATCACATTATACTTATTACTTAAGAATTTTTTTTTTTAAAATGTATTATCATTAGATAACTAAGATTTTATTTTTTCAAATAAAATTTCAAATTTGTAATTTAAGATTTTACAATAAAACTTTCCTTAATTATCATAAACAATATTTTTCTTTTGTTTGAAAAGTATATTTCTCTTCTTTTTAAATTTTAAGACAAAGCCAAAAAGGAAATAAAATTTCATTTAATAAAATAATTTAAGGGTTACATTCAAAATTCAAACTTTGCATTAAATTTACCTAAAATCTCTCTCAAATTTCTCTATAATTAGCTAATCCTTGGTTTTACTTATATGTTATCCCCAAAAGTTGCATCTAGGTATTAAAATTTAGAAAAAAATATCCTAATGTCTTTCAAAAATCACATTAATTAAAGACCTAAATTGGCTAAACATAAAACCCTATTATTTAATTGCATTAAACAAATTGCCCTGCCTTCATTAATATAAATAGAATCTTAGAAAATCGCATTAATTAAAGACCTAAACATAAAACCATATTCTACAATTGAATAAATCTTCTCTCCAAAAGTTGCATGGCGCCTAGGGTATTTAAATTTTGAAAAAAATATTTTAATGTCTTTAAAAAATCGCATTAATTTACAACTTAAATTTTATTTGAAATAAAAATTTTCAAATAAAATTGAAAATTTTATTATCAAACTTTCCTTAATTATCCTTAAACAGTTTTTTTTAACAAATGTCAAACTTTTAAAAAAGAGAGAATAATAACGTTTAAAAATGTATATTGCCATATTGGGTTGTCATCATAATTATCCTTAAATTTAAATTTGAGAAATGCAATAAATTTATGTTCCTAAATTAACGTTTTTTTTAAAATGCTAACGTTTGCATAATTTAAATATAGAATTTAAGGAGTTATCTTAGACTCTTTGGAAAGGAAACAAAATCTCAGGCCATACAATTTTATTGTGAACCGTTTGATTATTTTTTTTTTGGTTGAATCCAGCCGTTCATTAAGGGAAAATTGGATCCAGCTGTGATTGACGCACGCACTTATCAAGCCAAAAAACACGCCTTTCGATTTTATTCTGAACCGTTGGATTATTTGTTGTTGAATCCAGCCGTTCATTCAATAAAATCGGATCCATCTGTAAGCCACATCGATCACACTCCTCAAGGCCATATCTAACACGCCTAAAATCTGGGCCGTTGGATTATTTGCTAACAAAATCTAAATCATTCGTGTGAATAGAAGTGGGATACAACTGTTAGGCACAAATACTATGAAAATTATACGGTGTTCTAAATATCCATGGGCTCACTCTTATAGCTACGATCTAACGGCTTTTGTTGAATCATGAAAATGATGATAATAATTAATGCCCAGGATCACAGGTTGTACTGACTTCCGATATATACGGTTATCCCGAATAAAAACGTAGCCTAGGGAAAAAAAAAATCAAAAATTGAATTCCAAAAGATTAACATTAATTACTTAAGAAAAAAAATAATTAAAAAAAAAAGTAAAATTGAAAGGCACACTGTGCAAGGGAACAAATGCCAGGAGAAAAAAAAATTAAAAAACAAAAACTTAGTCCTTTGTTCCTCAATTCTCACGCAATTTTTATGAGGATGGATCAGAATCATCAGATGGTTGTTCAGAAAATCAAAGCTTGCATTTAATGTATTGATTCATCTCTCAACTACTCGTTACATCTTCTTCAAAATCTAGCCTTTGATTTCTTTTCTCTCGTTTGATCGAATGGCTTATAGGCTTCTACAAGTTTTCTCATAACTTTTTTTTTTTTTTGGTCTAATTTTAACCAGATTACAGACTTACAGTGATTTGCCTTGGCCGCCAAATCTCAAATTTTTGGGTAGTCTACTAGCCTTCGACTATTCCACTTCTCACACCCACCGATGACAGAAGCAAAGATGACAGTTGATATGATCGATATGCTACTTGAGTACTCTGATTTACATCTTCTGATTTTGTTGTTTTTGTTCATTCCCTCTCCGAATGGTTGAAGAGGGAGTTAAGCTGAGAAACATTTTAAAGAGTGAAGACTGAAGACCCTAAGCCCAGTAAGCCGTCTCTTGTTTTTTGATTGTTGAAGAAGACTACGATCTACTATTATTTGAATTAGTAGCTATTTTTTCATTTTTTTTCAAATTTATAAACTTCTTCTAATGTTAACGTTGATACTTAATATCATTTTTCAGGGGATGGCCGTTTAACCTCTACCTCTTTGATTTTGTATTTTCAATTCTACAAGTTACAAACACAATCCTAACTCTCAGGCATTTTTTTTTTTTTTAAAAAAAAAATTATTAATTTATTTGTTATTTAACTTATTTTTATGCTGTGATTAATGACTATCGAATGGATATAGTCTGATTTATGCTCTGATTATGTTCCAATCAATGTAATGCTCTGTTTTATTTACTATCAAAGTCATATTACGAATGTTCACCATGCTTAGCCCACCATGTTTAGAATTGTTCATCACGGTTAAAATTGTTCAATATGTATATTTAGTATTTAGTTTGCCATTTATCAGCATATGTAATATAATTAAAATTGTGTTGAGTTCTATGTTTAGAAATTTAGAATTGATATTTTTTTATCTTGAAATTAAAGATTCAGATTACAACTTAGTTTGAAGTTTCTAACACTTGGACTTTCCCACCCCCCCCCCCCCCCCTTAAGAACACCTGATATAATATTTGATAATTAAAACATATGGAGGGTGACTTGTAAGAGCTTAATCCAATTGAGGAGTATGAGAATGAGGATTATTTGGAAATTAGCCATGGTGTTACTGTGGAAGAAACTGTTGGGGTTCAAGATACCGCTTCTACAGGGCTTCGGTTCCAAATGAAGAAGACACACAAAACAATGCACATAAGAGAAAGGTTAGGAGGAAGACTTCTATTGTGTGGAATCATTTTTCTGAAGTGGAAGTGGGTGGTATTAAAAAGAATCAATGCAAATGGTGTAAGAGCAAATTTACCAAATCAAAATCCAGTTCTACATCTACTCTGGGTAGGCACTTAGAAAATTGATTCAAGTACATAGGCTCTAAGAAGCAAAAAAAATTGTCGGTTGATGCTAATAAGGCTGATGGTGTGAGTGTCATTTCAAATTTTAAGTATGATGAAAATAAGGTGAGAGAAATTGTTGCTCAAATGATCCTTTATCATGAGTATCCATTTATGCAAGTTGAGCATGTGTTCTTTAACAAGTTGTTGAAGGCTTGCACACCGCATTGGCGGCCAATGTCCCGGGCTACTGCTAAAGCTCTTTACTTTGACACATATGAATTGGAGAAAAAGAAACTGAAAAATTTGTTGAATCGGGTTCACAAAGTTAACATAACAACTGACATGTGGACTTCGTGTCAAAAAATTTTTTATATGGTAGTGACATGTCATTTTATAGATTCTGAATGGCGGTTAAATAGGAGAGTGTTGAACTTCTTCAATATCCCGCCTCCACATTCCAGGCATATCATTGCTGATGCACTCCATAAATGTTTTAGAGATTAGGGTATTGAGGATAAAATTTATTCAATCACTGTAGACAATGCAAAGGCAAATGATGTAGCAATGAGGCTCTTAAGAGACGTTTTCAATATGAGAAAATCGTTGATTGTTGGGGGAAAGCTGTGTTTCATGTGAGCTGTTGTGCTCATATAACTAAATTATTGGTTCAAGATGGGCTTGGTGAGATTAGTGTGATTGTTGATTGTGTCAGGGACGGTATTAAATATTTGGCAGTATTAGAGGGATGATTAATTAAATTTGCTGAAATTGCAAAGAATTTGCAATTGTCTTCTAATAAGTTGATTTTAGATGTACCTACTCGTTGGAATAGTACATATTTGATGTTAGCAGCTGTTCTTGAGTTTAAGGAGGTCTTTGCTATGTATGGATACAATGATCGACAATTTATTTGGGTGCCATCTCATGAGGATTGGGCTAAAGTTGAAGTTGTATGTCTCTATCTGACCATAGTGTTCTTGAATTTTTTGTACAATATGCTTGGCCTTTGAGGTGGATCAGGTGGTGCCATGGTGATATATGATTTCTTATTTAATGATTTATGTACATTAAATTGTGTTATTAAATCTCCCTTGACATTTTTACCAAGTATATAGAACTTGTGTAAATAATGCAAGGGAGTTAAAATTAAATTAATTGTTTTTTAGTGTTTTTACAGGTTTTATTTTAGTGAATTTGATGTCACTGATTCACCAAAATCTTTATTATCAAGATTCAAGGGTTGCTGAGCTGATTTGAAGGGAGTTGCTTTGTGGAAAAAAAAATTAGTGGCATGAAGCTTAATTTATTGTATTAGTAATTTATTTAATTATATTTGTATTAATTTTATATGTCATGCAGTAATGGCATTTGATTTGTATTTGTTAAAATTTTAGTTGTAAGGTTTAGTTGATTATTATTGTATAGAATTCTTTGAAATTTTTTTTAGACAGTAGCTTTAATAAAATTAGTTTAATATGTGTTTTTTTTAAAAAAATAATAAAAAAAAAATCTAAAATTAAAATACACGTTCGAGCCGAGCTCGAGTCGAATACTCGAGTTCAAGCTTCGCCAAAATGCTCGAGTTCGAGCTCGAGCTCGCACATGGATCACACCCTGGCGAGCCGAGCTCGAACACAAAGAGGAGGCTTGTGTCGAGCTCGAGCTCTCGAGCCAGTCAACAAGAAATTCGAGCCGAGCTCGAACAGGTGATACCCGCTCAAGATCGGCTCGTTTACACCCCTATCAATACCGAATTCTTGCAGTTCTCAATGACCAGGGGTCTCTATTTATAGGCTGAGGGTTCAAATGGGCAACTGTTGTGATAAGTACTGTTAGTTTTTTGGCATCATTCTGTGTTTTGGACAAAATCTCTTGTGTGTAAAGATGCTTCACATCGATTCTACTATTTAGAAGTCAGTTCCCTGTCAGCCGTCCGGACGTTCGAGCCATCCCATCTTGACGCCCATCTGTCACTGTCCCATACGTCTGGACGACGTGCCATACCGTCCGGACTCCAAACAGACCAAGTATCATCCGTCCGGATGACGTGTCTCTCCGTCCAGACCCTCCACTTGTCGAGAAGGTTCTATCCAGCTTGCATCCGTCCGGACGTTTTAGCAGCACGTCCGGACGCCTCTCAATACTCGAACAGTCTCAGATTCTTTCCAAGTTCCAATAAAGGGAAGATCGATCAACCGTCGGAACGATGTGGTATCCCGTCCGGACGCGCGTCTCCTTAAGGCAAGAATCGCAATTCAAATATCACCGTCCGGATGTCTGACAGCTGTGGTCCGGAAGTGCGTTCATCAAAGAAGGAAATTGCCGATTCGACTTCAACCGTCTGGACGACTGCCTATCATGGTCCGGACGCGCGCACATCAGATAAGGAAATTGCGTGTTGAAGTTCAGCCGTTCGGAAGCTCATCCCCCATGGTCCGGACACGCGAAGCCTTATAAGGAAATTACTTGCAGAGGACGTGCGACCGTTTGGACGATGTACCATCCCGTCCGGCCGAGTCTCTTAAACAGGAAAGATTTCCCAGCGAAATTTTTGGAAAAATCTTGTTGTACAGTTGTCCGTCCGGACAGCCCATGTCCACCGTCCGGACGGCGCCCAGGTATATTTGAGCCCCCAGCTTATAAATAGAGGCCCCTGGGCATAGAGAACTGCAAGAATTCAGTATTGAATTCCACAAGAGATCAGAGAAGTTCAAGATCCCTCTGAAGCTGTTACAAGTGTGCTGCGCTATATCTGAAGTCTATCTTAGAGGTCGGCTCTAAGGTAAAGGATTCCATTAAAGACCTCTTCAGGTAGGAGACCTGGTTGGGAAGCATTCGTGTTGGGTTACACGTCAGAGAGCAAGGTACGACCAATGAATCGGTACATGTGAGTGTTACTATCTTGTATCTAGCTTCATCTTTTGAATAGTGGAATTCCTGGGTTTGGCTGCCCCGGAGTGGTTTTTCTCTTGGTTGAGTTTCCACTTCATCAACAAAAATCTCTGTGTCTTTTATTTTCCTCTGTGCTTAATTTTTGTTGACACTTGTCCACACATTTTTATTTTTAGAAGTCAATTTCAATTTTCAATTGGTATCAGAGCTTGGTACACTCTGAGAAGATTAAATTCTTGAGTGTCATTCATTTTTTACTTCTATTTGCTACTATGTCTCAAACTCTTAATTATGTTCCTACCTTCGATGGTACGAACTATGGCTATTGGAAAGTTCGGATGCGATTCTTTTTAAAATCCATTGACTGTTGGAATATTGTTGAAACTGGTTGGACTAAACCAGAGGATACAACACTCGAGACAGTCCCTCTAAAAAATGCCCGACTTTCCAATGATAAAGCCCTCCATGCTCTATGCCAAGCACTTTCTCCTTCTGAATTCACCAAAATTTCAAACTACGAATCAGCCAAAGAAGCATGGCAAATCTTGGAAACAACATATGAAGGCACAAAACTTGTTAAATCTGCCAAACTTCAAATGTTGATTTCAAGATTTGAAGAAATTAAGATGTTGGAAGAAGAGACCTATGGAGAGTTTTACTCCAAGATGAGTGACCTGAGGAACTCCATGGTGAGTCTTGGGAAACCTATCTCGGATGTAAAACTCATCCAAAAGATTCTAAGATCTTTTCCTGAGCGTTTCAGAATCAAGGTGACCACCATTGAAGAAAGCAAGGATCTTGAGGAGATGAAGATTGAAGAGCTGGTGGGATCTCTTCAAACATATGAGCTGTCTCTGCCCCCGGTCAAGAAGTTGAAGACTATTGCTCTAAAGGCTTCCAAGAAAAAGGTAGAAGCATCATCTGAAGATGACTTTGAGGATGAAGAAAAAGTTGTGGCTATGTTAGCCAAAAATTTCAGAAGACTGATGAAAGATGATCGGTTGAAGAAGAAGTTTTTTGAAAGAGTAAAGAAATCTCCCAGAGAAGCTGAACCTGAGGAAGAAGATAAGAAAGATCCCAGAGGATCCCGATGTTTTGAATGCTCAGGCTTTGGGCATATCTGGGCCGATTGCGGGAATCTTAGAAAGGGCAAGGGGAAAGCATACAATGTGACTCTCAGTGATGAGTCAGAAGAAAAAGCTCCAGAGTCTGAAAAATTTCTAGCCTTTGTAGCCCCACATGTTGAAGAAGAAGACTCGTATTACTCGGAGCATAGTGAGAATGAGGAAGAGCTCAAGGAGGCCTACAAGACACTCTACATAGAGTATGAGAAGCTGAGGGAAGGCCGAAAGCAGCACCTTAAGGATCTGAACAGTTTGCAGACAGAGAAGAGTTCATTGCTGCTCAAAGTACAAGAGCTTGAGGAAAAGCTACTAGAGACGCAGCTCCAGCTAGAGAGAGTCACTGATGAGAAGCTGACTCGTATGCTGTCTATCCAGAAGAGCCCAAATGACAAGACTGGCCTCGGTATGTAGCTCCCTCTTCTGATATTCCCTCTTCCTTAAAGACTGTGTTTGTGAAACCTACAGTCCCAGAGCCTCCTCCCACTGTTGAAGATAAAAAGAAGGAAAAGGTCAACGATGATGTTCCAGGCATTCAGGAGCCTCATTCCATCAGAAGACCTCCCATTTGCCATCACTGCGGTCTCAGTGGGCGTGTTCGCCCTCAGTGCTCTCTCCTGAAAGCACAAAAGGCCAAAGCCAAGAAAGAAGTGCCCAGATAAGCTCATTATGGCACTAGACCTGCGGCTCAGCATCGGAGATCAGGTTTGATTGCTTATTTTGCTGTTATATTTGCAATCTAGGAACAAGTGGTATTTTTATTTTTGTCCCCCAAGTTTGGTTTGGAGATCTTTGCAGGTGTTTATTGGGGAAGACAGAAAAAGCAAGTCAAGCGACTGTTTTTCTGTACTGGCATCATCAGGTTTGATTTTGTCTTGCATATGATATTTTTTCATATTGCATATTTTTTAATAATAATAATAATAAAAATAATAATAAAAAATTTGTGGAGAATTTACAGGATAATTTTTTCCTTGGCTTATCAGATCATTGCATGTATTTTCTCTTGATATCTCAATTCTTTGGGTATTAATTTATTTTGTTTAGATATAATTGAGAGTTTCTGACTATAATTTGCCGAGTGTTTTTCCTGTATATGCAAAAATTGGATAGCTTCTTTTCTCATGGGATGAAAAATGTGCACTATCCACAGCTCCCCCTTATAAGGTACATCTTTCCTTCTCTGACTTTTTGTTCTAGAAATTCTGGATAAGAGAAGAAGTTTTTGATAAGATGACCAAATTGACCACATGCTAGTTGAACCTAGCACCTATAAACTCTGGCATTCCCTTTAGTATTGCAGCACCGTAAGAAACAAGCAGTTAATCATGTGATTTCTGTGTTTTTGAGTATATATTCACTGCTTATGAGCTACATTTGCTGTATCATATGCTGATGGCACATGTCACTTTAAGAGACTATTCTATAAAAAATTTCTGTCAAGACAAGATAGGATTATCAGTCAGATTATGATACTCTTAAATTATTTCCTCTAATTTGAGAGAATTCGAGCAGGTGATTGTGAGATGTCACTCATGGAACTCATTTGACCAAATAAAAATTGGGTTGCCGCCCTCCATATTCCTCACCTCCTTACCACTATCTTTTATACCACTACAACCTATAGTTTCAGGAATTGCCTTGCCCTCTACGTGCAAGTAAAACATTTACGTTGTCCTTCATGGTACAAGTAAATCATTTAGGTGCTGCATCTCAGGGGGAGTGTAACAGATGAGGGTGGCTAGGCCCTAGTAAGTTAGAAGGTTTGACTTTTGGTTTATCTTCCAGTTATTTTCTCTCTTGTCTAGAAAATCTGGTTACTCTCTGTCATGTCATCGAAAGTCTTACCTTGATGGTTTCTGTCTTCACGCACACAAGCATTGCATGAGTTGAGGTGTCTAGTTGAATTTTGCATGTGCAAGAACTTATTTGTGCTAATTGATTTCTCAACTCTCTTTTATATCTCTACTTAGTATTGAGATGCTCTCTGATTGTGTTATCAGTGGTTTATACATGCGTGTTCTAAAACTGACTTTGAAAAATTTGGTTTCTGTGAATTTTTCTCAATTTTTCTGTTGTTTCAGTGTGAAGCGTCTGGACGGTCTCTATTGACGTCCGGACGGATTAGTGGTCCAGACGGGACTTGTTTGAGTTCGGACGCTCGCGGCAACCACCGGGCAGATGGTTAGTAAAACCATCCGGACGCACCCGACCTGTCCGCATGTTCCCAATGCAGCGCACGTCCGGATGACGTAAATGCTCCGTTCGGACGGGGACCCCACAAAGGCTATATATACCTCAGTTGACCGCATTTTCTTGTCCATACCCCACACAATCTCCTCTTTTTGGCATTTTGTAAGTGAGTGTTTTTGGAGTTATTGGATTAATTTCATCCTTGTCTTTTGTGCATTCTCACTCCATTCCATGTATTTTTTCTAGCCTCTCTTTTTTTTCTTTTTCTTTTTTTTTTTAATTTTGGAATTATGTGAATCATATCTATTTTTTTTGGGAGTACTTGTGATGATTTTTTTTAGGACTAATATTGTGATACACTCTGCTTATATTTTTGTAAAAGTCCTTTTTACTGCTGTTATTCTGTCCAATATTTTTCATAATCTAACAAGAATATTATTTTGGATTTTTGTTGCAAATCTTGTTGGTTTCCTGTGCAGAATCATGTCAGCCGGCAGTCCATCTCGCAGGGTCCGTCAGAGGATTATGGAAGATAGAGCTGCAATCCAGGCCAAGATTATGGACCGCACTGTCATTGCTGAGCGGAATGTCATTCGATCCGATATCATGGTGCCACCACTGGACAACATTCTTGACATTATCCGGACGTACAATTGGGGATATCTCCATAATTGTGCATGTGTGGTGTACACCAGACTGGTGAAGCTCTTCTACGCCAACCTGGAAGTGGTGCAGAGTGTTGATCGTGGAGTGGTGCTTCAGTCCTCCGTGGCAGGCCACATCATCACTGTTGATCCCCAGGTCATCAGTCACATCATCCGAGTCCCAGTGCTCGAGATTTCAGCCAGCCCATACAATAAGGTGGTGCTTCCTCCTTCCCTGGATGATCTCAGGGAATTCTTCCATGCCATTCCCCACAGTGAGGAGCGCTCTACCTCCATCAGGATTGGCGCCTTGTCTCCCTCCCACCGCATGCTAGCCAAGATCATTTAGCAGAACATCTGGCTTGTTGTTCGGCGCAGTGATCTGATCCTGAAATAGGCCCAGTTCGTCTATGCAGTCCACCTCCTCTTGCCCTTCTGCCTATGCAAGCACATTCTAGGTGTTATGACGGAGGCCCGTGATGAGGGAAATACCGGTCTCTCGTTTGGCTGCCTGATCACTCAGATTATTCTTCAGTCAGGAGTCGATGTCACTGGCGAACCGAAGATGAAGATCCAGCAGCCCATCAGCAAGCAAACATTGATGAAGTCCAATGCGCAACTACGGAGGGATGACTCCGATGATGAGGTGCACGTAGTTCCTGCCATGCCTGTTGGATTTCCAGAGATGGCTTCATCCTCCCAGACCGTCCCGCCCTCTGAGCTGGAGGTCAACTATTCCCAGATCATAGAGGCCCTTGCTGTCATTCAGGGGGGATGAGCAATATGCAGGTGTCCATGTCCTCCATGCAGCAGTCCATCACTTCTATGCAGCTAGAAGTGCACTCCATCAACCTGCGTGTAGAACAGAACCAACTGGACCTTCAGGAGTGCCTGAAGTTTCATCATCCTAGCAGCAGTGATGATGAGGATGATGCTGATCGGACTCTACCCCTGCCTGAGGATATTTGATTCCCTCGTGTTTTTGTTGTCTTTTTGTTTTGTTGTTTAAAACTTTTGTTTGTAAAACTGGTTGACTTATATTACTCTGTTTCCCTGGTCCTTCTGAGACTGTTAGGGGGAATAATTTCTATGACAGTTGGCTTTTATTACTCTATTTTACCCTTTGTCCCTTTGTGACAAAAAGGGGGAGTAATTTTTATTTTTGGACCGGGAATGTATTTCCAAACCGGGAACCTTCAAGTGATTTTTGTCCCAGAATGGCCAAAGGGGGAGTTTGTTAGTTTTTTGGCCTCATTCTGTGTTTTGGACAAAATCACTTGTGTGTAAAGATGCTTCACAGAGATTCTAAAATTCAGAAGTCAGTTCCCTGTCAGCCGTCCGGACGATCGAGCCATCCCGTCTGGACCCCCATCTGTCATTGTTCCATACGTCCGGGAGACGTGCCATACCGTCCGAACTCCAGACAGACCAAGCATCATCCTTCCGGATGACGTGTCTCTCCGTTCGGACCCTCCACTGTGTCGAGAAGGTTCTATCTAGCTTGCATTCGTCCGGACATTTCAGCAGCACATCCGGACGCCTCTTAGTACTCGAACAGTCTCAGATTCTTTCCAAGTTCCAATAAAGGGAAGATCGATCAACCGTCCGGACGATGTGGTATCCTGTCCGGACGCGCGTCTCCTTAAGGCAAGAATCGCAATTCAAATATCACCGTCCGGACGTCTAACTGCTGTGGTCCGGACGCACGTTCATCAAAGAAGGAAATTGCCGATTCGACTTCAACCGTCCGGACGACTGCCTATCATGGTCCGGACGTGCGCACATCAGATAAGGAAATTGCGTGTTGAAGTTCAGCTGTACGGACGCTCATCCCCCATGATCTGGACGCGCGTAGCCTTATAAGGAAATTATTTCCAGCGGACGTGCGACCGTCCGGACGATTTGCCATCCCATCCGGACGAGTCTCTTAAACAGAAAAGATTTCCCCGCGAAATTTTCAGAAAAATCTTGTTGCACAGTTGTCCGTCCGAACGGCCCATGTCCACTGTTCAGATGACGCCCAGGTATATTTTTGCCTGACGCTCATTTGAGCCCCCATCCTATAAATAGAGGCCCCTGGGCATTGAGAACTGCAAGAATTAGGTATTAAATTCCACAAGAGCTCAGAGAAGTTCAAGATCCCTCTGAAGCCGTTACAAGTGTGCTGCGCTATATCTGAAGTCTATCTTAGAGGTCGGCTCTAAGGTAAAGGATTCCATTAAAGACCCCTTCAGGTAGGAAACCTGGTTGGGAAGCGTTCGTGTTGGGTTACACGTCAGAGAGCAAGGTACGACCACTGCATCGGTACATGTGAGTGTTACTATCTTTGTAACGTACCGAATTTGGGCCAGCAAATTCGTAAGCTGAAACCTCCGGTTCCCACGTGACGTTACTACATCAGAGATAACTCTCGCAACGGAATATATTTTTGTTCTTCTAAAGACTTAGGAATTGATAGCATAACACGTTAGAGCTGACTGAAATACCTCGAAACATTAATTAAAAGTTGCTTAGGTTATCATTACACGCTATTTGCACACTAGGTGCATTAAAAATAAGTGCCACAAACGGCACATAAACATACAACATAAAAATACACCAAACAAAACATCGTCATAATTATTACAAACCTTGAAATAAAGCACACATAAATATGCCTAGTAATTTCTAAGCTAGCACATATTACTTCAATAATGGTTTCAAAAACCATTAAAACTGGCATATGAGTCCATGCCTTCCTCTTCTAGATCTGCATCAGTAACTATGCAAATATGGCGTTATCATATTTGCATAGACAAACAAGTGAGTCATCCATTTTCATATCTAAGTTACCATCAAACAAATAACAGTTCATAAAGAATGCAAATGCGAGGGTTGTATGAATATGCATCGTAGTAACCATTTAGTTTGATGTTTTATGATCATCTTTCTTCAGACCTCTCGTTCTAGGTTATCTGAACCCGTTCACGTCCTTTGCCTCCCACTTAAAGTCTTACCTGTTTTTACTGGAATCCTACCGGTCCCAGCATTAGTTATATATTAGGACTTTGGACACCCCTGGGTCACTCTGAACCCCCTGGGTCTACTGATTAGCCTTCCTTCCAGTTGTTACTACATCAGCTTGTTGATGGCTATCTCCTCAGCCATTTTATTAATTAGACACGACATGCAATGCATGAACAAACACATGCAATAAACACACACCACACAGTCCTAATGAAACATAGAATCATTCCTCAGTAAGTACATCCATACTTACATTCTTCTTCGTGTAGTTCCTTAGACTTCTTTCCTGCATATAAATCCATCCACACAATAATATATATATATATCAATCATCTATCAAACAAATCATTGTTTATAGACCCTCATCTTTTTATATTTATTATCCATCACTTCATTATGTTTGAGACGATCACTCATAACAAATCTTAAAACCTTGGTTCATGATTTGGTGACGAGGCTATATGACCAATGCTACCAAATATGAACTTGAAGGATTAAAATATATCATAAGGACAATAAGAGTAAATTTCGATCAACTCATGAGAATCATAAGGACAATGAAATGTAAAGGGAATATAAATACGATCAACTCATGGAAGTCATGAGGACAATGAAATATAAATACGATCAACTCATGAAAGTCATGAGGACAATGAAATGTAAAAGTAGATACGATCAACTCATGAAAGTCATGAGGACATGAAATGTAAAAGAAATATAAATACGATCAACTCATGAAAGTCATGAGGACTTGAAATGTAAAAGAAATATAAATACGATCAACTCATGAAAGTCATGAGGACATGAAATGTAAAAGAAATGTAAATACGATCAACTCATGAAAGTCACGAGGACATTGAAATATAAAAGTAGTTTATATTACTTTTTATTTTAATTCTTTTTATCTCATAAGCTTATTGGGTCTTTAAAAAATTCATAAAACAAGTAATGAAATCAAAACCTAAACGATAAAATTAATGAAACCAATGATTGGAAGCTTACCAAACTACTTCTTAGCACACACTTCAAGTCTTGAACCACACAAAACTACACAAATCTCACAATTTTCTCTCTTGGTTGTAGGTGTGTGAGTGAGTGAAGCTTAATGGGTATTGCATCTTCCACCTTGGTTCTATTTATAAGAGAATGAATGGTTAGGATCAAGTAGACACATTTTGATCTAATGGATGGGAATTGGTGCATATTAGCCTTATCTCCAAGGCACATGGGTTTCATCATTAATAAGGTGGTGCATTCTAGATGTGGGATGTGGGCAACACTTGTGGTGATGAGTGCACACATTAGAGGAAGTGGGTGATGAGTTGTCCAATCAAAGGAAGTATTAAATAATGCTATCTATGAATTTTCGTCCAAATAGAGGACAGCTTACTCCAAGCAACGTTTTGATGGTCAAATCTACTCCGATAGATGACGTCAAGACGAACACTTTCTCTTTTTGGTTCAACTCAATCCGAGTTCGTTATGACTTAGTTTTGGTCAATCAAAGTTTCTGGTTTACTTTGACAAGTTAAACCCAAATATCTTTAGACTACTTTCTTTTCATGATTACTCTTGATTCTATTCTAGACATCTTTTATTCTTTCATCATAAGAGGGGGAGGGAATAAATGTAGTGGAAGGTTGCACTAGGTGTTGAATCATCATATCTTTCACTATCATATTTAATCATCTAGCTAGGCTAATTAAACACACATTAAATAATGGCATTCTTAAGGCATAAAATAGGTCTTTCACTTGTTGAGTTGGGTGATGACTCGTGTAATAATCATAACTATGGGCAGATGACATGTGATAAGTGGGTTGGGTTTGTGGATAGCAATTGGAATGGGTTGGGTTAAGTTCAAAGATGGCCCATTAATGAATAATGTGAATTTCCGTCCAGAACAGGGGTTGTATTTTTCACGGATGTTTTCATGGCCTTAACGACATCCAAAAATCATGAAATTTGGAGGGAAGCTAGAGAACTTCAAAAGGAGCGTCTCAGTTTTTGAATCAACCAAAATGGAGTTCGTTTGACCCTGTTTCCGTTATTCCAAAGTTTGAGGTCTTTTTTTGAGTTTTTATCAAATTGCAACTATAAACGTTTCTAAAAACAAAAATACACATTTATTTTCATAAATAATCGTAGTTATTCTTTTTCCTTATTAAAAAATGTTTTAAAATTAATTTAAACCATTATAATCTATGTCTTAAAATCTGGGGCGCTACAATCTTGTATCTATCTTCGTCTTCTGAGTAGTGGAATTCCTGGGTTTGGCTGCCTCGGAGTGGTTTTTCTCTTGGTTGAGTTTCCACTTCGTCAACAAAAATCTCTGTCTTTTATTTTCCCCTGTGCTTAATTTTTGTTGACACTTAAGCACACATTTTTATTTTTAGAAGTCAATTTCAATTTTCAAGTACGGACGGCGAACCTGAGCCTTTCGGGCGGAAAACTGTGCGACAGAAAATTTCGAGATTTTCACTGAAAATCTTTCCTGTTTGAGAGCCGCGTCCGGACGGTTGCACGTCCGCTGCAAGTAATTTCCATATAAGGCTTCGCGCGTCCGGACCAAGGGGGATGGCAGTCCGGACGCAATTTCCATATCTGTTTAGTGCACGTCCAGACGGTTGAAGTTGAATACGCAATTTCCATATCTGTTGAACGTGCGTCAGGACCAAGCTGACTGACGTCCGGACGGTTGTATTTGAATTGCGATTCTTGCCTTATGTATGAGTGCGTCCGGATGGGAATCCACGTCGTCCGGACGATTGCATCAATCTTCCATTATTTGAACTTGGAAAGAAAATCTGAAGGTGATCGATCACTAGACGTCGTCCGGATGGATGCAAGCTGGAACCGAAGCTTCACGATACAGTGGAGGGTCCGGACGGAAATCCACGTCGTCCAGACGAATGATGCTTGGTCTATCGGGCGCGTCCGGACGGTATGGCACGTCGTCTGAATGGATGGTACTATGGACCGATGAGCGTCCGGACGGATGGAACTATGGACCGATGAGTGTCTGGACGTGATGACACGTCGTCCGAACGGCTGGTAGGGAACTGAAATCTCTGACTTGTAAAAACAGTGTAGAATCATCTGAAGCACTTCTGAATAGTGGAATCCCTGTGAAAAGCATCTTTACATACAAGTGATTTTGTCCAATCAGAATGAGGCTAATCACAAACTAACAAACTCTCCCTTTGGCCATTCTGGGACAAAAATCACTTGACCGGTTTGGAAATACATTCTCGGTCCAAGAATAAAAATTACTCCATCTTTTTGTCACAAAGGGACAAAGGGTAAAACAGAGTAATAAAAACCAACTGTAAATAAAAATTACTCCCCCTAACGGTCTCACAAGGACCAGGGTAAACAGAGTAATATTAGTCCAAGAGTTTAACAAAAAGAGCAGAAGATAAACCAATTGTCTCAAAAATACAATCAAAACAAACTATACAAAAAGAAAAAAACAGTCAAGCGTCCTTTGCCATGGGTGCAGCCCTAGGCGCATCATCCTCATCATCACTGCTGTCAGGATGATGATACTTGAGGCACTCCTTGAGATCCAGCTGATTTTGCTCCACACGCTTGTTGATGGAGTGCACCTCTTGGTGCATAGAAGTGATGGACTGCTGCAAGGAGGTCATAGCAGGGAGGGGTACCTCATCATCGGAGTCATCTCTCCGCAGCTGTGCATTAGACTTCATTAACGTCTACTTTCTGATGGGCTGCTGAATCTTCATCTTAGGTTCTCCAGTAATGTTGATTCTCGACTGAAGAATGATCTGAGTGAGTAGGTAGCCAAAGGGGAGACCGGTATTGCCCTCATCACGGGCCTCCAAGATAACGCCCAAAATATGCTTGCACTGGCAGAAAGGCAAGCAGAGATGGATGGCATAAACAAACTGGGCCTTCTTCAGAATCAGGTCACTGCGCTTGAAAACAGGCCATAGGTTGTGCTGAAATATTTTGGCCAGCAAGCAATGAGAAGGAGACAATGCGCCGATCCGGATGGTGGTAGCACGCTCTTCTCCTTGTGGAACTTCATGGAAGAACTCTTGGAGATCGTCCATAGAGGGAGGAAGCACCACCTCATTATAAGGACTTCCGGGCAACTCAAGGACTGGTACTCTGATGAAGTGACTGATGATCTGGGGATCAACAGTGATGATATGCCCGTCAACAGTGGACTGAAGTACCAACCCACGGTCATTGTCTTGTGCCACCTCAAGGTTGGCATAGAAGAGTCTAACAAGCCTGGTGAAGACAACACAGGCACAAGAGTAAAGATATCCCCAATGATAAGTTTGGATAGTGTCATAAATACTATCCAGAGGAGGCACCATGATGTCAGAGCGAACCACATTGCGCTCGGCAATGAATGTGCGGTCCATGATTTTGGCTTGTAGTGCACTCCTATCTTCCTCTGTCCTCTAGCCGACCCTGCGATGGGAACTGACTGCAAACATGATTCTGCAAAAAGAAACCAACAAGATTTGCCAGAAATAATCCAAAAATATCTTGTTAGGTCACACAAAAATTATAACAGCAGTAAACAAGACTTTTCCAAAAATATAGACATACAATATCACATGGCAGTCCCTAAAAATATTACACAACCAATCCCAACACAGCAGATATATGCATCTCAAAATTTCAACAACATTCCTAAAAGACATAAATATTCCAACAGTTTAAAAATAAACTAAAAAGGAAAAGACTAAAAAAATACCTGGAATGTGAGAGAAATGCTCAAAAAGACAAGAAACAGGGAGATAAAACCAAAAGCTCGCAAGAAATAACTCACAAGATGCCAAAAGGAAACTTTTTGGT
Organism: Alnus rubra; assembly: GCA_028654335.1. Lineage (NCBI taxonomy): Eukaryota > Viridiplantae > Streptophyta > Magnoliopsida > Fagales > Betulaceae > Alnus > Alnus rubra. The sequence continues at coordinate 829,916 of JAJPGS010000712.1, read as the reverse complement.
GGGGTAGAGAGGATATGCGGTGACCAGCTATTTACACTACAAAAAAATCGATGTTTTGAGCCGCTTTTTTAGAGCCCTTTTAAGCCCTAAAAACAACTCTAACAAATTTGAGACCTTTTTTTTGAACTGTTTTACAAACGGGTCCACACCTCAAGTATTAAAAACTAAAATTGATCCGTTCCTCTATAAAACGGTTCAAACTTGAGCCGCTTTTATAAAAGCGGCTCAAACAAGTTAGAGACGCTTTAAAAAAGCGACTCAAAACAGTTAGAGTCGCTTTAATCAAAAGCAGCTCTAAATTTTTTGAGCCGCTTTTATAAACCGGCTCAAACCGTAAAGCGGCTCAAAACGGTTTGAGCCGGTTCAAAAAAAGCTCTCCAACCGGCTTGAGACGTTTGTTAAAACGGTTCAAAACTTTTTGAGCCGTTTTTAAAAGCGGCTCAAATTTTTAAAACGGCTCTAAATTAGAAAATAATTAAAATATAATTTTTGAGCCGTTTTAAGTGTTAAAACGGCTCTAAAATTAAAAATAAATAAAATTCAATATTCTTAATTATTTTATTATTATTTTTTTAAAAATACCTAATAGCAAAAATATTGTTTATATATATAAACTAATAAACATCCACATAAACTCATATAACCCAAACTTTATATCAAGGCATTAAAACAAAAACAATGCCTTAATATATACACCAAGACATTAAAACAAAAACAATAAATACAACATATCACCATATATAATTTCACTCAACCCCAAACTGATCAAGTTACCTACAATCATAAGTTACCTATGATCACAAACCGATCAAGTCCAACCGATAACACAAAAGTTACCTACATCATTTACAAAATTCAATACTACATTCACAACAACTCAAGATGTATTTTTCACGATAATTCTTTTCACATAAACTCATATATAACACAAACTTCATATCAAGGCATTAAAACAAAAACAATGCTTTAATGTACACACCAAGACATTAAAATAAAAACAATAACAAATACAACAACATATCACCATATATAATTTCACTCAACCCTAAACCGATCAAGTTACTTACAATCATAAACGACATATCACCATAAGTAATTTCAAAACATAATACATAAGTTATCTATGATCACAAATCGATCATGTCCAACCGATAACACAAAAGTTACCTACATCATTTACAAAATTCAATACTACATTCACAACAACTCAAGTTGTATTTTTCACGATAGTTCTTTTCACATAAACTCATATATAACACAAACTTCATATCAATGCCTTAAAACAAAAACAATGTCTTAATGTACACACCAAGACATTAAAACAAAAACAATAACAAATACAACATATCACCATATATAATTTCACTCAACCCCAAACCGAACAAGTTACCTACAATCATAAACGACATATCACCATAAGTAATTTCAAAACATAATACATAAGTTATCTATGATCACAAACCGATCAAGTCCAACCGATAACACAAAAGTTACCTACATCATTTACAAAATTCAATACTAAATTGACAACAACTCAAGATGTCTTTTTCACGATAGCTCCTTATGCGTATCAACATCATCAGACGTCAAGAGCACGTCACCTACATTAGTGATTCAAGTGAAATGTGTTATGCATATGCATATATATATATATAGTAACGATACACGTAATATTTTCAACTTTATATACTCAAAAAAAATTGTAGTTAATCATGTTTGGAGCTAACCTCACGATGAACATGACGCAGACGAAGAGTTGCCTAGAAGTGATGCATTGACTCTAGCAAGATCTTCAATCATCTTTTGCATCTTCTCCATCATTTGATCCTGTCTTGCAATTCTTTCATTAGTTTGTTTCCTCTCTTCATCCGTTTTTCTCCTATCTTCGTCCGCGATTCTCCTCTCTTCATCCGCTCTTCTCCTTTCTTCGTCCGCTCTTCTCCTTTCTTCCTCTGTCTTTCTCCTCTCTTCCTCCCATCACTCATCCGATATTCTCTTCTCTTCCTCCCACTTTTTCATCATCTCATTCATTTGAGTATTAAATGCAACTTCTTGAGTCAACCATGATGCAGATAATCGAGAGGTGGGTCTAACTGGTAATGGGCCAACCCCCATTCCACGAACACGACCCGAATATTCTACCCTTCCCATTGCCCTTGCAAGAGCATCATCTTCTGCCCATAGTATTGAACCCCGTGGAGATACAAGGTTCGCTCTTGCAGTGTCATCTGTCATCAGCTCCTTCAACTTTTCTTGACATATATATATTAAATGTGTTAATTATTAGACACTTATTTGCTTTGGAATAAATACTTATACTATTTTATTATATGATATATTCAACAACGCACAAATAAAGACAAAGTTAAGCACTTACAATCGTCTCTCCAGCTGCTTGCGCCGTTATCAAATAAGAGTCGAATGTGTGACGTGAATTCAACAAGAACTTCTATATTTAGCACCAAAAATAAATCTCTACTAAACAAAATGATCATCAACTAGTAATATGAATCTTGTTAATAAATAAATCAATATATTTATATATTATTGTGAATGAAATCAATGTACCAGCTCTTTCGCGACTCTGGCGTAACTCTTCGAGCCAGATGTGTGATATATCTTATTGACACTTTTCGATATTTGTTTATTTCTCTCAGCCCTTGCCTACGCAATTGTTATAAACAAATAAAGTATCATGCATTGTTACAAGTTTAAAGATACGTACTTTAAAAATAATAACATTTGTTGATATAATTACCTTATCTTCCAAAGTCAACCATGTGTCGATGGCTATCTCCATGTCCTCAGCATCGAACTCCGTGATGTTGGGTGTCGACTCAATAATTGTCTCGTGAGTATCATTGGCTTGTATATTTATAGCCTTCTTCACCCTATACTTGAAATTTTTTCGTTTATGCCCGAAGTCAATCATTGCTATCCGTTTGATCTCATTCATCGGTGCATCAGGCATGATGTAAAATTTTTGCTGCAAATTAGTAAAAAAAAAAACATTTATATACTATGTACATGTTGTAATATATGGTCATCGCAATAAATTTGTAAATAACTTGCTTTACATACCATTAGGGCGGCCCACAAGTCCTCTTTAGCCTGAGGCGGTATCTTCCTCCAGTTTTGGGCACCTAGCCCCACAAACTCCCACTCCGAACATATTTCTCTCCTAGCCGGCTAAATTTCATGCCACTCGTGCCAACTGGCTGCCACGTCGCATTAAAATCAATGACCACCTTCTCGCCCGCGGGTATTGTCCAAAGGGCGGTTGGAGAGCCAACATCTCTGATGTGGAAATTGTTATCCGTATCTGTATTTAAATTAAACAGATGAAAAAAAAATTATATGTGTATATAAGTTAAATAATCAAGTAAAATATTTGGAGCCTAGACTACATATATATATATATCAAGTATAACATACATACCTATCGTACGAAGTTGTCGACTATCCAATTGTACGCCAATATTGGGAGCTTGTTCCCCCTCAGACTCTTGTGTGGGAGCTCATTCCCTCTCAGAATCTTGAGACTGAGCTCGTTCCCGCTCAGTCTCTTGTGCCAATATAGTAGAATCAATATCATCAAAAGACTCTACAAACCCACCAACCGTATCCGACGGCGTACGTATGTTGTCCTGTAAGGGCTCCTCAACCATCATTGCACTTGGAGAAGGTGGGCGGTCATCATGTTCTATCTCAGCCAGATGTTGAGATGTCTCTATCTCAGGTGTAGACTCTGAAAAGAGTCGTATTGGGATCCGCAAAAAAACTTTCTTCCTTGGAGGTGGCTTGTCTGCCATATCAGTCTACAAAATAAACAAATATATATAAAGTGTCAGATCAAATGTAAATATAGAAACCACTCAACATGTTTAATGTAATTTGATATCAGTTTAAAATTATTGAAAAAACAAAGTCATACATGCATGCTACTTTATTGTGGTTGTACTACTTCGAACGCAGGTATGTTGCTACGGGCATAATGAAGGTCTTCACCGTAATCAACATCATTTGGATCCTGATTAGTGTTCAAGTTCAATGGCTCACTCTCATGGTAGTTGAGATCTTCATCATTGTTCCCTTCCCCCTCACCAACATCATACACGTTTCTCTATTTAGTCCTTACTACCCTTCCCCCTCACCAACATCATACACGTTTCTCGATTTAGTCCTTACTACGCAACACCAATCTGGGTTCCTGTCGTCATGGACATAGTATACTTGGGATACTTGTGAAGATAATACGTACAGATCATCCAAAATGTTATCTCCCGTGTGTATTAAGTTTTTGAAATTCACAAGTGTCATACCATACTCATCTTCCGACCATCCCTTATCCTTTCTAATGTCCTCCCAATCACACTTAAATAGCACATACCTAGTCGAGTTAGCTTCCTTAAATAGTACTCTACCTCTATTATTCGAGTTAGCTTCCCATAATAGGTATCACCATCAACTGTAGGCACACACACACCACTGTTTTGGGTTGTTTTTCCTTCATCTTGGGCCACAGTGCGAAACAGCTTGCCGTTAACTACATATCGGTTATATTTGAAGGCCGTTTCAATTGGCCCTTTAGAATGCCATACAAGCTTATCCCCTAACTCAGTTCTACGTGTTTGGTCCATTCGGTTGACCTGCGATTTGAGATAACATTGCTTATAGTTGGCTAGATGTAGAAAATTACATATACAATAAAACGTCGCTCATAAAATGATCACCATTATTTTATAAATTAAACCATATGAAATTCTTACGTAGTTACAGTACCAAACACAAAATGTGTGTCCCTATGTTGTCGGTGCAATTCTCTGTCCAATAGTCGGCTTCTATTGGAGTCGTGCCTCAGCTCAGCCAGGTGCGTCCTATATGTTTACAGTCCACATTTAGAATAAACAAGTGTATGTTTGAGCCAAAGTAAGATGTATTAAAAAATATAACTCACGTGCGTAATTGAAGGAACTAGTCTGAGTTAAAAATAATATATTGATGGATCTGCGTCAATGTGCGTTGGTCAAGGGTTACTCGTGTTATCGCTCCCCTAGCCTCATCAGGGTTTCTCTTAGGCCTATTATGGACTGTGAGTGCGTTCTCTAAGTACCGCGAACAAAATGTAAGCATTTCATTCGCTAAGTAACCTTCCGCTATAGAACCCTCAGGCGCAGCTCTGTTGCTCACTAGGGATTTGTATCGTCCAAGGGACCTACATAGAGAAAACATAAGTACCTTTTGTATTACCTCGTTGAGACAATAAAGGGAAAAAAAACCTTATATATACATAGAATACATAATTACCTCTCAACCGGATACATCCACCGATAGTGTACCGGTCCACCAAGTCGACATTCACGAACCAAATGTATGACAACATGAACCATAATTGTAAAGAAACCCGAAGGAAATATTTGTTCAAGCTTGCACAATATGATAGGGATTTCAGCTTCATGTCGGGCTAGATCTTCTTCCATCAATGTTTTCGAACATATACCCCTAAAAAATGCAGACAACTCTATCAAAGGTTTCACAACCTTCTTTTCCAAGGATCCATGCAAAGCTATTGGCAGCAATTGTTGCATGAGTATATGATTGTCATGACTCTTCATACCAACGATGGTACGGGCTTTAAGGTTCACACAACGGGACACATTGGAGGCATATCCATCGGGTACTCTGACATCTTTGATCACTTTTAAGAAGTTAATTTTATCCTCATTAGACATCGTGTGGCATCCCGCAGGTAGATATGTTTTGCCTCTCTCGTTGGTGAATGGATGAAGTGTTTTTCTCAAACCCATTTTACGTAAGTCCAAACGTGCTGCGTGGTTGTCTTTTGTTTTTTCTTTCATGTCCAGTAGGGTCCCAACGATATTATCCATCACATTTTTTTTGATGTGCATCACATCAAGGTTATGTCGTAACAAATTACCCTTCCAATAGGGCAATGTGAAAAAAATACTTTTCTTTTTCCATACTGCAGTCTCATTTGCCCCATGACCTTGTTGCACAGTTTTTTGTCGTTTGTCCCTTCCTGTGTCTTCATGAACAACATCAAATCCCTATAATTTTCGTAGGATTTCACCGCCATCTGGAATAACAGGCGCAGCACCCAGCTCTTGTTTACCGTCAAAGGTTCTTGCCATCTATCGCCACTTATGATCGGCAGGCAACCATCGCCTATGCCCCATATAACAATATTTTATGCCCGTATGTCAACCATGTTGACCCCGTTGAATACATACAACAAGGACATGCCAGTGGACCCCTAGTACTACATCCAGATAAATATGCATACGCTGGAAAGTCATTTATTGTCCACATCAATGTTGTCCGCATAACAAATGACTTCTTCATGGATATGTCATATGTCCGTACCCCTACATTCCACAACTCCTGTAACTCTGATATTAAAGGTTGTAGGTAGACATCTATATTCATTCCCGGTGCAGTTGGGCCTGGAATAATCATAGATAATATGAAATATTGTTGTTTCATGCACATCCAAGGAGGTAGGTTGTATGGAACCAACATGACAGGCCAAGTACTGTGGCTTGTGCTCATGTTCCCAAAAGGGTTAAAACCATTCGACGCTAGACCAAGCCTAACATTCCGTGGGTCTGATGCAAAATTTGGGTGTAGTGTATCAAATGATCTCCAAGCTTCACCGTCTGCCAGATGCCTGAGCACGCCATCTTTTGTGCGCCCATCAGCGTGCCACCTCATGTGGGAAGCGGTATGCCATGACATGTACAACCTTTGCAATCTTGAAGCCAATGGAAACCACCGCAACACCTTTACCAGTCGTCTCTTCAATGTTCGGCATGACCCATCTTCTTCAGTAATTTCGTCCTTCCACTTTGATGCTCCACACACTGTACATGTATCTAACTTCTCATTTTCCTTCCAAAATAGCATACAATGATTTCGACAAGCCGAAATCTTTTCATATCCAAGCCCAAAGTCTCCTAAATATTTTTTCGTCTCATACATACTTTTAGGCAAAGCTGGCTCATCTGTTGGTACTATCTCATTGATGAACTCAAGCAAATATGTGAAAATCGTATTACTGAATCCACCCACACACTTCAAGTTGTATAGATGAACAATAGCCGACAATTTGCTATATTGTGTTTTATCATGAAGTGGCTTGTTTGCATCCTGAACCAAGTTGTAGAATTTCTTGGCACTCTCATCGATCTCTTCATCAACTGTTTCAGGTACATAATCGGCTTGCACTTCCACTTGACACTCACCATCGTCTGCCCGAATATTATGCATGCCAAAAACATCTTGCAACATGGACTGCATCGTTCTTGACTCGTCAGGTATTGGTACACTATTTGCAGCCGGAGCCGGCTTGGGAGATTCAACAACAGATACTTTATTAGGTACAGGAGCCCTAATCTTCTCCCCATGCCAAATCCATTCAGTTTAATTAGGCATAATTCCCCTTCCACCGGTCAAATGGTCATATACTTCTTCTGGCCGTAGGCTTCTGTTCAAGCCACACTTCTTGCATGGACACACAATTGAATTTTTATTTTTGGAGTTCGTAATTGCATACTTCACGAACGCTTCTGCCCCTTTCCATATACTCCCTCGAACCTCTCCACTTCGTCATCCAACTTTTGTCCATATTTATCTTACTACATTACAATACACAATATGGTTACAAATATATAACACAAATTAAGGATTGTGTTATATACACAAACGGTCCTCAATTGATTACTAGAATATTTTTTTTTTTTTTTTGGCAAAGAATTGAAAAAAGGAGTTGATAACTTGGAGCATTATCTCAGACAACGCGGCCTCTTCTTAAATTTATTTGGTCCTAGGTCATGAATTTATTTTCACATTTAATGGGTCAAATTTAAGTTGGGGCATGATTTAACAACCTGGGTACAATGCAATCCGGCCTCCAGTTTCAGCTTTTAGGTTTGATTAAGGTTCAGGTTAGAGGACAAGGAAGAAGGCGGTGACAAATGACACATAATACCCTTTAAAAATTACATAAGATTATGGAGAGTAACAATGATCTCATTATGCTTCAATCAAATTCGAATCAAGCTCGTCCAAGATAGATTTAACAAATATGCTGGTAGATAATTGCTTAAAATATATATATATATATATATATTCTATTTACCATCATAGTGATATAAACCAAATATGAAGACAATTAAATAAATTAACTCTAGGCATGACAAAACAAATTGAAAGTTATATTTATCTATTTCGTTAGTTATATTTTTTAATATTTTGAATAAATTTTTATTTACTTTATTTTTTTCATTTAAAAAAAAAATTGATCCCCCCGAACAAAAATCATGGCTCCACCACTGTTTTCATTCATAATTCACCAGAAATTAACCAGAAAATACTAGAGTATTACACTATTACTATGTTTTTTAGTTTTTCTTTTTTACAATATTTTTTATTCCCTGAAAAGTTTTAGGTATGAATCAAATTTTTACACTAATTTATTTTTAGATTATTACACTGTCTGAATATGCTTTTATATTTAGATTGCTATTTTAAATTAAGAGTCTATGAATATATAGTTTTTGATATGTATTTTAATATTATGAAATATATAAATTTAAAAATAAGAAAGCAGCAATAAAAAGCAGAAAAAAATTTAAAAAATAAATAAATGAAAAAATAATAATAATAAAAAAGCGTGAGGGAGCTGTGAGAGAGACATCTCTTGTTCTTCGCCGGTCAGAGCTATGAGAGAGCGTAGCCGAGATTGTTCTTCGCCGGTCGGACCTGTGAGAGAGACACCTGTAGAGAGAAAGTGTGAGGTAGAGAGAGAACTAAACAGAGAAACAGAGAGAGCTAGAGACCCGGACTTACTCAGCCTTCCGACGGTACCCCGACCGGTGGTGGGGGTTTTACTGAGAGAGTGACAGGGAGACCGCCGAGGGAGAGAGACCAGAGGAAGAGAAAACACTGACGCAGGGCCGGAGAGGAGAACGCCGATCGACCTTGCAGCTGGTGGCCAGCTTCACTGAGAGAGAGAGAGAGAGAGAGCGTGATATCTCAGGCCGCGGGTTTCACATACAGGGGAGAGAGAGACTGGTTGAATACAAGGGAGAGAGAGAGACGTTTTTTCAAAAAACAACTTTCACAATAAATGCGAAAAAACAAGGGACTGGCCCGGGACAGATTTGTGTCCCGCGCGCCAGCTCCATCTGGAGTCGTTTTGATGCAAAACGACTCCAGATGGAATCGTTTTAATAAGAAATGACTCTGTATGGAGTCGTTTTATTATAAAAACGACTCCAAATGGAGTCGTTTTACAGTAAAACGACTCCATCCATTTTAATTAAAAACGTTTCAAATTGGAACCGTTTTTTAAAAATGGCTCCAAAAGAAACGGCTCAAAATGCCTTCTTTTTTTTGTAGTGTTATAGGGCCTATGGGGTCCCCGTTCGGATGGTGTAATAATGCCGTCCAAACGCGCGCTGCCTTGGAACCATTAATCAAGATTCCATTAATCATTAAAACCAATCACAAAAATGTAATCCTCATAGTTATACAATCATCGATGCCCAAAATAAAATATCCCAAAGAATAAAACACAGTTAAGCCATTGATACTTGGATAGGGTTTATCAAAACCCTAGGGAGAGCTTTAGCCACAGATGAAGGTCCTTTGATAATTTGGAATTGAAGTGCAATGCATTCCACACTGCTGTCCACGACCAATCTAAAAACACTAAGGAAAGAAAACTAAACAAAAGAGCAAAGTTCTTCACTGTACTTCAAGAGCTTTCTAAAACTAAATATATCTTAAAACAAAAACTTCAAGCTACGTGAAAGATAAGAGAGGGCCCAAATGGACGTGATCCTCTTCCTTTTATACCAGCTGGCTTTTCTTCAAGGTAAGGATAAGAATCATTTAATGTTGTGATGCCCAACAAAGGACAAAGGGGCCCACTCCTCTTGCCTTCTTCAAAATTCTGCACCGCCTCTTGTTGAATTTCCAGCCAAACAAAATGTAATGATGACTTCAATTTCCAATGTACAGCACATCATCTAAAGCTCCAGCCGCATCATGATTTGTATTGAGTCGCACAACTTAATTTTTCTTCAGTTCAGTGCTGACTTCTTCTTCAGTTTGATTTTCAGTTTCCCTTTATGCAATTTTAGGCCTCACTAAAATGATTTTGCGTGTATTTTTCTTTAGGATCTAAAAATAAGATAAACACTAAAACAAGATAAAATGTTAAATTACAATGAGGCTAAGGGTTTAACAATAGCAAATTAAGGGGCTTGAATTTGAAACATTCAAGACCTATCACCTCACCCTTTCTTTTTTGCTCAATCTCACTTTTCAGCTTAAGTTGGTCCTCATAGATCTGTTTTGGGGTTAAAGGAGCAAGCTTGATTGCTTGTCCATCCCTTACTACAGCTGGATCATTTCTATCCCACTTTGGTTTCCAAGGAGTGCTAGAAACTGAAGTACACCTTGCTGCCTCCTTTCTCTGTAACTGCCTCTCCACCTTCATAGCCATGTGCACCATGTCTTCTACCTCCACATAATGATGCAACTCAACTACATTGGCTATGTCCCTATTCAAACCACATAAAAATCTGGCCATTGTGTCCGCCCGATCCTCCTCTACATTAGCCCAAATCATAGCCACCTCCATCTCCTTATCGTAATCATCTACACTCCTAGACCCTTGTGTAAGGTTTTGTAATTTGTGGTATAGGTCTCTATTGTAGTGGTAATGTGAACTCATGGGATCGAACTCCCTGAACCCACAATCAAATTGAAACATACCCAAGAAAGGCAAGAATCCAATCAAGAAGATCTAGACCTGTTGAAATCTTGTTTCAAGAACCTAGATCTGGTGAGAATGCCACAAAGGGTTTGCCTTTGATAATTTCTTAATTCAATCAAGAACAAGTAGAGAAAACTGAAAACTTTTCTATGAAGAACAAAAACTTCATTGATGATGAGTGCCAAAAAATGTATATTTGGATATTCGGTGTGTTTCATTTCATGGATACATTTGATGATTTAGTCAAAACTAGATATCTTTTGTGATTTGTGCTAGAATGGATTCATTGAATGATTTAAACAATTTTTTAAGCAAAGTAGATCATACCTAAGATTTGCATGTGAAAACCTCAAAATATGTGTGATGAGTATGAGAATAGGTTGCTGTGATTTGGTGGGTGTGGATTCCAAAAACCTTAGACCCCTTTATTTTCATTTGTTTTGTTTATGTTTTCTTTTATCAAAAACCCCTAAATTTGGAACTAGGTTAAAATAGGATTAGTTTGAATAGAAATTAATTTTCGCAACACAATTCCCTGTGGGATCTACCTCGCACTTGCAAAACGCTATATTGCAAACGATTCGTGCACTTGCGAATATTATAATTTGCACAACAATTGACAATTAACTTGTCTAGCAAAAGCAGCTACAAGTCTTTTTTTTAAAACATCTCCATGAGCTGAACATCTTCAAGCCTAAAACTTGTCTAAACCTGCTAAGGCTTACATTAATTAAAAGACATCGGCTAAACATCTTCAAGCCTAAAACATCCTAAACTACACTTCTATAACTAATAAAAGAAGTCCTCTTAATGAAATAAATAGGCCCAAAAGCCTACAACCATAGCAACATAAAAATAGGCCCACACGCCTATACTTAATGAAATAAAGGGTCTGCACTAAACCACTAGGCTATGCCGCCCCCATCTGTCGCTTGTATCACATGGATTAAAGTTGGTTCTTCTTCTTTCAAGCCCATATTGAATGTTAGAGTCTTGCTCGATAAATTTGCAAACTCAGCCCAAGTGGATTGCACCAATCCTTGCATTGCTTCCTTGGTCTTCTTCGCTCTTGACCTTGCAAAGGATCTTTAAGATTCAATCTACCATGGGGCCCATCATTCCCCCTCTCCTCAAAAGGATTCGACCTCAAATCTTCACCTGCATCATAAGGAGAAAGATCAGAAACATTGAAAGTAGCAGAGACATTATACTCACCAGGAAGGTCCACTTTATAAGCATTATCATTAATTTTCTCAAGGATTTGTAAAGGTACATCGGCTTGAGGATGCAATTTAGTCCTTCTATAGGCTGGGAATATTTCTTTGTGCATGTGAACCCAAACCCAATCTCCTGGTTCAAAGATGACACACCTTCGCCCTTTATTGGCTTGGGAAGCAAACTTTTCATTCTTCTGCACAATTTGAAGCCGTACCCTCTCATGAATTGACTTCACCAATTCGGCCTTCCTCCGTGATAAAGCATTAGCAACAATGTTCTCCTTACCTTGCTTGTAACGGATGACATAGGGAAAGGTCTCGATGTATTCAATCCATCTAGTATGTCGCTTATTTAATTTACCTGGGCTCTTGAGATGCTTTAATGATTCAAGATCAGTGTGGATCACAAATTCCTTAGGCCCAAGGTAGGGCTGCCACGTCTCTAGAGTGCGAACAAGAGCATAAAGTTCTTTGTCATAAGTGGGGTAATTCAGGGCCGCCCCACTAAGCTTCTCACTAAAGAAGGCTATAGGCCGCCTATCCTGCATTAAAACGGCTCCAATTCCTATTCTTGAGGCATCTCATTCAATCTCACAAGTTTTGTTAAAGTCAGGTAATGCTAACACAGGTGTAGAACATAACCTTTCTTTAAGAGTAGCAAATGCATTCGCTTGATAACTCCCCAAATGAAATCCAACATTCTTTTTAATTATTTCAGTGAGTGGTGCAGCAATGGTGCTAAAATCCTTAACAAAACTCCTATAAAATCTAGCTAGACTATGAAAGCTTCTTACCTCAGTGATGCTTTTAGGCGTTGGCCACTCCTTGATAACCTTGACTTTCTCTTCATCCAGCTCAATACCTTTTGCACTAACAATATAACCAAGAAAAACAACTTTTTCCATGCAAAAGGTAAATTTCTTAAAATTAGCAAACAACTTTTCACATCTCAACACATCTCAAATGCTCAATATGTTCATCTAAGTTTGTGATGTACACTAGGATATCATCAAAATACACGACTACAAATTTGCCTATGAATGCACGTAATACATGGTTCATTAATCTCATGAAAGTACTAGGCGCATTTGTAAGTCCAAATGGCATAACCAACCATTCATAAAGTCCATGTTTAGTCTTTGCTGTTAGTTTCTAATTGGCCACATTCTGTTGGACAAAATCACTTCTTTGTAAAGTTGCTTTTTATGAGGGATTCCGCTATTCAAAAGTGTTCCAGAAGATTTTGTACAGTTTGCAAGTCAACAAATTCGATTCCCTGCCAGCCGTCCGGACGACGTTTCATCCCGTCTGGATGCCCAGCTGTCCAATGCATCAACCGTTCGGACGACGTGACATACTGTCCGGACGCACATCAGACTAAAGCATCGTCCGTCCGGACGACGTGGATTCCCGTCCGGACCTTCCTCTGTGTCGCAAAGCTTCGAACTGCTCCAGCTTGCATTTGTCTGGACGTTTCAACAGCCCATCCGGACAACTCTCATTGTTTGACCAAAGCTTCAGATTTTCATTCCAAAATCAAATATGGGAAGATTGCTGTAACCATCCGGACGACGTGGATTCCCGTCCGGACATGCTACTCCTTAAGGCAAGTTCGCAATTTAAATTCAACCGTCCTGACGCATGTATGACAGATATGGAAATTGCGTGCATCAGATTAGCCGTCCAGACGCGCGAAGCCTCTATATGGACATTACTTGCAGCGGACGTGCGACTGTCCGGACGATAGTGCCTCACCGTCCAAACGCAGCTCTCAAACAGGAAAGATCTTTAGCAAAATTTTTGGAATTTTGATCCTACAGTTGTCCGTCCGAACGGCCTATGACCACTTTCTGGACGGTGCCCAGCTTTATCAAGCCAGACGCTCATTTGAGCCCTCAGCCTATAAATAGAGGCCAAGAATTCGGTATTGAATTCCACTATTGCTTAGAGAGTTATTTTGTGAGGTTATTGAGCTGAATTGTTCTCTCTAAAGTCGTTGTTGTGTGTGCTGTTGTTGTGCTTAAACTGAAGTCTATCTTAGGGGTCGGCCCTAAGGTAAAGGATTCCATTGAAGACCCCTTCTGGTAGGAGACCTGGTTGGGAGGCGTTCGTGTTAGGCTATACATTAGAGTGCAAGGTACGACCACTGCATCAGGGGTATGTGAGTGCTACTATCTTGTAACTAGTCTTGTTTTCTGAATAGTGGATATCCTGGGTTTGGCTGCCCCGGAATGGTTTTTCTCTTAATTGAGTTTCTACATCGTTAACAAAATATTTGTCTCCTTTAATTCAGCATTTAATATTTTGTTGCACACTGTTCACACACACATGTTAAAATTAGAAGTCAAATAAATTTTCAATTGGTATCAGAGTAGGTATACTCTGTTAAGGATTTATTTCCTGAGTGTGATCCTCATTTCTTGTGACTTCTATTTTTTTTATTACACCTTTTATCATGAATTCTTCTCAGTTATCTAATGAGGATTCTGATATTAAGCTCTTTAAAGTTTTTAATAAATTGAATAATGCTCAACATTCTAAAGTTTCCCATAAAGAGCTTAAAAAGGTGAAGCAAGAAAAAGAGTCTCTGATTGTTCAATGATCTGAATCACATGCTTTGATTGACTATTTGAAATCTCAGAATACCATGCTATTTGACATTTTTGATACACTTGAGAATAAATTAAAGGAATCTGAAAATCTCTTGAAAAAATTCTCAAGTGATAATTTGAAAAGCATGCTTTGTATTCATTCAGATATTTCTAACAAGCCTGCTTTAATTGTTGATGATATGAGTACTTCTACTTCACATGCTCTTGATTCTGAATGAGATATTGTGATAGTAGATACAGCTTGTTTAGAAAATTCTTGCTTAAATAATTATGTGATGCCAAAATCCAAGGAATCAGGAATGTGAGGTAAGTTTGTTCCTACTTGTCATAATTGTGGGAAGATTGGTCATATTAGGCCAAATTATTATTTGTTGAAATCCCACAGGCCTTGGATTAAGGAGGATGCTCTGAGGAAAAGTGAAATTGAAGATTCTTCCTCATCTAAATATGTCCCTCCTCATAGGGGACATATAAAAGGTAAGGGCAATGTTATTTGTAAGAATGCTAATCATAATTCTGCAGAGAATGTCAAGAAGCATTCAAACAAAAGAAGCTTGCCCACCTGTCATCACTGCAGCATCACCGGTCATATCCAACCTAAATGTCCACAGCTCCAGGCTCAGAAGTAGAAGGTTCAAAAGAAGTTGCCAACAAGAGCTACATCAGGCACTCTACCTCCTATGACTCTTCAGGCTCCACGGCATCAGCGGCAGTTTGTTCCCGCGAATCAAAGTGGCAAACCAAAGAAGAACAAATCAAGGCGCTACAAGAGAAAGCCACAGAAGCCCATTAGCTACCATGACTATGAAGGGTTTCTGAGTCTGATGCAAGGTCTGCTAAGGAGAATGGACAACATGGACAAGACCTGCAAGCCACCGCCACGGGTCAAGCAGGTACGGATCAAGAAGGATGAGACTATTCACCCCTTGAGGGGGAGTTGACTCACCTAGTAGGTGATGTTTCTCATGCCTAGGATTTTGGTTCCTAAATCCTAGTGCATGTTAGGTATGTTTCCATTGCATTGTTTATCTTGTCATATCTTATTCATGCCTTGCATTCTGTTTGAGGAACCATTTATTCTATCCCCATAGTTTTCTCTTGTTATCTTGAGAAACATCTAAAGATATTTTTTTTTGGGGATGACAATTAAAGCACGTTTGGCGACTGCTTTTTTCTCTTTGTATTTCTAAACCTCTCTCCCTGAGGACAGGTTTAGTTTTACCTTACATGGTGGGATTAGATGTCATTTCCTTTTCCATAAGCATATCTTTGTTGTTTTCCTGTTTATTGTCTTTCAACAAAGAAAAAAAAAAT
This sequence comes from Alnus rubra, assembly GCA_028654335.1. NCBI lineage: Eukaryota > Viridiplantae > Streptophyta > Magnoliopsida > Fagales > Betulaceae > Alnus > Alnus rubra. The sequence goes on along the minus strand of JAJPGS010000712.1, from coordinate 813,969 downwards.
TGGGGAGATGCAGAATTTTATCTTTTTCTTTTGATAGCTTTTCAGATATTGCGTGTTTTTTCCTGATATCTCAATTCATTGTGCATTGATTAAATATTCTTATATATGATTGAGATTTTATGCATGATATCTGCTAAGTTTTCCTATTGCATCTTAATGATAGATAGTTACTTTCCTCATGCGATGAAAATGTGCACGGTCCAAAGCTCCCCTAAGGTACATCTTTTCCTTCTCTAACTTTTCGTTTCTAGAAATTCTGGATAAGAGAAGAGGTTTTTGATAAGATGGCCAAATTGACCAAATGCTAGTTGAACCTAGAACCTAAAAATTCTGACACTCTCTAGGTTGCAGCACCACTAGAATCAAGCAGAAACTCTTCAGTTTTCTGTGCTATATGCTTTACATTCAGTGCTTCTATGCTGAAATAAGCCTTGTCCTTCATGGTGAAAGTAAAATTTTACCTTGTCCTTCACGGTACAAGTAAAACAATTAGGTGCTACATCTTAGGGGGAGTGTATCAGATGAGGGTGGCTAGGCCCTAATATATAATAAGGTTTGACTTTTGACTAATATTTCACTGATTTTCTCTCTTGTCTAGAAAATCTGGTTGCTTTTTGTCATATCAATGAAAGTCATACCTTTTGGGAAAGGTCTTCACACACACACGCATTGCATGAGTTAAGTAATCTATTTAAAATTTCTATCTGCAAGGAAATTTGTGCTTATTGAATACTTAACTCTCATTTGTATCTTTGCATATTTTTGCAATGCGATTTGACTGCCTTATCAGTTGATTATATATGTATGTTTTGAAGCTAACTTTAAGGAAAAATATTTTTCTGCAAATTTTCCTCAAGTTTCATATTTTCAGTGTGAAGCGTCCGGATGGACCTATTCTTACATCCGGACTAGCATAGTCTTGCCATTTGTTGACCTAGTAGTAGCCGTCCGAACGGTTAAGTGACATGTCCGGACGGAATCTCTATAGGTTTAAGAATTGCGTCTCTTTCTCTGCCATACACACATCTCTGCATTTTTGTCATGTTGTGTGTTTCTCTCGCGGATTTCTCCCGAGGCTTTGGCATTCTTTGCACATCTCTTCTCATCCCATGATCTTCATTGTGTCTTCCGTTATTCTTTTAAGTTTTTGTGCTTTTAGAATATTGGAATATTTATTGGGATATATTCTTGAGATAGTGTGCATGAAAATCCTATTATGTCTGTGTGTTGGGTTGATATTGATATATCTGGATCATTTGGATTCCGATCTTTGCTTTTGTAATACTTGGGCATCCAATTGAAAGCTGTCATAATACCACTTTCTTTTTGGGACTAAAAGGATCTAATATTTCTTTGTGGTGTTATTTTTGGAAATATTTCTATTTAAATCTTTCAAGGAATATGTCGTCCAGCAGCTCCCAGCACAGCATCTGACAGATGGATCCTTTGGAAAATTGATCGTTGTTGAAGTTGGATGTTCAAATTCCAAAGGTCTCAGGATTTAAGATGAGTTTTTTTTTCCCTAGCACATGCAGAGCCTTTTGTAGCATTCCCTCAGATCTGTATCAGTTCGAGGTTCAGTGGGGAATCTCCTCATTTATCTAGCAGACCAGTTGCTTAGAGGATGTCAATTTGCGGATAATCAGTTTCAGGCTTTGCAAAATCAAGAGATTGAAGGTTTTTCAGTCCATGGTTCCCGGCTTCCTAAGCTAGAAGCCAAAGTAGTACAAATCCAGCTTTTAATACGGTTTGCTCTCCGTTACTTGATTTCAGTGGATTAGCAGGATTTGGTACTTGGAGAATTTTTGTTCCTCTATTTCAGGCCACTTGCAGACTCTTCTCTAGTTTCTTAATGATTAGGATTTTAGAACCTTTTTTTGTCTGTGGATATTATTACTCTCTTTACCCTTCTACTTCTGAGACATTGAGGGGGAGTAATCATTGTATGGTTTTTCTCATTACTCTGTATTACCCTTTGTCCATTTGTGACAAAAAGGGGGAGTAATTTTTGATTTGGACCGGGATTGTATTTTTAACGAGTCAATTATGCACTGTTTGCAAGTCAGAAAATTCGGTTCCCTGCCAGCCGTCCGGACTACGTGTCATACCTTCTGGACACCCAGCTGTCCAATGCCTCAACCGTCCGGACGCACATAAGACTAAAGCATCGTCCGTTCGGACAACGTGGATTCCCGTCCGGACCTTCCTCTATGTCGCGAAGCTTCGAACTGGTCTAGCTTACATCTGTCCGAACGTTTCAGCAGCCCGTCTGGACAACTCTCAGTGTTTGACCAAAGCTTCATATTTTCTTTCCAAAATCGAATATAGGAAGATTGCTGCAACCGTCCGGACGACGTGGATTCCCGTCCGGATGAGCTACTCCTTAAGGCAAGTAAGCAATTCAAATTCAACTGTCCGGACGCCATCCTACCATGGTCCGGACATGTAGCTGAAGTGCAACTGTCCGGACCTAGGGCAACACCGTCCGGATGCAGCCTTGTTATGGAAGCTTTGAGTACTATTTTGAAAAGGCGATTGCAGTTTACCGTCCGAATGCTTGGTCAAGTCGTCTAGACACCCTCCGGTATTTTGGTCATAACGTTTTACTCAAATATTGGATTGGGACGAAATCAGCGTCATTAGAAAGCTAACAAAAAATACTATAAATTGATGGACTAGATGGCCATTAGAATCATCCGGACGGCCCTACAGAATATTCCAGAATCACTTTTCGGACACGAAAACAGTAGCGTGTCCGGATGGCCAAGGCTACCGTCCTGACGCGCGTGCCAGAGACTCCGTTTTTGACCTATTTTACCTATAAATAAGAGGCTCGAGGCATGCATTCGACACAGAATTCGATAGTGAATTCCTTACAGCTTAGAGAGGGTGTTTAGGGAGATATTGAAGATTTGCTAGCTCTCTAGCTTTTGCCAGTGTGTGATTTGATCAGCTGTGAAGTCTATCTTAGGGGTTGGCCCTAAGGTAAAGGATTCCAATGAAGACCCCTTCAGGTAGGAGACCTGGATGGGAGGCGTTCGTGTTGAGTTACACGTCAAAGTTAAAGGTATGACTACTGCATCAGGAGTATGTGAGTGCTACTACTTTGTAACTAGCTTTGTCTTCTGAATAGTGGATATCCTGGGTTTGGCTGCCCCAGAGTGGTTTTTCTCTTAATTTAGTTTTCACTTCGTCAACAAATATTTGTCTCCTTTAATTCTGTATTTAATATTTTGTTGCACATTGTTCACACACTTGTTAAAATTAGAAGTCCATTTAATTTTACAATTGGTATCAGAGCAGGTACACTTTGTTAATGATTTATTTCCTGAGTGTGATCCTCATCTCTTGTGACTTCTATTTTTTTATTACACATTTTATCATGGATTTCTCTCAGTTATCTGAAGAAAATTATGATATTGAGCTCTCCAAAGTTTGTACGAAATTGGATAAAATGGTTTCTACAAAAGAGCTCAAAAAGGTGAAGTAAGAAAAAGAGTCATTGATTGTACAATTGTCTGAATCACATGCTTTGATTGACTCTTTGAAATCTGAGAATACCGTGTTGCTGAATACTATTAATGAACTTGAGAATAAATTGGAAAAATTCTCTAGTGATAATTTGAAGAGCATGTTGTGTATTCACTCAGATATTTCGAACAAGCCTGGTTTGACTGCTGATTTAAGTACTTCTACTTCACATGCTTCTGATTCTGAATTAGATTCTGTTAATATTAAGCCTGTGATAGTAGATGCAGCTTGTTCTAACATTCTTGCTTAAATAATCATGTGATGCCAAAGTCCAAGGAATCAGGAACACGAGGTAAGTTTGTTCCTACTTGTCACAATTGTGGGAAAATTGGTCATATTAGGCCAAACTGTTATTTGTTGAAATCCCACAGACCCTGGATTAAGCAGGATGCTCTGAGGAAAAGTAAAATTGAAGATTCTTCCTCATCTAAATATGTCCCTCCTCATAGGAGACATATAAAAGGTAAGGGCAATGTTATTTGTAAGAATGCTAATCATAATTCTGCAGAGAATGTCAAGAAGCATTCAAACAAAAGAAGCTTGCCTATCTGTCATCATTGTAGCATCACCAGTCACATCAGATCCAAATGTCCACAGCTCTAAAAGTTTAAGGTTCAGAGGAAGCTACCAACAAGAGCTGCATCAGGCACTATACCTCCGATGGCTCTTCAGGCTCCACGACATCAGCAGCAGTTTGTTCCTGCCGATCAAAGTGGCAAACCAAAGAAAAACAAATCAAGGAGCTACAAGAGAAAGCCGCAGAAATCCATTAGCTACCATGACTATGAAGGGTTTCTAAGTCTGATGCAAGGTATGCTAAGGAGAGAATGTACAACATGGACAAGACCTGCAAGCCACCACCACGGGTCAAGTAGGTATGGGTCAAGAAGGATGAGACCATTCACCTCTTGAGGGGGAGTGGACTCACCTAGTAAAGGTGAAGTCTCCCATGCCTAGGATTTTGGTACCTAAATCATAGTGCATATCAGGTATGTTTGCGTTGCATTGTTTTTCATGTCATATCTTATTCATGCTTTGCATTCTGTTTGAGGAACCGTTTATTTTATCCCCCATATTTTCTCTTGTTGTCTTGAGAAACATCTGCAGATATTTTTTTTTTGGGATGATAGTTAAAAGCACGTCGGGCGACTGCTTTTCTATCTTGGTATTTCTAAACCTCTCTCTATGAGGACAAGTTTGAGTTTACCTTACATGCTGGGATTAGATGTCATCTCCTTTTTTATAAGCATGTCTTTGTTATTTTTTCTATTTATTGGTTTTAAACAAAAAAAAAAAAAAAAAAAAAAATTGGGGAGAAGATGCAGAATTTTTATTTTTTCTCTTGATAGCTTTTTAGATATTGCATGTGTTTTTACCTGATATCTCAATTCATAGTGCATTGATTAAATATGCTTATATATGATTGAGAGTTTATGCATGACATCTGCTAAGTTTTTCCTGTTGCATCTTAATGATAGATAGTTACTTTCTTCATGCGATGAAAATGTGCACTATCCAAGGCTCCCCTAAGGTACATAATTTTCCTCTCTGACTTCTTGCTTCTAGAAATTCTAATGAGAGATATATCTTTGATTAAGATGGTCAAATCGACCACATGCTAGTTGAACCTAGAGCCTAAAAATTCTAGCATTCTCTCTAGGTTGCAGCACGAACTAGAATCAAGGAGTAACTCTTCAGTTTTCTGTGCTATATGATTATATTCACTGCTTCTGTGCTAAAATAAGCCTTGTCCTTCATGGTACAAGTAAAATTTTACCTTGTCCTTCATGGTACAAGTAAAACAATTAGGTGCTGCATCTTAGGGGGCTATAATGGGACAATAAAACTCTGCATCCTTTAACCCCTTTTTTTTATTACATTTTAAAAAAAAACAACCATGCTACACAATATAGAGGATAATATAGATCTAGCATGTAAGGTAAAAACAAAACTGTCCACTGTCCTCAGGGAGAGAGGTTTGATAGTATCAAGATAGAAAAACAGCCGCTCGACCTGCTTTTACTATCATCTCTATTTAATACTTGCAAAATTTCCTCAAGACAACCCAAGAGGGTATATAGGGATAGAAACGATAGTTCCAAAACAACATGCAAAGTTTTTATAAGACAATAAAATAAAATAAATTATGCAAGTGTACCTGTCATGCTCTAGGATTTAGGAACCAAAATCCTAGGCATGTGTGACCTTACCTACTAGGTAGGTCTGCTTCCCCTCAGGGAGTGGGTGTCCTCGTCCTTCTCCTATCCTTCCTTCTTAAGCTGTAGTGCCAAAAATCTGACCAGATTTTACATGAAAGAACTGACGGAAGATGTTCATTCATAGGAGATTTCCCTTCCTGCAGTCTTCTGTTCTTCCATATACAGCTTCTTGGGGACCCAAGTCTTTTTTCCTTGAGAAGGCTTCTGCAGCTGCTGATGCTTTGGAACATGATTTCTAGGTGGAGATCTATGCTGCCTGAGAGACTTAGGTTGAGGACACTTAGGTCTTATATGACTGCTAACTCCACATTGGTGGCACATGGGAGTTTTAGGAGCCTGCCACTTTTTCTTCCTTTGAACTTGCCATTGTGGGCAATTAGGTCTGATGTGCCCTGCCTTGCCACAGTGATGGCATGTGAGAGGCTTTCTTCTGATAGGAAGCTTGACCGGAGGCTGAGGTATGATAGGAACTTCCCCTTCCATAACAACTTTTCCCTTATCCACTCTTGGGGGTGGAGATTCGGAAATAACTGGCTTCACGAAAATGGTCTTGGAGGTAGAAGGAGTATCAAAAATAGAAGAAGGAACATACCCGAGTCCGGTCTTGTTAGTTGGGCACTTCTGAATGGAGAGCATGTGAGTGAGGTTCTCGTCTGAAACTCTCTTTAGTTGCAACTGTGTCTCCAGTAGCCTATCTTCTAAATCATTGATCTTTATGAGCATAAAGGTCTTCTCTGTCCTGAGGCTGTTAAGCTCTAGTACCTGTTTTTTGCATTTCTCCCTCAACTTTAGAAATTCAACATATTGAAGTTGATAGGCTAACTGCATATCTTCTTCTTCACTATTCTCAGAGTAGTAGGACTGAGAATCCTCCTTATCTTCATGTGGGGCTACGAAGGCCAGGAATTTTTCTTCCTCCGGAGTTTTTTCTTCCTTCTCAGACTCATCATTGAGAGTTGCATTAAAGGCTTTTTCCTCTTTGTTTCTTCAGATGTGCACATTCAGTCCTGATGTGCTCAAAGCCAGAACATTCGAAGCACTGGGGACCCCTCAGATCTTTCTTCTCTGCTTCTTCTGTATCAGTTGTGTGGGGAGCCTTTCATAGTCTGTCAGAGAACTTCTTCTTGAATTTATTATTCCTCATAAAATAATCGAAGTTCTTAGCTAACATTGCCTTGAGGGCAATTGTCTTTGCCTTTCGGACTGGGGGTAAGGAGTATTCATACGTCTGAAGAGATCCTACCAGCTCTTCAATCTTCATCTCCTCCAGATCTTTGCTTTCTTCTATAGTTGTCACCTTAATCCTGAAACGCTCAGGCAAAGATCTTAGTATCTTTCGGATGAGTTTTACATCCGAGATTTGCTTTCCAAGACTCACCATCGAGTTTCTTAGGTCGTTAATCTTAGTGTAGAACTCTCTGAATGTCTTTTCTTCTAGCATCTTAATTTCTTCAAATTTAGAAATCAACAATTGAAGCTTGGCAGATTTCACCAGTTTTGTGCCTTTATATGTTGTTTCTAGAATTTGCCATGCATCTTTAGCAATTTCACAATTTGAAATTCTTGCTAATTCAGATGGTGAAAGTGCTTGACATAGTGCATGGAGGGTTTTATCATTGGAAAGTCTTGCACTTGTTTGAATAACAATAATTTCGTCTGTTTCTTCTGGTTTAATCCAACTAGTTTCAACAATTTTCCAGACGTCAATAGATTTTAAAAAGAAGCGCATTCGTACTTTCCAATAGCCATAGTTTGTCCCATCAAACGGTGGAACAAAATTAAGATTTTGAGACATAATAATCAAAAACATAAGTCAAAAGGATACACTCAAGAAATAAATCTAAAACAGAGCGTACCAGGCTCTGATACCAATTGAAAATAATTATTGACTTCTAATTTTAACCAAGTGTGTGTATTTGTGTGCAAACAAATATCTTAAATGCGGAATTTAAAATAAGACAAGATATTTGTTACGAAGTGGAAACTCTGTGAAGAGAAAAACCACTCCGGGGCAGCCAAGCCCAGGAAATCCACTATCCAAAAACAAAGCTAGTTGCAAGACACTCGTACTCACATAACCCTATGCAGTAGTCATACCTTTAACTCTGACACGAAGCCCATCGTGAACGTTTCCCAACCAGATCTTCCATCTGAAGGGGTTTTTGATGGATTCCTTTACCTTAGGGCTGACCCCTAAGATAGATTTCACACGAACAGTTGAGCACACACCGGTAACGGCTTAAGAGATAGCAGATCTTCGATTCTCCTTAAACACCCTCTCTAAGACCTATGGAATTCACTATCAAATTCTATACAAAACACAAGCCTAGGGCCCTCTAGTTATAGGCTTACAGGGAACCTAAAACGACTGAGATTCGGGCTCTGGCTGGCGAGCATCCAGGCGGAAAGTTAGCCTTGTCCAGACGACTTTCTGCGATATCCTTTCAAAAACAAAGCAATTCTATCTTTATCAGGTTCATGTTCGGACGGCTTGATCGAGCGTCCAGACGGTCTTCGCTAAAATCCTTTCCGTGTTCGAATGGAACTCTGAATATTTTGAAATACTGGACATCATCCGGACGGCTTGCAGAGACTTCCCAAACAGTGTTGACTTCTGAAATCCAACTCATTGTTGAATACTGATTGACCTAGCATCCGGACATCTTCATCGTTATCTGCTGGACACTGAGGGGCGTTCGAACGCCTTCAAAGGCCCGTCTGGACGGTTGTACAGGAACCGGCTGTTTTGTCTTGGATTTTCCAAGGACTGTTCATGGACATCTTCTTAGAAGCTTGTGTCAGTTTTATTGGCCTCATTCTGTATGGACAAAAACACTGGTATGCAAAAGATGTTGTAAACAAGGATTCCACTATTCAGAGTGATGTCAGAAGATTCTGCCTGCAAGTCAGAAGAATTCAAGTTCCCTGTCAGCCGTCTAGACGATCGACCCATCCCGTCCGGACGCCCATCTGTCAACCGTTCCAGCCGTCCGGACGACGTGCCATACCGTCTGGACCCTATACTGTATCGGGAAGCTTCTGTACCAGCTTGCATACGTCCGGATGTCTCAGCAGCCCGTCCGGACGCGCGTCTCCATAAGGCAAGAATCACAATTCAAATATCACGGTCAGGACGTCAGTCAGCCTTGGTCCGAACGCGCGTGAACTAATATGGAAATTGCCGATTCGACTTCAACCGTCTGGATGCCTGCCCTTCATGGTTCGGACAGTTGCATAACTGATATGGAAATTGCGTGTTGAAGTTCAGCCGTCCGGACGTTCATCCCCCTTGGTCCGGACGCGCGAAGCCTTATATGGAAATTACTTGCAGCGGATGTGCGACCGTCCAGACGTCAGTGTCTCACTGTCTGGACGAGGCTCTTAAACAGGTAAGATTTTCAGCGAAATTTTTGGAAAATCCTGTCGCACAGTTGTCCGTCTGGACGGCGTCCGTACATATTACAGCAGTCGCCCATTCTGCACCTCAGCCTATAAATAGAGGCTCCTGGGCATTGAGAACTGCAAGAATTCGGTATTGAATTCTACAAGAGCTCAGAGAAGTTCAAGATCCCTCTAAAGCCGTCACAAATGTGTTGCGCTACATCTGAAGTCTATCTTAGGGGTTCGCCCTAAGGTAAAGGATTCCATTGAATAACCCTTCAGGTAGGAGACCTGGTAACAACTCAGGATAAAACCTCAAAAAAGAAGAAAAAAAAACATATTAATTAACCATTCATGTTGGGTTACACGTTAGAGAGCAAGGTACGACCACTGCATCAGGGGTATGTGAGTGTTACTATCTTGTATCTAGTCTTGTCTTCTGAATAGTGGATATCTTGGGTTTGGTTGCCCCGGAGTGGTTTTTCTCTTAATTGAGTTTCCACTTCGTCAACAAAATATTTGTCTCCTTTAAATTCCGCATTTAATATTTTGTTGCACACTGTTCACACACACTTGTCTTATTTTAGAAGTCAATTTCGATTTTCAGCTTGTGATCAGATACTTTCTTTGATTTGAACATTGTCTGAATACATGAAGATTCTGAATTGAAACCGACCATCCTGTTGAGTTGCAACCATTATATAAAGTATTTTTGTTTATCCAGAATGTAGCCAATTAAAATACTAACAAACTCCCCATTTGGCCATTCTGGGACAAAAACACTTGACCGGTTTGGAAATACATTCCTGGTCTAAATTTCAAAAAATACTTCCCCTTTTTGTCAGACAATGACAAAGGGTAAACAAAGTATTAATTAAAAACCATAAGTGCTTGAATAATTACACCAAAATGTTAGCACAAATTTAAAATTGTTCGATAACCAAAACAAGACTGAACATAACATAAAAAAAAAAACTCAATCATCATCATCATGCGGCTTTGGATGATGATATTTCAGGCACTCCCTTATGTCGATATGGCTTTGCTCGACACACTCTCCTATTAGATTGACTTCCCGCTGAAAAGATGGCATATAAGTCATAAGCTGTGCAAAAGCAGCTTCAATGTCAAAAGTGGGAGGCACAGCCTGAGATGATGATGCAACTGCTGTGGGGAGATCTGGTGGAGGCTGAGGAACAGCGCCTTGAGGCTCATGCCGCAACTAATACTCACAGCTTGTGGATCTTGTAATGAAAGCAAATAACCTTTTATGATCATTTAAATTGGTTCAAGTTTCCATTCATATGGTTTTTAGCAGGATCTTTTCCCCCAAGTAATTGAAATTTTACACAACTCAAGTAGGGCTAAGACAAAAAATGTTTCTAAGCATTTTTCCGCAAAAACTAATTAAGGCACAAACATAAATAGCATAATTTATAGTTTGTCATTGCTAAGCTTTTGCAGAAAAATTCAAGTTGTGTCTTCTAATTTGCTACATCGGCAGAGCAATGACACAGATTGATAGTAACTAAAGCCATTTTTGTTTGCGCTACACTAGTTTGAAGAATTATTCTTTCAATCCAAATGGTTGTTTATGTTTATAGAGATTAACGTAAGCCTAGTCTTAATTGTTTGTCATGTCTGAGCATAAGAATCTTGATCAGAATGCGAACCCCACTAAATCAAAAGGCAAAACTGACACTCCCCAAACACCCATTCTCAACAACAGTGATGAAATGGACCAAGACAAAGCATGCATATTTGTTTCAGACATTTTGTCGAACACCCGGCGAGCATCTTGAAGAACAAAAAAAAATGACAGCTTTTAATATTCCAACGAAAACACTCAACTCAAAGATCTAATCCACTAAACACAACGAAACCAAAAGAAAATCCAAAAAATACAAAGATTATTAGATTACCCTTCCATAAGTATATTGAGTCCATTCACAAGCAAATCAGCGATATCTTTCTTCAAGTACTTCTCAGTCCACTTTCTTTTCCTCCGAATCACATCGATGTGAGTCTTCATTGATTTAATGAACGACTTACTACAACCACACACAAAACAAAACATTAACGAGCAAAATTAAAGCACAAAATCCATATACATGCATATAGATAGAGGGAAAACCATTTGGAGGCAAAGCCTCGGCCATCTAAACAATTTACAACACATTTTCTCTCAAAAAAAAATCTCATCCGTCCATTCGGCCATCCTCCCAGCCGAAAGCCCCAAAACAACCCAAAATCACACAATCAAACACCACCACCCCTTCGGCCATCAATAGTGACACGGTGTAGAGAGAAAAAAAAATAACAAAAATCTACAGTGGCCAACCATAGAGAGAGAGAATACGGTGGTCGGCACTCATGGTCAGAGGTGGGAAGGCGAACTGAAGTGGGGGGTACTCCGATGGGTGGTGGGCGATGGCTGTCGGTGGGGTGAGGGAGGAGGGAAAAATTGGGTGAAAGTTTTGGGAAAGAAAACGTTTTTGAAAATTTTGGGGAAATCGTGTGTTTTACGCTGGTCAGCTTGTTTTTGGATTTTTTTTTTAATAAAAAAAGGATTAAAAACTTGCCATGTGGGTTGAGAGCCGGACAAGAGCCAGACCCCACGAGCATGCTAGTCTACTTCCTAGAATTTTGGGTGGTCCAGCAGGGTCACCAGTGTGATCAACAAGAAGTTTTCCTTTGCTGTTTGGGTTCCTAGCATGTGAAACTCTTGACCTCAATTTATCAGATAGTCTTGTTCTAGTGGCTAATCTGAGAGTGCCCTTCTTCCAACTATAGGGTGTAGCAGAATCTCCCTTAGCATTATTCTCCCTCCTGCTTGATATGGTAGTAACAGTGTAACATTCGGATCCCATATTGGGTAGAGATAAATAGCTCACATAGAGTGATTGGTTTATAAGAAATAGTCATGATTGCTAAGTCCCACATTGTCTAGTTATAAGGTGAAACTCAGCTTTATAATGGACTCTATAAAAGCTCCAAATTGACTAGTCCTTTTGGAGTGATAGCGTAGATATGGCTAGTGCTTTTCCATAGGTCATTACAAATGGTATCAGAGCCACCTAGTAACGCTAGATCATGTGGTACTGGAGCACCGCATGTTGTTGCCCTGACGAGGACATCATGTGTTTAAATGGGGGAATTTGGAACTTTTTGGTCCTATATTGGGAAGAGATACATAGTTCACATAGAGTGAGTGGTTTTTAAGAAATAGTCATGAATGCTAAGTCCCACATTGCCTAGTTTCTAGGTGAAACTGGGCTTTATAATGGATTCTATAAAAACACCAAATTGACTAGTCCTTTTGGTGTGATAGCGCAGATGTGGCTAGCGCTTTTCCCTGGATCGTTATAGACAGTGTTTGCACCCCCTTGTTATTCTCTTTCCTCCCCTAATTGGTGTAGTAGGCATACTATTTTTTAAACCTCTTTTCGCTCTTTTTCCACCCCTACTTGGTGTAGATACTAAAAATTATTGGACTTCTAATTAACTGTGTGTGTGAATAGTGTGCAACAAAATATTAAATGCAGAATTTAAAGGAGACAAATATTTTGTTGATGAAGTGGAAACGCAATTAAGACAAAAAACCACTCCAGGGCAGCCAAACCCAGGATATCCATTATTCATTAGACAAAGCTAGTTACAAAGTAGTAGCACTCACATACCCCTGATGCAATGGTCGTACCTTAAACTCTAACGTGTAACCTAACACGAACGCCTCCCAACCAGGTCTCCTACCTGAAGGGTTCTACAATGGAATCCTTTACCTTAGGTCCAACCATTAAGATAGACTTCACAGCTGATGAAATCACATATTGGCAAAAGCTAGGGCACTAGCAAATCTTCAATATCTCCCTAAACACCCCCTCTAAGCTATAAGGAATTCACTACTGAATTATGTACAAAGTGCATGCCTAGAGCCTCTTATTTATAGGCTTTAGAAGCCCTAAAAAGGCGGCAGCCTTGGGCGTCTGGACGGGCAACTGTTTCTGTGTCTAAAAAGCAATTCTAAAAACTTCTCAAATTTTGGCATGGTAGTCCAAACGCTTGATGTTTCCATCCAGACGGTGGCCTGTTTGAACGATTCTATTGGCCGTTTGAACCATCAAATTGCATCATTTTTTGTTAGCTTTCCAATGATGCCAATTTCATCCCAATCCAATATTTGACCAAAAAGTTATGATCAAAATACTCGAGGGTGTCCGGACCGCTTGACCGAGCGTTCGAACGGTCAACTGCAACCACCTTTCCAAAACGGCGATGAAAACTTCCATAACAAGGCTGCGTCCAGATGGTGTTGCCCTAGCGTCCGGACGGTTGCACTACAGCTACACGTAATTAACATAATAAGGCTTTGAGCATCCGAACCCTGAAGGCCGATGTCCTGACGATTGAACTGGTGCACGCAATTTCCATATATGATGCTTGATCGTCCGGACCATGAAGACTGATGTCCAGACGGTTGAACTTTGTATGCACGACTTGCCTTACGGAGGACATCGTCCAGACGGGATCACACATTGTTCGGACGGTTGCACCCGTCTTCCCATAACTGTGTCTTGAGGTAGAATCCCTAATGCTTGTCAAACACAGAATGGTGTCCGGACAGTATAGCCACGTCGTCCGGATGGATTCACTTGGAACACTTGGATCTTCTCGAACTCTGAAGAGCATCCAGACGATTTGCCATTACGTCCGGACAGATGCAAACTTGAACTATTCGAAGCTTCTAGGCACTGATGGGCTTCCAAACGGAAAGTTCTCATCGTCTGGATGGATGTTGCTATCTGATGAGCATCTGGACGGAATACCACGTCTTCCGGACGGATGCAAGGGAACTGAACTGACTGATTTGAATTCTGCACAGAGTCTTCTTAAAGCTCATAACTAAAGTGTAGACTTTGAATAAAACAACATTCTTGTGAAAGCAGCAACATTACATAGAAGGGATTTTGTCCAACAGAATGCAGCCAACACAAAAACTAACAGATACTATAGTGGTTGAACCTCTTTTTGCTCTCTTTTCACCCCTAGTTGATGTAGTAAGTACAATGTTTGAAACTCCTCTTGCCATCTTTCCACCCCTACTCATTATTGATGTAGTAGAATGACCCACAGATGGGGCACTTGAGGAGCCACCCAACTACAAAAACAAATAAATAACACAATAAACAACAAAATATAATAACAAATATTTTACAAAACAGTTAAAAATAGGCAAAAATGAACAACTTACCATATCCAGATTGCACGTAGTAGCTGTTGCATGTTCTCTATAGAAAGATCTCCTACATTCTTGTATTTCATCATGCCTCTTCTTTAAAGTGCATGTTCTTATATTGTGACCATATTTCTTGCACTTTCCACATTGATTCTTCTTACCCTCCTTCCTCATTGTGTAGGGATTTGTTGTCCCCTCAACCTTTCTTTTTCTACATTTTTTTTAGGTCTCCCTATAGTTGCTTTTGCCTCAGGTGGTTCAATGATGAGTTGATTTGTCCTAACCCATTGCTCTTCACTTGGTACAAGGTAGATGATGGGTGTGTATGATTTTAAGTACATTTCTCTGCCAAAGTATTCACTCAAATAATCCAAAGGGTTGCCTCCATCATGCCAAATTGCTGAGATGGCATGAGCACATGGGATACCAAATATATCTCACTTTCTACATCCACATGTCTTGGTCTCTAAATTTACCACATACCTTTTTTTCTTGTACTCTAACTCAAATAACCCTTCACCGGCATATGTACACCAACAATGGCTGGCCTCATCTTGTTCTACCTCCAACTTCTCCATAATTTTTGGCCCCCAGTTCTCCTCCATTGCCTTTATAACCTCTATTTTTCCCTAGCACCTTCTCATTAAATTTGTCCTAATTCCTTCCAACATTGTGAAGACGGTCTTATCCCAAAACTTATTGATCCAAGCATTGAAACATTCAGCCAAATTGTTGTGTAGGAGGTCACACTTTGCATGTGTGTTGAACCATCCCCTACACGAAGTGCTAGGGTCAACCTTTTGAAGATACTCATATGCCTTCTTACTAATGCCTTTAAGCTCCTCCATTGCAGCATACAAGTCATTATTAGTGTAAGATACAATAGTTGTCCACAGCAGGTCCTTTAGTAACACCCCCCGGTTACCATCGTTTCTAAAATTGGCATACAAATGTCGCACACATATACGATGCTTAGCAGTAGGACACACCTGCTGGAGGCTTGGTTCGAGGCCTTGTGCACATGAAAAACAAATACATGATTAATGACATTTCATTAACCTACCAAATCATCTACAAGACATGTCCCGCATAAACAAGAACAATGGGGGAGATACTTACCTTTTGTGAAAAATATATCACTTCTAATATAACCGTGTGCGTGTGCAACGTGTAACAAAATAATGTAAATGCGAAATTTAAATAACATAATTATTTTGTTAACGAAGTGGAAACTCAGATAAGAGAAAAACCATTCCTGGGTAACCAAACCCAAGAAATCCACTATCAAAAGACAAAGCTAGTACATAGACAGTAACACTCACATACTCGATGTAGCGATTGTATCTAGCACTTTAACATGTAACCCAACGTGAACGTGAAAAAATTTAAAATCGACTTCTAATAACAACAAGTGTGTGTGTGCACAAAGCGTCAACAAAATAGTATCAATACGGAATTTAAAAGACACAAGAATTTTGTTAACGAAGTGGAAACTCAATATGAGAAAAACCACTCCGGGGCAGCCAAACCCAGGATATCTCCACTATTCAGAAGACAAGACTAGTTACAAAGTAGTAGCACTCACATACCCCTGATGCAGTGGTCGTACCTTGAACTCTAACGTGTCACCTAACATGAACGCCTCACAACCAAGTCTCTTACCTGAAGGCTCTTCAATGGAATCCTTTACCTTAGGGCCAACCCCTAAGATAGACTTCAAATCAGCGCAGCAATGGCTTCAGCGAGACAAACTCAGCACAATAACCTTACAATTTAACTCTCTAAGCACTAAGGAATTCAATACCGAATTCTTGCAGTTCTCAAGCCTAGGGACCTCTATTTATAGGCTGCAGGTTCAAATGAGTCTCTGGCATGATAAAACCTAGGCGCCATCCGAACGGTAGTCATAGGGCGTCCGGACGGACAACTGTGCGATCGGCTTTCCAAAATTTTGCTGAAATTCTTTCCTAATTTGAGTCGTGTCCGGACGGTGGTTCCTCGTCGTCGGAACGGTCGCACTTCCAATGCACGTAATTTCCATATTAAGGCTTCACGTGTTAGGACCAAAGGAATGGTCATCTGGACGGTTGATCTAATGCACGCAATTTCCATATCTGATGCTAGCGCGTTCGGACCATGAAGACTGGCGTCCGGACGTCTGGATTTTGAATACGATACTTGCCTTATGAATGAGCGTTTCCAGACAGAAATCCACATTGTCTGGACGGTTGCAAAGATCTTCCCATATCTGTGTTTTGGAAGGAAATCCCATAATAGCTGGTCGAACCCTGAGTGTAGTCCAGACGTGCTGCTGAAACGCCTGGAAGGATGCAAGCTGGAGCAGTTCAAAGCTTCTCGACACAAAGGAAGGTCTAGACGGAAAGTTCTCATCGCCCGGACGGATGATGCTTTGGATAGTTGGGCATCTGGACGGTATATCTCGTCGTCTGGATGGCTTCAAGGGATCCAATTTTTCTGACTTGTAGACTGTACAGAATAGCAGAATCACTGTTTCAAAGCATCATTACAAAGAAGTGATTTTGTCCAACAGAATGTGGCCAATTACAAACTAATGAACTCCCCATTTGGCCATTCTAGGACAAAAATCACTTGACCGGTTAAAAATACAATCCCGGTCCAAATAAAAATTACTCCCCATTTTTGTCAAATAGGGACAAAGGGTAAAACAAAGTAATAAGAAGCAAACACACAAAAATTACTCCCTTAAAGGTCTCAGAAGGACCGGGGTAAACAGAGTAATAAAAATATCCAGGAGTTTAAACAAATGTAGCAAATTATCAAAAAGATAACAAAAATGTCTCAAATAGGTAAACAACAATGAACAAAATAAGCTCAAGCAGCTTCTGCCATAGGCGCATCATCCTCATCGTCAATCTGGTTCTGCTCTACACGGAGGTTAATGGAGTGAACCTCCTGTTGCATGACAGAGATGGACTGCTACATGGATAGCTGCATGGAACTCATGCCCCCTTGTATAGCTGCCAATGCCTCCAAAATCTGGGAATAACTGGCATCCTGCTGAAGTGGTGGAGCAGTATACGAAGAGGACGCCACATCTGGTACTCCTACAGGAATATGAGGAGGTGGGGGCACATCATCATCCTGATCATCTCGCCGCAGCTGAGCATTGGACTTCATCAGAGTCTGCTTGCTGATAGGATCCTGGATCTTCATCTTTGGCTTGCCAGCAATACTGATGCCTAACTGTAGAATAATCTGAGTGAGCAGGCAACCAAACGGGAGACCGATATTGCCCTCATCATGGGCCTCCAGAATAACGCCCAAGATATGCTTGCACAGGCAGAAAGGCAAGCGAAGACTGATGGCATACACGAACTGGGCCCTCTTCAATATTTGGTCACTGCGCCTAACAACGGGCCAGAGGTTATGCTGGACAATCTTGGCTAGCATGCGGTGTGGGGCAGATAGGGCACCTATCCTGATGGTGGTGGCGCGCTCCTCTCTCCTTGGGGAACGGCATGAAAAAATTCTCTGAGATCATCCAGAGAAGAAGGTATGACCACCTCATTGTATGGGCTGCCAGAAATCTAGAGAACAGACACTCCTATGAACTGACTAATGATTTGGGCTTCAACAGGGATAGTATGTCCATCTACAGTGGACTGAAGCACCACCCCGCGGTCATCATCCTGAATCACCTCGAGGAAGGCATAGAATAGTCTGACCAACCTAGTGTACACAACACAGGCATAGCTGTGCAGATACCCCCAATGGTAGGTCTGGATAGTGTCATGGATACTGTCCAGAGGAGCCACCATGATGTCTGACCCAACTACATTTCTCTTAGCAATGACTGGTCGGTCCATAATTTTAGCTCTAAGGGCTGCCCTATCTCCCATTGTCCTCTGTCGAACTCTGCGCTGTAGACTACCTGCAGACATGGTTCTGCAAAAGAAACCAACAAGATTTGCCAATAATAATCCAAAAGAAATATTCTTGTTAGTTCTCAAAAAAAAAATCTGGCATCATAACGGCAATAAAATGGACTTTTCAAAAATTACAAACAGGAAATATCACATTACAGTCCACAATAATACCGAAACAGATAATCCCAACACAACAGATATCACAAATATGCATTTTATAATCTCAACAACATTCCTAAAATAATCAATATTCTAACAGTTTAAAAAAAAACTGAAAAGAATAAAGTAACTAGAAAAAGTACCTGGAATGAGGAGAGTAATGCACAAAAGGACAAAAAAGGGAGAGATAATGCAAAAATCTCGAGAAATCACACACTAGAAGCCAAAAGAAAGTGAGAAATTGAGTGGGGTAGCTGAAAAATGCGGCGGCAAGGGTTTTTAAAACTAGTGGGGTCCCATTCCGGACGACTCATTATCCCGTCCGGATGCGCGTTGCCTTGTAAACATGTGACAAGCCGCGCGCGTCCGAACGTGTAACCTTACTGTCCGGTCGTTGGAGCCGCGCGCGTCCGGATGTGTAACATTACCGTCCAGCCATCTGAGCCACTCTCATCCGAACGCAAAGAGAGACCGTCCGGATGCTTCACACTAAAAAGACAGAAACTGACGAAAAATTTGCAGAATTTTTTTTAAAAAAAACAAAATGCTATATGGAAATGACATCATATAACAGTCGCTTAACCTGCTTTTTCTGGCTTCCCCAGATAGTATCTGTGTGACGACCCTTTTTTTTTTTTTGAAAACATACAATGAATCATCACAGTGGCATGACTACGTGTCACCAAGCCAACTCATAGTACACATTCCTTAACATGTACCTGATATATCAGAGTTACATAATATATGCAGTGGAATACAAAATCTAACTACGGAAGTCAACATTATAATCGTAAACTGTTCATTACACAAAAGAGCCTGTTAATGTCTATCTGTTTAAGGCTTAAGCATAAGTTATGCATACAAAAGAATGGCTACATCTACGTGTTATAAGTCACACTAGCCATATACAGAATACACAAAAGGGGACTTAAGCATAAATTATGCATACAAAAGAATGGCTACATCTACGTGTTATAAGTCACACTAGCCATATACAGAATACACAAAAGGGACTATCCGAGTCCGACACTCCTACGACTCAAGCGACGTGCTTAGTCGTAGTACTCTACATAGTGTGCAACGGAGTCCTCCTCCACATCATCAATACCTACATCCAAAGAAGCTTCATCTATACGGTTGTGGTAGTAGCCACATCCGTATAGGTGAAAGTGTGAGTTCACCACCTCAATAAGAAATGCCGAGGCCTCAGTTGTATAAAACTCACTAAGTATACACTATACATAAACATAATTACATACAAAGTTCAACATCGTCATTCACAAATCATTAAGTTCACATAACAACACATTATCGGGTACAAGTCACGTTGTTCTTCACACACTTACATTTTATCACGGTTTCTACTAATAATATTCCACGCATACCATAAAAATATTTCACACACCTCACAAGTGCTAGCACTTCAATGCTAGGCTTACCGTCAACACTGCCCGTAAAGCTACGATCCGTAGGGCACACATCTCACGTGAACTAGCACTTGAATGCTAGGCTTACCACATAACTCACTAGTGCTAGCACTTCAATGCTATACTTACCATCAACACCGCCCGTACCCGTAAAGCTACGACCCGTAGGGCACACATCTCACGTGAACTAGCACTTCAATGCTAAGCTTACCACATATCTCACTAGTGCTAGCACTTCAATGCTAGACTTACCATCAACACCGCCCGTACCCGTATAGCTACGACCCGCAGGGCACACATCTCACATGAACTAGCACTTCAATGCTAGGCTTACCACATATCTCACTAGTGCTAGCACTTCAATACTAGGCTTACCACACATCTCAGCCAAGAGCTGCTACCCTCTGGCCTACCACTCATCTCAGCTAAGAGCTGCTACACTATGGCCTACCACTGTGCCAGATACTACAACACTGGACTTACCATCTATCAACTACCGGGTTCTCATAATACCAAAGCATCCACACTATCTACATATCATCACATGTGTATTCCCAAACATCTTTCATTCAACACATACCACCTTCATTTTTATCAACAATTCCATAACCATCAATACATTCCAATTTCAACAACATCCATTTATCATCATAATTCTCAATCCAAATATATCATAACTCATTCACATATATTTTTTTACCAACGATTCCATAACCATCAATACATTCCAATTTCAACAACATCCATTTATCATCACAATTCTCAATCCAAATATATCATAACTCATTCACATATATTTTTTTACAAACACTTCCATAACTATAAATACATTCAAATTTCAACTACATCTATTTATCATCACAACTCATTCACATATATTTTCACCAACAAATTCCATAACAATAAATACAACCAATATTGTCAAAATGTAAATCTAAATTCCTAGGATTCCTCAGTGAGTAGAATACTCACCTTAGGCCGTTCGCACATTAATTCCGATGACTCTAAGTTCAGCTCGTAAAGCGCCACCAAAATTCACCAAACCAAAATCCAAGGTTTGGGTAGCCTCAAGCAACCTCCTAGTAACACAATACCTCAAAACAATCGGTCAAAACGTAGATCCACACGTGTAGATCACGTTTCCGAGGTTAGATTTGAGATTTGAGATTTGAGACTTAGATCTTCATGGATTTGAGAAAACCTTGAACTTTCTCCTCCTCTTCTCTCTTTCTTTTTTTTTTTTCTTTCTGTTTCACTTACTGAGAAGGGCCGAGCACCCTTCTAATTTTTTGTTCTTTTCTTTAAGTGAGGCGCCTGGCGCCTCACTTTCATTTTATTTTTTTTATTATTTTTTTTTTCTTTTGAGGAGGGCCGAATGGCCCTCCTTTTCTTCACGTGGGGCGCAGGTGCGCCCCACCTGAATCCAAAATGAAGGGTCGTACGGCCCTTCATTCTTTTTTTATATATATTTTTATTTTTATTTTTTTAATTTTCTTATTATATTCTATTTCTATTTTCTTTATATTTATTTATTTATTTATTTATTTTCTTTTAATAACATTAAATTAACTTCTATCAATTATTTACCTAAATTTTATATTTTAATTACTACAAAATATCTCGAACGTTACATCCCTCCCTCCTTATAAAAATTCCTTCCTCGAAATTTGAACGTTAAGACACCTAACACATGTAATCTAGCATTTTTAATTCAAGGATTAGCATGAAGATGATATGAATTTGACGTCATATCTAAGTTTACTCAAATAGGTGGGGATATTTCTCCCGCATCTGTTGTTCGAGCTCCTAGGAGGCTTCCTCAACTCCGTGATTCCGCCGTAGAACTTTCACAAGTGGGATGATTTTGGTTCTCAGTCGTTGCTCTTTGCGATCTAACACTTGCACAGGCGTCTCCTCATATGTTAGATTCGGCTGAATATCAAGAGGCTCATAGTTTATTACGTGCAACGGATCACGAACACACCTTCGTAGTTGAGAGACATGGAATACGTCATGGACACCCGACAAATTTGGAGGCATTTCAATCTTGTAAGCAAGTGGGCTCACACGTTTCAGCACTTGGAACGGTCCAACATATCTTGGACTAAGCTTTCCCTTGTTGCCAAATCGCCATACATTCCTCATTGGTGACACCTTGAGGTATACAAAGTTGCCAACCATGAACTCCAACTTGCGGCGATGCCTGTCCGCATAACTTTTCTGTTGGCTTTGGGCTGTGAGCATCCGCTTCCGAATGAGTGTAATCTTCTCCTTCATGTCTTGCACCATTTCTGGGCCTAGCAATTGTCTCTCACCCACATCATCCCAATACAACGGCGACCGGCATTTTCGCCCATACAAAGCTTCGAACGGCGCCATACCAATAGTAGCTTGAAAGTTGTTGTTGTAGGCAAATTCAACCAAGGGTAGATAGCGTATCCAATTTCCCTTGAAGTCCAACACACATAACCTGAGCATATCCTCGAGAGTTTGAATGGTTCTCTCGGATTGGCCATCGGTTTGTGGGTGGTAGGCGGTACTAAAGTTCAATTTAGTCCCCATCGCACTCTGCAATCTGTCCCAAAACCTTGAAGTAAACCATGGGTCACGGTCTGACACAATGGAGACGGGTACTCCATGTAGCTTCACTATCTCACGTACATACAACTCAGCCAGCTTATCCAATTTGTTTGTAAATTTGATGGGGAGGAAATGAGCACTCTTCGTTAATCTGTCAATAATCACCCATATAGCATCTTGCCCACTTGGTGCTTTTGGGAGACCAACAACAAAATCCATGGCAATTTGATCCCACTTCCACATAGGTACATCAAGCAGCTGAAGTTGCCCAGCTGGTTTTTTATGTTCAGCTTTCACAAGCTGACAAGAAGGACATTGCGCAACATACTCAGCAATATCCCTCTTCATGCCACACCACCAAAACTTATTCTTCAGGTCTTGATACATCTTGTTATTGCCTGGGTGAACAGTGTACCGTGTCTGATGAGCCTCATCAAGGATGTCTCTTCTTAGCTCCGTATCATTAGGAATGACTGTTCTTCCATTACCAGTCTTCAATATCCCATCCTCAGCCAGGTAGTACCCAGATGCTTCACCATGTCTGGCCCCATCAATAGTGTCCTGTAATTCAAGATCATTCTCTTGCGCCTTCCTAATTCTGTCATTACATAGAGGCTGAATCACGAGTGCTGCCATAACCGGAGGTCCACCAGTCATTACCTCACATTCACACAATGGCAAACTGCTGCGACATCTGTTCTATGAGTTCCTCAGGCTCGACCTCATCACCACAAGACTTCCTACTTAGAGCATCAGCCACCACATTAGCTTTAGCAGGATGGTAGAACATCTTGCTATCATAGTCCTTCAACACCTCCAGCCATCTACGTTGCCTCATGTTCAGGTCTCTTTGTGTGAAAATATATTTAAGGCTTTGATGGTCAGTGTGAATTTCACATTTCTCACCATAGAGGTAATGTCTCCAAATCTTCAAAGCATACACAACTGCAGCCAACTCCAGGTCATGAGTAGGGTAGTTCTTCTCATGTTCTTTCAACTGTCTAGAGGCATAGGCCACAACCCGGCCTTGTTGCACAAGGACGCATCCCAGCCCTTTCTTAGAAGCATCTGTGTAAACAACATATCCCACAGATTCCATGGGTAGTGTAAGTACGGGTGCGGTCACGAGTCTTTGCTTCAATTCTTGGAAACTCTCTTCACACTCAACACTCCATGTGAACGAGGCATTCTTCCTTGTGAGAGCGATGAGTGGCCCTGACAGTGAGGAGAATCTTTCTATGAATCTCCTATAATACCCAGCTAGCCCTAAGAAATTGCGGATCTCTCAAACTTTTTTCGGTCTTTCCCATTCAACCACTGCCTTCACTTTGGCTGGATCAACTGCTAGTCCATTCTTGTTAACAACATGACCCAAGAATGACACTTCTTCAAGCCAGAACTCACACTTCTTCAGTTTGGCAAACAACTTCTTTTCCCTTAGCTTTTCCATCATTGTCCTCAGATGTTCTTCATGCTCGACATGATCATCCGAATAGACTAAGATATCATCTTGTTCGGATTGTTGTCTTCGGTACATCTTCCTCTCGCACTTTCAACTGATGGTAGCCCGAAAGAAGGTCTTTCTTTGAAAATACCGAAGCTCCCTTGAGTTGGTCAAACAAATCATCGATCCTGGGTAGGGGATACTTGTTCTTGATAGTCACCTTGTTCAGCTCACGATAATCTATACACATCCGCATAGAGCCATCCTTCTTCTTTACAAACAACACCGGAGCTCCCCAAGGTGAAACACTAGGGCGAATAAAACCCCTATCCAACAACTCTTGTAGCTGCTCCTTCAATTCTCTCAATTCTGTAGGAGCCATGCGGTAGGGCGCCTTGTGAATAGGCTGAGTTCCCGGCATCAAGTCGATGGAGAACTCGATTTCCCGATCCGGAGGCAATCCCATGATTTCAGAGAAAACATCTGGATAGTTACATACCACCGGAATGTCTTCCAACTTAGACTGGGCTTCGGGTTTAGCTTGGACATAAGCCAAATAAGCTTGTGCACCCTCTCTGACACTCTTTATTGCTTGGACGGCAGAGAGAAGTGGCGGGGTAGCACACGCTTGGGACCCACAGAACTTAAATTCATCATTATCCGGTAGTCGGAAGGTTACTTCCTTCTTGCGGCAATCGATGCTTGCATCATACTTCGATAGCCAATCCATTCCAGAATGACATCAAAGCCTAACATGCTGAAAACTGCTAGTCTTGCTGGCAACTTCCTCCCTTCAATGATTATTGGACAATTGTCTACACATTTTCTACAAGTCACTGTGCCACCTACAGGGGTAGCTACACATATGCTTTCATCTAATAATTCTGTACTTAATTGGCACAACTTCACATAAGCAGAGAAAATGAAAGAGTGGGTAGCACCCGAGTCAAACAAGATGCAGGCTACACAACCAAATAAAGGAATTGTACCTGTAACTACATTAGTGGCATTCGCGCCTGTTGCTACACTATCGGGTGTGAGAGAGTACACCCTTGCTTGAGCGGGCCGTCGAAGCTGATAATTGCTTGCTTGCGACCCTTGACTTCTTCCTGCTGCATTGAGGCACTGTCTTGCAAAGTGGCCCAACTTGCCACATCGGAAGCATGTTATGGATTTAGCCAAACACTCCCCAGTATGAGCCCTTCCACACTTACTGCACTGCGACACGCTGACACTACCGCGGCTAGTAGGGGCATTCCTTCTCCCCGCAGATCCAGAATCACTATTACTTGTAGAATGCCTCTTGGGTGGTGGTGGGGGTGAAAATGTTACTGAAGACATTGTTTGCTTCTTACTTGCATATTCGGCTGCTGCTTCACGGATCCCTCTCTCGGCCAAAGTGGCTGTGTGTACCATCTCAACATAGCTAGTGATGTTGAGGTAAATGATCCTCTCACGAATACGTGCTGACAAGCCATCTCGGAACCTTTCAGCCTTAGTTTCTTCATCAGGGATGAGGTAGGGTGCATACCTCGATAACTTCTGGAACTCCGCTGCATAACGCTCAACCGTCGTATTTCCCTGCTTCAAATCTTGAAATTCTCGTGCACATTGCTGCCTCTGTGCGCGAGGGAAGAAACGGTCATTGAACTCTCTTTTGAAACGTTCCCACGGAATGGGAACCCCTTGCCCTAGTTCTTCCGCAATAGCCATCTTTGTGGCTTTCCACCAGAATCGGGCTTCACCCTCCAACTTCAGTCCAGCATAGTCGACCTTTTGAGAGTCTGTGCACCTAAGTGCATCAGCAAGGTCCTCAAAACTAGTTATCCAGTTGTCAGCTGCCAAGGGCCCTTCGTTTCCATCAAACACCGGAGAGTTGTGTCTAAAGAAAGTGGCCGATGAACATCCAACCACGTTACTCTCTCCCTGTCCTGGCGCTGCAGCTATCAAAGCTGCCCAAAACTGTGCTAAATCAGGCATCTGAGGAGGAGGAAGAGGTGGTGGTGGTGGAGGTGAGTCACCGCCAGGTCGATTACCCACAGAAGATTCCTCAACCTCATTATGCGAAGGAGGTCTTAGTCTAGGTGGCATAGTTCTGCGTAACAACATAAAAGTTTAGCCTACATGTGAGCATATAAATATTGCTATACAAGTAAATACAAGTCATGACAAATGCATTACAGTAAACATGCAGTGCACGCAAATAGGTCTTGGTTACAAGTTTTCAAGTCCTAAGGCTCTATTGTTTCACTTAGAATCTAGTACCAATCCTAGACTTCCGCTTCCCTATGTCCCTAGAGTTAACTGCTCTGATACCATTTTCTGTGACGACCCTTTTTTTTTTTTTTTTTTGAAAACATACAATGAATCATCACAGTGGCATGACTACGTGTCACCAAGCCAACTCATAGTACACATTCCTTAACATGTACCTGATATATCAGAGTTACATAATATATTCAGTGGAATACAAAATCTAACTGCGGAAGTCAACATTATAATCGTAAACTGTTCATTACACAAAAGAGCATGTTAATGTCTATCTGTTTAAGGCTTAAGTATAAGTTATGCATACAAAAGAATGGCTACATCTACGTGTTATAAGTCACACTAGCCATATACAGGATACACAAAAGGGGACTTAAGCATAAATTATGCATACAAAAGAATGGCTACATCTACGTGTTATAAGTCACACTAGCCATATACAGAATACACAAAAGGGACTATCCGAGTCCGACACTCCTACGACTCAAGCGACGTGCTTAGTCGTAGTACTCCACATAGTGTGCAACGGAGTCCTCCTCCGCATCATCAATACCTGCATCCAAAGAAGCTCCATCTATACGATTGTGGTAGTAGCCACATTCGTATAGGTGAAAGTGTGAGTTCACCACCTCAATAAGAAATGCCAGCCTCAGTTCTATAAAACTCACTAAGTATACACTATACATAAACATAATTACATACAGAGTTCAACATCGTCATTCACAAATCATTAAGTTCACATAACAACACATTATCGGGTACAAGTCACGTTGTTCTTCACACACTTACATTTTACCACGGTTTCTACTAATAATATTCCACGCATACCATAAAAATATTTCACACACCTCACAAGTGCTAGCATTTCAATGCTAGGCTTACCGTCAACACTGCCCGTAAAGCTACGATCCGTAGGGCACACATCTCACGTGAACTAGCACTTCAATGCTAGGCTTACCACATAACTCACTAGTGCTAGCACTTCAATGCTAGACTTACCATCAACACCGCCCGTACCCGTAAAGCTACGACCCGCAGGGCACACATCTCACGTGAACTAGCACTTCAATGCTAAGCTTACCACATATCTCACTAGTGCTAGCACTTCAATGCTAGACTTACCATCAACACCGCCCGTACCCGTAAAGCTACGACCCGCAGGGCACACATCTCACGTGAACTAGCACTTCAATGCTAGGCTTACCACATATCTCACTAGTGCTAGCACTTCAATACTAGGCTTACCACACATCTCAGCCAAGAGCTGCTACCCTCTGGCCTACCACTCATCTCAGCCAAGAGCTGCTACACTATGGCCTACCACTGTGCCAGATACTACAACACTGGACTTACCATCTATCAACTACCGGGTTCTCATAATACCAAAGAATCCACACTATATACATATCATCACATGTGTATTCCCAAACATCTTTCATTCAACACATACCACCTTCATTTTTATCAACAATTCCATAACCATCAATACATTCCAATTTCAACAACATCCATTTATCATCATAATTCTCAATCCAAATATATCATAACTCATTCACATATATTTTTTTACCAACGATTCCATAACCATCAATACATTCCAATTTCAACAACATCCATTTATCATCACAATTCTCAATCCAAATATATCATAACTCATTCACATATATTTTTTTACAAACATTTCCATAACTATAAATACATTCAAATTTCAACTACATCTATTTATCATCACAACTCATTCACATATATTTTCACCAACAAATTCCATAACAATAAATACAACCAATATTGTCAAAATGTAAATCTAAATTCCTAGGATTCCTCAGTGAGTAGAATACTCACCTTAGGCCGTTCGCACACTAATTCCGATGACTCTAAGTTCAGCTCGTAAAGCGCCACCAAAATTCACCAAACCAAAATCCAAGGTTTGGGTAGCCTCAAGCAACCTCCTAGTAACCCAATACCTCAAAACAATCGGTCAAAACGTAGATCCACACGTGTAGATCACGTTTCCGAGGTTAGATTTGAGATTTGAGACTTAGATCTTCATGGATTTGAGAAAACCTTGAACTTTCTCCTCCTCTTCTCTCTTTCTTTTTCTTTTTCTTTTTTCTTTCTGTTTCACTTACTGAGAAGGGCCGAGCGCCCTTCTAATTTTTTTGTTCTTTTCTTTAAGTGAGGCGCCTGGCGCCTCACTTTCATTTTATTTTTTATTTTTTTTCTTTTGAGGAGGGCCGAATGGCCCTCCTTTTCTTCACGTGGGGCGCAGGTGCGCCCCACTTGAATCCAAAATGAAGGGCCGTACGGCCCTTCATTCCTTTTTTTTTATATATTTTTATTTTTATTTTTTTAATTTTCTTATTATATTCTATTTCTATTTTCTTTATATTTTTTATTTATTTGTTTATTTTCTTTTAATAACATTAAATTAACTTCTATCAATTATTTACCTAAATTTTATATTTTAATTACTACAAAATATCTCGAACGTTACAATCTGCAATATTCTCTCAAGAGAAATAGGGGGCAAAGAGATGGTTCTCAGATTGCACAATAAACACAGAATATATCAAGTAAGAATCAAGCAATCTAACCTGATGCCTTAGGATTGAGAACCAAATCCTAGGGATGAGTACCTTCACCAACTAGGTGAGTCTATTCCCCCTCATGGGGTGAACGTCTTCCTTCTTTCTGACCCAAGCCTGCCTTCCTGTGGGTGGTTGCTGGCAGGACTTCATATGTTGACCCATCCACTCCATCATGCTTTGCATCCAAATAGGTGGCTCCATGCAGTATTGATCATCTTCCACCTTCTGCGGCCTTTTAAAGTGGTTGGATTTGATCTTGGGTTTGCCACTATGATTGGCAGGTACGAATCGCTACTGAGGCCACTGATGCTGAGATGCTTGGTGCTATGGTGCATGAGACCAAGGGTCTTGATATTGAGGAGCCTAATGCCTTGGTGCTTGATTCCATGGAGCATGATAAGGAGCCTGATACCATGGAGTCTGATGTTGGGCCAGAGTACTTGTGCCATAATTTGCTTGTCTGGGCACTTCTTTCTTGACCTTTGCTTTTTGTGCTTTAAGAAGGGAGCACTGGGGTCGAACATGCCCACTTAGACCGCAGTGATGGCATATAGGAAATTTTCTGATGGAAGGAGGCTTCTGAGTGCCTAGAACATCTCCATTAATTTTGTCCTTCCCTTTATCTTCAACAATGGGGGGGAGGCTCTGGGACTGCAGGTTTAACAAAGACAGTCCTCCTGGAGGTAGAGGGAGTATCAAAGGGAGGAGCTACATACCCGAGACTAGTCTTGTCGATTGGGCTCTTTTGGATTGATAGCATGTGAGTCAGCTTTTCATCAGTGACTCTCTCTAATTGGAGCTGTGTCTCTAGTAGCTTCTCCTCTAGCTCTTATATTTTGCGCAGCAATGAACTCTTCT
Organism: Alnus rubra; assembly: GCA_028654335.1. Lineage (NCBI taxonomy): Eukaryota > Viridiplantae > Streptophyta > Magnoliopsida > Fagales > Betulaceae > Alnus > Alnus rubra. The sequence continues at coordinate 784,370 of JAJPGS010000712.1, read as the reverse complement.
CAATCTGCAAACTGTTAAGATCATGAATGTGATGCTTGCTTTCCATTGATTGTCTGTATCCTATTAAAGATGTAGCTAATCCATACCTAGGAAAGACGGGTCGTATCGCATCTTAGTGGTTAGGTGGACAGTCCGTGCCAACCGAAGATGGATTATACTTATTCTTTAATATGGTAACTTCTTGTTTGTTTATAGCGTGCATAGAATGAATTTATCTAATTAAATATGATAAACCATTGATGTGCGGATAGCGGTGAAGTCAATACTCTACTCTTTCTCTCTCTTAAATTTCAATTCTCTTTTACATTTATTTTATGCACTTTAGTTAATCACAAATTCAACAATCTTTTCTTTAGTTATTTTTAATCTTCTTAAACTTAATAATAATATCCCTGCAGTCCTTGATGTTCGACACCCTCTCTATAGCCTTATCCTACAAGGATTCGTTCTATTGCGAGTGGTTAATTATTATTGGTATATTTTTGTAAACAAAAGACCACATCAATTTTTGAAAATCTACGGCCACCTACTTCAGTGAAGCAGATTCGTTCCTTCCTCGGGCATGCCGGCTTCTATCGCCGCTTCATCAAGGATTTCAGTAAGATTTCAAGACCTTTGTGTAATTTACTTGCCAAGGATACTACTTTCCACTTTGATGATGCATGTCTAGAGGCATTCCATAAGCTTCGTTCTATGCTATCTTCTGCTCCCATCATGAAGTCTCCCGACTGGTCTTTGCCGTTTGAAATCATGTGTGATGCATCTGATTATGCTGTGGGTGCGGTCCTGGGACAACATGAAGGCAAGCTTCCTCATGTCATCTACTATGCTAGCGAGACTCTAATGGATGCTCAAGTCAATTACACAACAACAGAAAAAGAGCTGCTAGCCATTGTCTTTGCCTTGGATAAATTTCGCTCATATCTTCTGGGATCCAAGGTAATCATCTACTCTGAACATCCGGGTCTGTGCCATTTGTTGGCCAAGAAAGAAACTAAGGCCAAGTTGATTCAATGGATACTTCTTCTGTAAGAATTCGACATCAAAATACGGGACAAGAAGGGAAATAAGAATGTTGTCGCCGACCACCTGTCACGGATTATTTTTGAGAAACCTCAGCCTATTCCAGTTAATGATTCCTTCTCGGATGAGCAACTATTTGAGATTACTTCGAGGGAGCCGCCTTGGTATGCTGATATTGTTAACTATTTACCCACAGGTCGGATCCTTTCTCATTCTGCCATTCACTAGCATATGGAGGACACTTCAGTGCCAAGAAAACTACAACCAAGGTTCTACAGAGCGGATTCACATGGCCTACCTTGTTCAAAGATGCCTATGGGTTTTGTCAGGCTTGTGAGAGGTGCCAACGCCTTGGAGCTATGTCTCAGAGGGACATGATGCCACTAAACCCCATCCTAATTGTTGAAATCTTTGACGTATGGGGTATCAACTTCATGGGACCCTTCCCGCCATCTTTTGGGTTTGAGTATATTCTTGTAAGGGTGGATTATGTCTTTAAATGGGTCAAGGTTGTAGCCACCAAGACTAATGATCACAAGGTTGTAGTCAAATTCATCCAAGCCAACATTTTCAACTGATTCGGTGCCCCACAGGCCATCATTAGTGACTAAGGTAAGCACTTTTTAACCGGTTTCTCAAGACCTTGCTCCTTAAATATTCTGTCACACACAAAGTAGCCACTCCCTACCATCCTCAAACTAGTGGCCAAGTGGAAGTTTCCAACAGGGAGATTAAGCACATTCTAGATAAGACAGTTAGGCCAGACTGCAAGGATTGGTCCTTGCGCCTCCATGATGCACTATGGGCCTATCGCACAGCTTACAAGACACCAATTGGTATGTCTCCATACCATATTTTTTATGGCAAGGCATGCCACCTTCCTGTGGAACTAGAGCAAAAAGCTCTGTGGGCAATCAAGCAGTTCAATTTTGACATGAAAGAAACTAGCTCTCACCGGAAACTTCAGTTGACAGAATTGGAGGAGCAGTGCAATGATGCACATGACAATGCCTGCATTTACAAGGAAAAGACAAAGGCATTCCGTGACCGACATATTTTGCCCAAGTCCTTTGTGCCAAAACAGAAGGTATGGCTTTTCAATTCAAAACTCCGCCTCTTTCCTAGGAAGGTTCGCTCCAGATGGGATGGCCCTTTCATAGTCACGTCGATGTCTCCACATGGCGCCGTCGAATTATGGGACCCAAAGGATGGCACTTTGTTCAAAGTCAACGGCCAAAGATTGAAGCCCTACATAGAGGGCGTTGCACAAAATGGAGATGCTGCTTCCATCCACTTGACGGATCCCATCTACTTGGACTAGAGGTGTTTTTCTTACCCTTCCTCCTTTTTATTTTTGATTTCTTTGTGGATCTAGTTTGTCTGGCTGAAGAAGTTAAACTTTACGTTCTCCTGTTTATTTTCTTGATGCTTATTATAAAGCTAAAGTAGTGCTTTGTTTTTTAGGACAAGCATTCTTGTGTTGAAGTTTGGGGGAGTATAACCAGTCCCATTTTTTTTTCTTCCAGCCGGTATTGTATCTCTATCTATACATTGGGGACAATGTATCGTTTAAGTTTGGGGGTGGGTAAAACATTTTGTTGTCCTGTTATAGATATTGTGACTGCCTGATCATGTTATTTCTAAGAATTTGGTTGAACTATAATTCTGATTTGTATTTCATTGGTGAGCTTAACATGATGAACACATGATCACTTGACTAGGGAATTAAGAAGTTTTGTTATTTCTTTGGCAACATGAGATAATACTTGTTTTAATTTGATTCTCACAAGCACACTAGCACGTAGTCTGTGGGGTATGAAATTTGAAATCAGAGAGTGAATTTTGCACTTCTCACCATAGAGGTAATGTCTTCATATCTTCAACGCATAGACAACTTCTGCTAACTCCAAGTCATGAGTAGAATAGTTCTTCTCATGATCTTTCAGCTGTCTTGATGCATAGGCCACAACCCGACCATGCTGCATAAGTACAAATCTCAATCCCTTATTCGATGCATCTATATAAACAACATAGCCAACAGACTTCATGAGGAATGTCAACATAGGTGTAGTGACTAATCTGCGCTTCAATTCTTGGAAGCTAGCTTCACATCCTTCACTCCATACAAATGGAGCATTCTTCCTTGTGAGAGCAGTGAGTGGCCTTGACAATGAATAGAACCCTTCAATGAATCTCCTATAATACCCTGCTAAGCCCAAGAAGCTACTGATATCCCGTACACTTGTTGGCCTTTCCCATTCAACTACCACTTGTACCTTGCCTGGATCTACCGCAAGACCATTCTTGTTCACAACATGGCCCAAGAATGATACTTCTTCAAGCCAAAACTTGCACTTCTTAAACTTGGCAAACAATCTTTTCTCTCGCAGCTTTTCTAACACTATCTTTAAGTGCTCCTCATGTTTTGCATAATTGGCCGAGTAGACCAATATGTCATTAGTGAATACCATAAAGGAATCCAAGTATTCATGGAATACCTGATTCATCAAGTCCATGAACACTGACGAAGCATTAGTCAATCCGAAAGGCATTACCAAAAATTCATAATGGCCATACATCGTTCGAATCATTGTCTTTGGAATATCTTCTTCTCGCACTTTCAACTGATAGTACCCCAAAAAAAGGTCTATCTTTGAGAATACCGAAGCTCCATTGAGTTGATCGAACAAGTCATCAATCCTTGGTAAGGGATACTTATTTTTGATAGTAAGCATGTTTAACTCACTGTAGTCTATACACATCCGCATAGGCCCGTCCTTCTTCTTCACAAACAACACCGACGCTCCCATGGTGATATACACTTGGGCGAATGAAGCCCCGGTCAAGCAACTCTTGAAGTTGCTCTTTCAACTCTCTCAATTCTGTCGGTGCCATATGATAAGGTGCCTTGTGTATAAGCTGAGTCCTCGATACTAAGTCAATGGAGAACTCAACTTCATGATCAAGAGGCAAACCAGGGACTTCAAAGAAAACATTAGAGTAGTGGCGCACTACCGGAATGTCTTTCAACTTCACTTGAGTTTCTGGCTTAGCTTGAACATACACCAAGTAAGCCTGTGCTCCATCTCTAACATTCTTAACATTCTTGAGAGCTTGAACGGCAAAGAGAAATGGCAGAGTATACCACAAATTAAACCTGCAAAATGTGAACTCTTCCATGCCATGAGGTCGAAAAGTAACTTCCTTCCTGCGGCAATCGATGTTAGCCTCATACTTCGATAGCTAATCCATACCCAGAATGACATCGAAGCCTAGCATGCCGAATACCGCTAGCTTCGCTGGTAAGACTCCCCTTTCAATCTCAATAGGACAATTATCCACGTACTTCCTACAAGTGACAGCGTCGCCAACAGGGGTGACCACGCATATATTCTGCTTTAATGGTTCGGTGTTCACTCTACACAACTTCACGTATGATGAGGAGATAAACGAGTGTGTAGCACCCGAATCAAACAACACACAAGCAATACTACCAAACAATGGAATTGTACCTATAACCACGTAGTAGCATTGTCCTCCTCTAGAACATTCTCAGGGGTGATAGCATACACCCATGCTGGTGCGATAGGCTTAGGCTGATTGATGCTGGCCTAAGACCCTTGAGCTCTATTTGCACTCGCCTGTGTGCACTCCCTAGCAAAGTGGCCTGGCTTGCCACAACGAAAGTAGATGCTTGTTCTCATACCACACTCTGGAGTATGCTGCTTCCCACACTTATTGCATCATGGGTAAGTGACACTACCCTGGCTAGCATAAGTGTTCTTTCTTCCCTACAACCCCTCACTACTACTTGTAGGTTGCTTCTTGGATGGTGGTGCAGAGTAAGTCCCAGCAAACATTGACCGCTTCCTACTAATATAGTCTACAGTCGCTGTCTTGATCCCCTTTTCTGCCATGGTGGCTACATGCACCATTTCAGTGTAATCGGTCACCTTGACAAAGATGATCCTTTCAAGGATTCGCGGTGCTAAGCCATCACGAAATCTCTCGGCCTTCGATTCTTCATCCGGAATGAGGTTTGGGGCATACCTTGATAGCCTTTGAAACTCAGCTGAGTATTGCTCAACTAACATTGACCCCTGTTTCAGTTCTTGAAAATTCCTTGCACATTGTTGTCTCTATGCACGAGGAAAGAAGCGATCATTGAATTTTTGCTTAAAGCATTCCCATATTCCCTAGTAAGGTGCAGCTTTTTGGACTTCCACCAATTCTTGGCCTCACCTCTAAACTTCAGACCTGTGTAATCTACCTTATATTCCTCAGTTCAATGTAATGAGTCAGCTAAGTCCTCGTGGGAGGTAATCCAATTGTCAGTTGCTATAGGCCCTTCATTTCCTTGGAATTCAGGCGAGTTATGCCTAAAGAAATGAGCAGATGAGTAACCAAATGCCACAACACGCTCTGCTTGCCTAGGTGCGGCAGCCATTAAGGCTACCCAGAACTGCCTAAAGTTAGGCATATACGGTGGAGGGGGCAGAGGTGGAGGTGGAGGCACTGCACCGCCACCTCCATGCATAAATTCCTCTTCCCTAACGCGACGTGGAGCCCTACGTTGCTTAGGAGGCATAATCTTGTCTACACATAGAAATGTCACTAAAACAACACAGCACCATGAACAATAAACGCATCACAATATACATGCAATGCACACAAGAATCCTAGAAATTTTCTTTTATTTGTGTCAAACCTTTTAGAATTGTAAGGCTCTTTTATAATCTTACATGCTAAGACAACCTTAGTTTTCCGCTTTCCACTTTTCCTAACAACCCCCTAGAGCTAACTGCTCTGATACCATCTGCTGGGACGACCCCCATTTCTTTTTTTTTTAAACAAATGGAACATCACAGTGACACAACTATTTATCACTCAGCCAACATATGGCACATGCCCCATAACATATACCTGATAATTAGAGTTATATCTAACCGCAGAAAACATAATGATATAATTATAATCTCAACGGCTCCAAAAATTGGTAGCGTTTTCACCGATGAAAACTTAATCGGCTTTGAACGACTACGTGGATTTTAAAATTTATAATTGGAGGGTTGTTTTGCGTACCGGAATATCTAAGATGTATCTAACTTAACCTTGAAAAATATATTTTGTTTTGATTTTGAAAAATGAAATTGACTTCAAAAATAAAGTGTGTGCATAAGTGTCAACAAAAATTAAAGCACAGCGGAAAATAAATGACACACAAATTTTTGTTGACAAAGTGGAAACTCAATTAAGAGAAAAACCACTCCGGGGCAGCCAAACCCAGAAATTCCACTATTCAGAAGACATAGCTAGATCCAAGACAGTAACACTCACATATACCCGATGCAATGGTCGTATCTTGATCTCTGACGTGTAACCCAACACGAACGCTTCCCAACTAGGTTCTCCTACCTGAAGGGGTCTTTAATGGAATCCTTTATCTTAGAGCCAACCTCTAAGATAGTTCAGTTGTAGCATAGCAACAGCACACTTGATAGAGCTTCAGAGGAAATATCACGTCTCTGAGCAGTTGTGGAATTCAATACCGAATTCTTGAAGTTCTCAATGCCCAAGGGCCTCTATTTATAGGCTGGGGGCTCAAATGAGCGTCAGGCAAAATATACCTGGGCGCCGTCCGGACGGACAACTGTGCGACAAGATTTTCCAAAAATTTCGCGAGGAAATCTTTCCTGTTTAAGAGCCTCGTCCGGACGGGATGGCACATTGTCCGGACAATCGCACATCTGCTGCAAGTAATTTCCTTATAAGGCTTCGCACGTCTGGACCATGGGGGATGAGCGTCCGGACGGCTATTCTTCAACACGCAATTTCCATATCTGCAATGCGAGCGTTCGGACCATGATAGGCAGTCGTCCGGACGGTTGAAGTCAAATCGGCAATTTCCTTCTTTGATGAACGCACGTCCGGACGGTGATATTTGAATTGCAATTCTTGCCTTAAGGAGACGCGCGTCCGGACGAGATACCACATCGTCCGGACGGTTGATCGATCTTCCCTTTCTTGGAACTTGGAAAGAAATCTAAAACTGAACGAGTACTGAGAGGCATCCAGACGTGCTGCTGAAACGTCCGGACGGATGCAAGCTGGATAGAACCTTCTCAACAAAGTGGAGGGTCCCGACGGAGAGACACGTCTTCCGGACGGATGATGCTTGGTCTGTCTGGAGTCCGAACGGTATGGTACATCGTCCGGACGGATGGAATAGTGACAGATGGTCATCCGGACGGGATAGCTCGATCGTCCGAACGGCTGACAGGGAACTGAAAATCTTCTGACTCTGAAGCATTTCTGAATAGTAGAATCCCTGTGGAGCATCGTTACACACAAGTGATTTTGTCCAAACACAGAATGAGGCCAAAATACTAACAGATTTTAAAAACTAAGTTAACACAAGCTAAGAACAATAAAAATAGAGAGACTTAGAGAAAGAAAATATTAAGGTAATGATCGCATCAAATCCGCATACCAATGGAAAGCTTAAAGTCTAACATGGATCTTCCTAACATGCATGATATGAGCGCGTGATGGGTGTGTCAACCACACAACGACATCGACATAAATATTACTTCGGTTAAGATGTAATAATAAGGCATATTAGTTACACACCAATCACTACCACATTTAACTACAATGGAAAAACATTTAGACTATGAAAGGTGTGTCGTGATTGGTGTTCCCTAGCATGCCCTATAAAACATCCTAATAAGTGTACACAATGCATTAAATACTTCAATAAGAAATAATGATAAGGCATTTTACGCATAACCCGTTCACCTAACATCTATTGTGAACGAATCATGACCCTTGGCATGCCCTCTAAGATCTCCTAAAAAGCAAAACACGACTCATGTCAAACGGTACCATTGCGTAGCCATCGTTTCCTCAATCATAGAAATCGAAAACATTGGTTTAACCCAAGAAATTTAAGAACTCTCATAGACAAGAAGGACTACTTTTCATGAATCAATATAGATTGAAAAGCAATAACAAAACCGTTTTGCAATCGTAAAAACAAGGGTTTTGAAATCTCAAGGCCATGCAATCATCATACATATTAAGAAAACCCTAAGAACATCAAGATCAAACCATGGTTTTTGGAGAAGAATTTATCAAAACCCTAAGAACGGAGTTAGTTATGAATAATTAAAACTAATCTAAAAATGCAATCTAAGAAAAACAGTAAAGACACAAGCTGGAAATGAATTAAAAATATAATATTTGGATTCATGAAGATAAATAAATAAAAAATGTAAGGTAGAAATGGAAAAACAATAAGAAAAACTAAAGAAAAGCATGAACGATACTAGGCTATGCTCTCTGGAATTTTCAGATTCCAGAGTTACCTCAAAAAGAAAACAAAACAAAAACTAGAGGAAGAAGAAAAGATTGCTGAAAAATAAATAGAGAAACGAATTGCATCAAAGTGAATCCAGCTTTATTAAAAAAAAAAAACAGAATTAAAATGACTTACAAAATTAAAATAAACTAATCTAAGCTCTTTGGAAAATGTAAATAAACTGGTTGCATCAAAGGATTACAACTAAGAATAAAAGAAAACTAATTCTATCTAAAAAAAACTACTATTCCCCTTGTTCTCTTGACTCTTCTCTATTAATAGAGAATTTGATGTGTCAAGATCCCTCCATCAATCCATCTCAGCCGCACAAATGAAGAGCGTCGATATCCCATTTCAATCACCCAACTTTTGAATTTTGAATCGCAAGCAGATTGGGTTGATATCTGCAACTTTATCCTCAAAATTTGAAATCGCTCGATCGACCCTTGAATTCGCTCGATCGGATGTCGCTCGATCGATTTTTGCTGTTGCCCTGTGTCGCTCGATCAAATGTCGCTCGATCTATTTTTCTTCAACTGATGAATTTTGATCGATCAATTATGAAGTCGATCAATCGATTTCCCTTGGCCGATTTTCCAAATGGCAGGGGCAAACTTGAACTTTGGAAGTGATGGAAATCATCCTTGATGTATTTTCAGGTCTAAGTCGGATGTTTTGAACTAGTTTTCAATTAAGACCTGTAAATAAGACAAAACACAAAAACACAACAAAACATTATATTTACAACACAAACTATGTATAACATATGTAAATTAAGGGGTCTTGAATAGAATATTTCAAGACTTATCACAAAAGAGCCATACACATGTCTATCTGTTTGAAGCTTCTAAAACATGATACTATAATTACATATCAAAATACATGTGTCACGTAGGACATGAGCCATATCCAAATACCCAAAATGCGGACTACCCACGAATTAGTGACTTATGACTGTCACGATGTGCTCCAATCATAGCATCCCATATGCAAGGTGGACGAGTCATTATCTATATTTGCAGATCCTGCAACCAAAGTATCAATGTATGCACTGTTGTGGGGTATAGATGTCTACACCCATCAGCTTATTGCCTTTGGATGTCAGTATGATCATGCGAGTACTAGAGTTAGACTCTAATATACAAACACGTCTTAGCTGAAGAACAATGACAACTCGCATGGTTTTACATAGACATTGGCATCTTTGATTCTAATGCTTACACCCAACTGCTTATTGCCTTCTCACAACAACTCGCATGGCATTACAGAGACATTATCATATCTAATTCTAGGCAATGCAATCATCTATGCACTTTCAAACTCAATGCATTTAAATCATGCAACTAGACAATAGAAATATACGTATGCTCTTACCCATTAAGAGTCATGCATACTAATACATCTAGCAAAAACTAGAATATACATATCATGAAAACAGCACACACAAACACACCACAATATATGTATGCATATGCAAGTCTCCAGACCCCCTGGCTCAAGTAACCGAGTCCCAGACTTAAGTAGCCGAGTCCCAAACCCAAGTTGTAGAGCCCCTGGCTCGAGTATCTCCCAAGATTGTGTAACCATGCCCCAATGCAATATGCTCCAAAACAATTTGTGATAACACCCCCAAAATCCACAAACATGTAACAACACCAATTTCTGAAACACCAAATAGAGTATTTAAAATTTCCAACCGCAGCACACAGTCACACAATTCATTCCACACTCCACATACAATATTCAATTTTCCAAAATATCATTGATAGGTTTAACATACTCAAAAGTACTCAAATCATCCAAAACAGATATATTCAACATACAGTCGGTTCGGATTTATAAAACAACATATATATTTAGCAATTCTATAATATAAAAAATAATAGTTTCTCAGTGAATAGAATACTCACCTTTGGTTGCTCGTTGATAAGTCTTGAAATATTATATTCAAGACCCCTTAATTTACATTTGTTATGCCTACTTTGTGTTGTAAATATAACATTTTGTTGTAGTTTTGTGTTTTGTCTTATTTTCGGTCTTAATTGAAATCTAGTTCAAAACACCCGAATTAGACCTGAAATACATCAAGGGCGATTTGGTCATTTCCAGAGTTCAAAGTTGCTCCTGCCAAGTGAAGATTCAGCTAAGGCAAATTGATCGATCAACTTTATAATTGATCAATCGAATCATTAGTCGAAGAAAAATCGATCGTGCGAGATGCAATCGATCGAGACAGGGTAACCATAAATGCGATCGGGCGAAATGCGATCGATCGACTTTATAATCGATTGATCGAATTTGGATATTTTCAGAACAATCTGGAACAATGTTGACATGTCACTCTTCCTAGATATTTTTAGATATTTCCTAGATATTTTTAGATATTTTCTTAGATATTTTTAGATGTTTTTTAGATATTTTTAGATATTTTCATATATTTCCAAATATCTCTTATCTTATCTTATCCTATCATATCCTATCCTATCTTATCTTATCTCTTCTTTAGATATTATTTTGTAATCTTTTCCTCTACAAATAGAGAGCAACATGAGAGGTAGAGATCATGCATCTTTTGGGGGTTTGATTTTCTCAGGTGTATCTTCTTAGTTAATTTTAGTGCTTTTCATTTCCTTGTGTAATCCGAATTCCATACTTTCAATATATTGTTTTTAGTTTATTTTGATCGTGTTTCTTTATTATTTTTATGCTTAAATTAGTTTACTTCATGTTTAGCTAAATCTCATCTTAGGGTTTGATAAAATCTTTTCCAAAAGTTATGGAGTGTTCTTGATGTTCTTGAATTTTTCTTGATATGTTTGATGATTGTATAAGACTAGAGGATATTAAAACTCATGCTAAAAGGTTTTGTTATCAATATTCCAATCTAATTATTCATGAAAAAGAGTTATGTTTGTCTATGAGTTTTCTTAGATATGAGTTTTCTTAGATTCATGAATAAAATCAACATTTTTGAAAGAGAATGATGTCTTGTGCAATGGTTCTATTTTGACATGATGCATGTTCACTTATTAGAGTTACCTTATAGGGTATGCCAGGGAGCACCGGTCATTTCAAACCTTTGGTAGTGTAAAACGTCGTTCCATTGTAGTTTAATCTTTTCATGGAATAGATCGTTGTGAAACTAAGATACCTTATCATTGTGGCCTAAGTATGGTGTTCATATATTGTGTATGCTTATTAGGATGTTTTATAAAGTAATAAGTTAGGGAGCATCAATCCCCCACAACTTTGGTAGTATAATTGCTTTTTCATTGTAGTTTAAATCTTTACGTGGTAAGTGATTGATGTGAAACTAGGTGCTTTATTATTACGTCTTAACAAAAGTGTTTTCATGTTGAGATCGTCGTAATGGTTGACGCCCATTACGCGCTCATATCATGCATATTAGGAAGATCCATTTAAACTTTAAGCATTTCATTGGTTTAGGATTAGATGCGATCATTGCCCTAAGTTTCCTTTAAATTTGTTTTCATTTTCCGCTTTCCTTTCATTTACTCGTTGTAGCTTCAATTCTACAACCTTTACTTTTATTTTTATTTCAAAGTTAGATTAAATATGTTCCTTTGAATATCCCATTACGCAAAACAACCCCCAATCTCTGTGGTTCGTTAACCCTTACTTATAGTACAATTGATTCGTACTATTACGAGTGGTAAAACTTATAAATTTAAAATTCACGTAGTCGAGTTGACTACCACTCGTACTCCAACTCCACACAACTTTAGGTTTGGCCCGCAAAGAGCTGCTAAAAATACAACACATTGCACCATTTAGTTTCCTACCTATTAACTACACTAAGTAGCACTTTGAATCGCTCAAAGGTTACGTCACTAAGCTACCCATAAAATTCTCAGGTTTTTAAACACATACCCATAATCATAAATTACTAATCCCACCACAATAATGTTAATTCATGAGTATTTACTTAGGGTTAAACACATAAAACACTACTTAAACAAAATACCCAAAAGTTAGGGTTTGAGGAAAGCTTTCCAAAAGTTCACCAAACCAATACCCAAGGTTTGGGTAGCCTCAAACAAGTTCCAAGTAACCCAATACCTAGAGAAAATACTAGATTAAACTCACATTCACAAGATCTACTTAAAAATCCCAAAAATATGAATTTAGTGATTTACCTCAAAACGATCGGTGACAACATAAATCCAAGCATGTAGATCACGTTCCCAATGTCGGATTTGAGATCGAACCTTTGGATTTCCGTGGATCAAGGTTTTTGTGCGAAAACCTTAGGGAAATCGTGTGGGTGAAGGAGAGAATCAGAGAAATGAGCCAAAAGAGCTTAGATCAGATTTTTAAGTCCAGGGCCATCCGAACTTAATAAGTGAACTGTCCGGACCCGCGCATACGTAGCAACACGTCCATCGCTAAGCAGAGATAACACGTTCGGACGATGGTCTTGACCGTCTGGAAGCTTGTCCAAAAACAATGCTTCTTGCCTCAGCTTTTCACAAGGGCGTTCGGTGCCCTATCTGGACACCTAGTCCAGAGAGCAAATTTTGCTCTCTGTGGTTGGTGTTCGCTCTCCCGTTCAATGGGCGTTCGGTGGCCGTTTGGACACTAGTCCATGCCGTTCGGACGCTAGTGCCAGAAACACCATTTTAAGTGTTTCAAACCATTTTTCTGACATCCAATTAATCTTAGTCGTTTATCCTCTAGATTTTACTCTTAAATTGCTATTTAACATTTGGGACTCTACACATCCCTTCCAATGGCTGCCATTAGCTGTCCTTTGTAAACCCTCTTCACGAATCAAGCATCAATTCCTATCACAGGCCTACACCCATCTTTGAAGCCATTTTTCATGGCTGCCAAGGATATGTAAATCCTTTGGAATCTACAAGGCACTTCGGGCATAAGTCTCTCAACCATCAAAAGGACCCAACTCTCAACATTTGTGTTTCTAGTTGTTGCACAATAGTCCCATAAACGATAGTATTGCTCGCCTAACTTTCCATAAATGACCTCTTGTGCCTTCTTCCTAGCCTTATACAAGGAACTACGATGGACATCAACTTTCCACTTTGTTTTTACCTTTTTCTTTAGGTCTTCTATAGGCATATTCGGCTGATTCCTAAAACAATCCACTCAACACTCAGTTATCTAGGTCGAATTGATCAAGTGATTCTTGTATTTCCTAGTGCATGTATGTCTGGGTCTAAGTGAAATTAATATGAATGTCGACTCCTCTTTCAACTACTTTCCATAAACTTTGTACTTACATTTCTTGTATGAGTACACATCATGAAAAGTGTTCCCTCGCTGCAAAACTGGATTTTCCAAATCGAATGTACTAAATGGCACCCTCTTGGTGACACACACACACACGTTCTGAATCAGCTTCATCCTTTTCATAACTAGCAAGAGGAGAGATCAGTATATCACTTCGTGACATTTCTGAATTAGCATCATCCAGTATACCCTCTTCATCACCATCTTCTGCTGTTAATCTCACCTCTACATCTACACCATCTTTTACTGCTAATTCCACCTCCTTCATCTACACCAAAATCTTGTTCTAATCCCACCTCTTCACCTACACCAACTTTTGGTTCTACTCCCACCTCTTCATCTACACTAACTTCTGGTCCTAATCATACCTCACCATCTAATTCAAAGGCATTGGAGTCATTACTTAGAACCTCATCCCAAAAATCAACATTTCTATATACAGACCGTCTCTCTCATATTCTTCTTCCTCTTCCTCTTCCTCATCAACACTATACTTTTCTCCACGTACATCTATGTCTACATCAACTTCACCAAACGAAACCAAATATAACTCTACAAGTCCATGCCCCATATGAGAGAGACGGGAGGATCTTGTTAGGTATATTGTAATAAATGAAGTCACCAGGACCATACCCATAAGACTCAACTACTCCATCTACCTCAATAAATGACATCTTGTCTCTGTCAAATGAGTCGGGATAATGTGCTACATCCCCACCAGCATAGGTGCACCTGTGTTCCCTGTTAAATCGACCATTGTGGTGTACCTCAAACATTAGACATTTTGGATCCATCATGTATCTTACAAATTTATAAAACAAACGCACAAAGACATTATCATTTACTTTACAATGACAAAGTCCTAATGAGGAGACAAAAACAGAGTAAAGACATTGATTGGGTCTAAGAACAGAGTAAAGACATTAGGTCCACTTTATTCCAATTACAGGATTAAATAAATACATCAAACAAAAACAATTACAGAGTAAAGACATTGGCTCTTCCAACTTCCAAAGAGCCAAAACAAACAATCGAATACAACAAAAATGTTGAGCATTTTTAGGTCTGAACTCGACACTTAGGGATGTAAATAAACCAGTCCGTTCGATAGCCCGCTCGATACCCGCTCAGTTTAGCTCGATCCGAACTTGAGCTCGATACTGTAGAAACTCGATTGTTACTGTAGAAACCCGCTCGATTAGTAAGTGATACATACCCGACTCGCTCGACAAAACTCGATAGGGACTCGCGAGCTCAGCTCGTTTAAAGCTCAACCGGATCGCCCGCCCAGCTCATTAGTTCAACTCGTTAGCTCGTTCATATCTTACATATATATTAGTAAATAGTAAATATAGTATAATATATATAATATTACATATTAATTATAATACTTTGATAACAATATTTAGTATGTTAAATTAACATATTAAGTTATTAATAGTTAGTATATAACAATATTAAATAGTTAGCATATATATATATATATATATATATATATATATATATATATATAAACACATATATCACATCACACATGGTTAACAATAGTTATATATTATACTTATATTTTAGTTACTTAGTTATATAGAATATATTAGACTTACTATTTGTTCACGTTATACATATACCATAGTTTATACTCTCTACTTATATATAATAACATATTGTTAATTTGTTACTTATAAACTATAGTTATGTACTATATTTTATAATATGCCTTATATAGTTACATATTATATATTTTTGTTATTAATAAATGCATAGAGGTTGTTCATAAACTTGGGCTTGAATTCTGCTTTGATTACTCATTGAAAAATTTAATAGTCTACATCGAGCTCTAATTGAGCCGAGCTTGTCCAGTAACCCGGCTCGGCTCGAATGTCGTTTTCAACGAACTCGAGCTTGAGCTCGAGCTCGCCCGAGTTTTAAACGAGCCGAGCTTGAACATGCAATTTATAGCTCGGCTCGAATTCAAGCTCGACTATTTAGGCTCGACTCATAAATGAGCCAGTCTTGAAATCTTCAAACTCGACTCGGCTCGGCTCGATTACATCCCTATCGACATTGATACACTCATCAGGACCCACTAATCACAACAAAATGGGACCATAAACCATATATAATATTCAACCTTTCGACAACATCAAGAAGACCCAGATGTTGACAATTGTTAGGTTGTGATTGGCCTCATTCTATGTTTGGACAAAATCACTTGTTTGTAAAGATGCTTTTTAACAAGGATTCCACTATTCAGAAGTGTTTTAGATGTTTCTGCACTGCTTTCAAGACAGAAGATTTCAAAGTCCCTGTCAGCCGTTCGGATGACGTGTCATCCCATCCGGACGCCCATCTGTCCACTATTCCATCCGTCTGGACGACGTGCCACACCGTCCGGACGCCCGACAGACCAAGCATCATCTGTCCGGACGACGTGCATTCCCGTCCGGACCTTCATTGTTTTGAGAAGCTATTGTTCCAGCTTGCATTCGTCCGGACATCTTAGCAGCCCGTCCGGACGCCTCTCTATAATCGATCAGTCTCAGATTCTTTCCAAGTTCAAAATAGGGAAGATTGCTTCAACCGTCCGGACAACGTGGATTCCCGTCCGGACGCGCTCATACATAAGGCAAGAATCGCAATTCAAATATCACCGTCTGGACGACAGTTAGCCTTGGTCCGGACGACTGCCTATCATAGTCTGGACGCGCGAAAGCCTTATATGGAAATTACTTGTAGCGGACGTGTGACCGTTCGGATGACAGTGTCTCACCGTCCAGATGCGGCTCTTAAACAAGAAAGATTTCTCAGCGAAATTTTTGGAAAAATCTGTCGCACAATTGTCCGTCTGGACGGCCCATGTCCACCGTCCGGACGGCACCCGCATATATCACTACAGTCGCCCATTCTGTACCTCAGCCTATAAATAGAGGCCCCTGGGCATTGAGAACTGCAAGAATTCGGTATTGAATTCCACAAGTGCTCAGATAAGTTATTTTGAGAGCTTGTTGAGCTGATTAAGTTTCCTCTGAAGCCATTGCAAGTGTGTTGTTGCTGCGCTACAACTGAAGTCTATCTTAGGGGTTGGCCCTAAGGTAAATGATTCCATTGAAGACTCCTTCAGGTAGGAGACCTAGTTGGGAAGCGTTCGTGTTGGGTTACACGTTAGAGAGCAAGGTACGACCACTGCATCGGGTATATGTGAGTGTTACTATCTTGTATCTAGCTTTGTTTTCTGAATAGTGGATATCCTGGGTTTGGCTGTCCCGGAGTGGTTTTTTCTCTTAACTGAGTTTCCACTTCGTTAACAAAAATCCTTGTGTCATTTATTTTCTGCATTGTTATTTTTGTTGACACGTTAAGCACACACTTGCCATTTAATTTTAGAAGTAAAATTTCATTTTTCAACAATGGTGAAACACATGGTCCTGAATCAAGATTAATCACACAACGAAAAAAGTATGAGAAAACCCAAACATTTTCAAAAGTGATGATGTTAGTAACATGCAACATTTCGATAAAACCTAAATTCCGTAAACAAATTTACAAAATAAAGGTATACAATACAAATTAGGGTTAAAGCACTAAACTTTTACACTTAAAAGAGCAAAATTGTTCATTATTTATCACGAAGAAAACCTTTGTGATGTAAATCGCAAGGTATATTGGCGAAACAAACAAAACCGCAGTAGTACTGTTAGGGTTCTTCTCGCAAGAATAAAGATGGGGCGTTCTGGAGACTCCGAAACCGAGTTGAAAAAATTATTTAAAAGGGAAAAGGCAAGTTAAAAAAACGGACGAAACTGGCATGAAACCTTAAGTGATTTCGGACATGAAGAAGAGGGGCATAATAGGTAGTTTATGATAAGTATATCACGTGTGTCACACGTGAGGGAGTCTCTGTTAGGATTTAACAGAAAATCTTAACGGAGGACTGAGATTGAAATTTTCTGAAAAATAGATACCCTAAATTGAGATGTTTTAAAGTTTGGATGCATATATTCTTTCAAAATGAGTGAAAATTCAGGAGTTATAAATGAAGTTATTCCAAAAAATATTCTCTATGTAATTTTAAATATATATAAAAAAGCTTTACTTCATATAATTTAAAAAATAAGTCAAACATCAAAAAACTCTTAAAATAAAAGTTGGAGGAGACATTGTCAATTTGGTGGTAGCTTGAGGGGGCATATGGACTTTACCCTTTCTGTTTTTTATTCGAAGGACATAATTTTATTTTTATAATTATTTATGTTACCTTTTTGCCATAAAGATGACAAAGGCTTCGAATATAGAATAGACCCAAACTAGGTATTAAATCTATCAAATTAATAAATATGATCTTAAAGTCAAAATAACTAAAAACATAAAGGGATCTTAAACATATTTTCCATTAATATTTGCTTGTATTGGATTATTACAGAAATAAGAACCATATTCTCTTATGAATAAATGATTAGTGGGATCTTGCTTAGAAAAAAAGAAAAAAAAAAGATTAGTGGGATCTTAAGGGTCTTTCAAAGATAGCACTGTTTTGCTTGTATTGGTGTTGTGTTGCTTCTTCTATTTTGCTGTTGTTTCTTTTGGACCCATAGGATCAGGAAGATAATCAAAAAATTTGGTTCAAAGGGGCAAAATATGAATAAAGGATAAAATTTAATTTTGAAAAAGGCAGAATTTAATTTTTAAGCCTAAAAATACGTATATTTAATTTTTTTTTAATGAAATTTTTATTCATAAAAAGGCAAGTGACAGTTACACACCTCTAGGTTAGGCTTCAAATCCCTCGGCCCATTATTTACTCAGCGCAAGTGAGCTAGGCAATTCTCGCCTTTGTCATTTTTTGGGGGAGGGACGAGACCACTTTTTCATTTGCAAATTGCAAGTTGCAACACGTCTTACTATCTCTCTCCTTTAGGCTCCTCGCGCGGGCCAAAAAAGAAAATCTCAACAAATAACAACTATAAAAGCGACAAAAATACAACCTCGCACGCGCCCTTATTTCGCGTGTCAAACGCCCTCCATCCATCGCTCCTTCAAGGCGGGCACAACGTGACACGTCGGTACCTCGAACGAACGCGCCCGAGTCACGCGTGGAGAATCTGGATTGAAAACGCATTCGCGAGAGACGGTTGCCCTAATCGTCTGCGAGCGAGAACTTGCTCTCTTATCCTGAGAACCTCCCCCAAATGCCCTTCTCCGATAAATCCATATATCAACCATGCCCTCCTGCTCCTCCTCCTGATTTCCCTCCAACTCGGGTCTTCAATCGGTTGACTCGTCCCTGCACGCCCGTAGATCCACGTTCGCCTCCCTGATTCGACTCGGTAATTCGGTGAGTCACAGCCTCAAGTCCTTCTTTTGCGTCGCTGAGTTTCAGATCTGTAATATATGTGAGTTTTTGTGTTTTTGTATTTATGGTTGGATTAGGTTTGAAGGTTTAGGATGGAGCCGATGGATATCGTTGGGAAGTCCAAGGAAGACGCTTCGCTTCCAAAAGGTGAATTTGATTCTTCGTCTTCTTCTTTCTTTCTTTTTCTTTTTTTTTAAAAATTTTTTTTTATAAAAAAAATTATTTATTTTAAGAAATAATTGAGGATAATTAAGGTTTTCGTTTTTCTGTGCTCTTTCAGTTTTGGTTTTAGCTATTTTATTTATGTTTTCGTTTTTGTGTTGTATATTCGTTATTATTTCTGAGGCAAAAATGGGTGACTTTAATGTATTAGGATAGAAAATAGGTGGTACTATTAAATAGTGATCTGTTTAGGGTTTAGGGGATTATTTTCTAAGAAATTAATGCTGTCGTTATGTTTATTCAGTGAAATTAGTTCTGTTGCTATCAGCTGTGTTTCATTTTGTTTGCAAGTTTTAACTTGATGGAATATTATGACTTTGGAGTAAGCTTTCTTAACCTTAAGAATCAGGCACTAAAAACATTTGGGAGATGTTGATTTGGATATGGATATGGAAAGTGTCATTTACTTAAATGTGTGCTTTGCCTTGAGTTTAGAACGGTTAGAGTGCTGGGGCTTATGATTCTCGTTCCTTGTTCACAATCTTTTTATTATATTAAGAAATAATTATCACCAGCAGCAGTTACAGAGAATAGAGGAGTCATCTCTATGTGTATGAATAAAGTGATGCTCACACAATTTATGCTTCTTGATATGGTGTACCTGATTACGTTATTGATGCAAAACATGTTTTCTTTTCAGCAACTATGACCAAAATCATCAAGGAGATGTTGCCTCCAGATGTACGCGTTGCAAGAGATGCTCAAGATCTTTTAATTGAGTGTTGTGTAGGTGAGAAAAATGATGATTTCTTTTTGGCTTTTATATTGCATTAATCCCATTCGATAAGTAAATAAAACTCACACCCAGGATTGAACCCGTGGATAAATTTTTTAATCCCATTTATGGGAAGAGGAGTTTCCATTTGGTCCCGAGACCATTGGCATAGATTTCATTTTCTGATACATCATTGATATATCTCTTTGTTTCTATAAATCTTAAAGGTGTTTATTATTATTATTATTATTATTTTCTATATTTTTCATTGGAATCCAATATTTCCCATATTGGTAGAAATCATGATGAATACTGAAATAGGATTTGTCTGGTCAACTTAAGTATTGCAATGTCGGAGGCTTTTTATGAGTTTGATTTTTCATTGGGAAAAATCTTGAGCTTTTTATGGCATCTCAAAGGGTATCTTTATTGTATGCACTCACACATAAGCAAGAGGGACAAAGGAAGAAAAGACATGTCTCAAGAGATTTGGGGTTGAGTTTGAAGAGTATGGCTTCTTTCTTAAGGCTAACAAAGAAATGAGCTGCTGCTTGTGAATGTGTAAAGCTTGATATGATTTTAGATTTCCTGAGTTTTTTTTTCCCCATTATGTAGTGCAGTTATGAATTGGGATTAAGTTTTAACTTGAGCACCATTAAGTTCAGCTCAATTTTGTTGCAAAGAGTTAGAGCAATCCCAATAGCTTCCCTTTGATTTTCCCTAAATTTAAGGAGCAAAACTACTTTTTACTTACCTATCCAAATACACATCACATTACCTTTTCTTATATTTTCCTATATCAATTAAATATTATTTCTTTATAAAATATAAGTTCTTACCTATCCTCACATTTTTTTTTCAAAATTCCTACAGAATCCCCAATGAAAAGCAAAGAGATGAGAGAAGAGAGAGGAGAGAAATATTTTTCTATTAAAATAATGGATTGGGAAGTTATAGAGAAGCTCTTTTGGTTCCCTACACATTGGGTAGAACTTTAACATTCCCAATGCTTAGGGAACTGATAGGGTATCTGCTGTGGGTGGTTTTTTGTGATTTTTTTGACATTTTTCCTATTTATAGGGAAGGAAAGCGGTTATAGGGAAATTGTTGGGAATGCTCTTAGAACACTAGCAACAGACATCCAACCATTCTCTAAATTTAGAGAACAAAACTACTTTTTGCTTCCCTATCTAAAAACATTCCACAATAGCTTCCCTTAATTTTTCCCTAAACCATCAAAATATTATTTTTTTACTTTTACTTTATTTTTTTCTTTCATTTTATTTTTATAAGGAGAAGAGAGTTGAGAGGATAGAGAATTGAGTTTCTGATTATAATAATCATTGGGAAGCTATAGTGCTTCCCAATGCGTTGGGATTGGGAAGTACTGCAACATTCTCAATGCTTAGGGAACCTATAGGGAATCTGCTGCAGGTGATTTTTTTGTGATTATTTATTTATTTTTTATCTTCAGGGAAGGGAACCACCTGAGCACTAGTAGCAGATACATTATAGGTGGTTCCCTTTCCTAAATATAAGGAAAATCTCAAAAAAACTACCAAAAGACAACCACAACAGATTCCCCAAAATTTCCCTAAACCATTGTGTAGCATTGTATCTACCCAATGGATTAATATAATCCAAAAAAGAACGTTCTCTCTCCTCTCATCTTAAGATAGATCAGATGGCGAGATAGTAGTGTTCATTCAGGCAGGGGTTTCTACGAAAGACTCGATTGCTGACTCTTCTAGTGTTCATCACGGGGATTTCACAGAAGGGGAAGAGGAGATAAAGATTGGGGTTCACTCTGCATTTCTTTGGTCGAGTAGTCAACTACCTCTTTGCCCAAGGATTGCGAATATGCTTGACTGAGATTCCAAGCAAGCTACGCCTCTCAATACATGCTGAAGTCCTCCCTCCCCTTATGACTTCAGCTTTTGGAAGAGGAACCCTTTCATTTTCATCCCCCTTATTTCCCCTTGTGAATTCAACTTGTTGAGCAGAGGAGTTGCAGCTTGTTGAGGAAGAAGACGAAGAAGGGGGTGTTGGAAGGGACAAAGACAGGGACGTTGACAAGTGAGAAATTGAGAGAAAATAAAAGATGCTTTTGGAATAAAGTAAAAAAAAAAATTAAAAGGGAAATTTTTTATTTTAAGATATAAAGAAAGATGTTGTGGAGTGTATTTGTATAGGGAAAGAAAAAATGGTTTGATTCCCTAAATTTAGGGAAAATGGTTGGGTATTTGCTGCTAGTGCTCTTACAATCTACTAAAGTTGCATCTCAGAAACTTTTAATCTTACAAAGGAATTATAAAGTTACCGGCTTACCACTCAATTCTTACTTCCATAGTCTTGACACTTTCACAATCCACTTTATGATCTGTAATTGAACTTGGGCAAATGTAACCCTTGCTTTGATGCATCACTACAAGGTTAGCCTGAGATCCTATTTTTCTATTAATGCCTCTTCATGCAAATCAAAGTCTAATATTTTTCTTTTTGAACAAAACTAAGTTTAAAGGGTCTCTGTTACTTCTGAAAACTCGTATATGGGTAATATGATTATTTGAGTCACTAGCAATTCATACATCATGAGGCATGATGTGGTAATGTGCCAAAAATTAGTTTCTACCACAAACCATATTTTAATTTTGATTAGGCTTGGCTTATAAATCTCCCCATTAATTTGCACCATATGATAATTTTTTGTTTTAGTACTTTCACCCTTTTTTTAGGAGCTCAAAGACTTTCTTCTGCATAAAAACTGTTGGTTTGACATTCCGAGGCTCCTTAATTCTGGAATGTTATATATACTGCTGATTTATATGAATTATTGGAATCTCATTGAGAAATCCAAGAAAATAATTTGATTAAAAATATTTGAAGAAGACTATTAGGAACCTTAACTTTCGACTCAGTCCACATAAATTTTTTGTTTGATCATGAATACAAAATTTTTCATTGAATTATCAATTTTGAAGTCTCTGCACCTGCCCTTCTTGTTTAAGCCAAAAAATCCCTCTCTACAATGAAATAGTTGATGATTCATATCTCATCCCCGTTAGAGAGAGGGATTTCATAGTTGCAATTTTCATTCTTTGTCTGCTAACCAAATTCATGCGAAGAATAAAATGGTTTTTGTTATTTTCTCTTAGATGTTGACACCTTTTAAAGACAAGTTTGTATATAGGCTTCAAAGCTGAACAACCCGATAGGGTTGGGTACACGAAGTGACCCTACTTTGGAAGGGTTCCCCATCATAAAAAAAAAATGAGGTGACTTATTCATCAAAAATAAAATAAAATTAGAGGCGACTTAAAGTTCTTTTGGATTGTATATTGATGACTTTTAAGATAATCAAAAACTTCTTTTGCAAGTGACTTAGACCCTTTGGTAAAAGTATTGCACTCGCTTTTATTGATGTTTCTATGCTGCTGGTATTCCCCGACAGTTTTGACATACTATCTACTGTAAATTGGGTTAATATATTATTTCTACTATACTTTTACTACCCATTGGTTGCTCGTTTTTATTATAGATGTTCAGTCAATGTTTCTTTTTTTGTACTGAAGGGAGATTTTGTCCTTTATTCTATTGTCTTGCAGAATTTATAAACCTTGTCTCATCAGAGTCTAATGAAGTTTGTAGCAGAGAGGAGAAAAGAACTATTGCACCAGAGCATGTACTTAAGGCTTTAGAGGTTTTGACTCATCCTATAGATCTTAGCTTGATTGTTCTGTTTGTGGTTGTGTGTTCTATTTTTTTAGTTGTTAACTTTCCATGATGCATTTGTGCTTCCATGTTCTAGTATCGTAGTACTTTTATGTATACATTTGATTCTTTGTACTTTAGTCATTGTTTGAATTGAGATTTCATGCACTTGGATTATGTAATCATGCTTTCCACCATATTGTGCTCAAATCCTGCCTGGTACCGTCACACAGTTTTGGCGCCCTTTGTTCTCTGTCCATCTCCATGTGCCCCTGACCTCTATATTATGTCTTGAGAGACTATATGTGCTTTTGAATATCAAACTTTGCTTGTCCTATGCTTGTAGGTTTTGTTCATGGTTCTTGTCTATGCATTTTATCCTCATTTTCAGACAGGATGGGGCTCTGTCAATTTATAGGGAACTCCCCACAGTAGCCCAAAAAAAAAAAAAAAGGAACAACTATACAGAGTTCTCTTCCTTATGGGATATTGCCACAGGAAATTGTTCTGGTAACATGCTAATAGTGTCTTACATGCTATATTGTAAGAGTTAGCAATATTCTTCTATTATGCCTCAATTATATTTGTTTTTGAAAATTGGAAGCAGTTGGTTTCAGTCCTATTGTTAACAAAGACGGACTTTTTATATATTGATTTATATCTGTAAAACGTTTCCACGATGACTCATGGATGTAATTTTATTATCAGGTTCTGGGGTTTGGTGAGTACATTGAGGAGGTCTATGCAGCTTACGAACAACACAAGATTGAGACCATGGTAATTGGTCATTTCTTTATGCTCCTTATGGAGTTTCACTTGTTGCAAGGATGATCTTTTGAGAACTGGAATGAAGCGAAGCAATAACTGTGAAATTTAGGAATTAGCTGTTGGTGCAGCTGATTCAAACATTGTTTTTTGTTTTTTTTATTTTTTTCCAAACCCAATTGTCTCTCTCCTTCTCTCTCTGTATTTTTTTTTTTTGGACATGATAAAATTCTCAAGCATACCTTTCATTTTTTATTTTTTTATTTTAAATGCATATTTCTTAATACCGGTTGGTTGAATTGGGCAATTGAACTGGTGAACAAGGCAAATGTTGCTACATTATGGTATGACTTGACAGAGGTCTAGTTACTAATGATATTTTTGGGAATGTTTTCCAGCAGGACTCTCTAAAAGGTGGCAAGTGGAGCAATGGAGCTGAGATGACCGAGGAAGAAGCTTTAGCTGAGCAACAGAGAATGTTTGCGGAGGCTCGTGCAAGAATGAACGGCGGGGTGGCTCCCCCGAAGCAACCTGATCCTGACCAAACTATAGAGAGCTAACTGTAGGAGCTATATTTTGTAGGCATTGGCAAGCCTTCTTGACTCTTCCATCCGGGCTTCTAATATGGCTTATGTTATTGTACAAAAAGCATTGACAAGTTTGCTGGCCTATGTGGGATATGCGTACTTCAATTTGTATTTTATCTATGGATCCATGTCTATAAGTTGATGTAATTAGTGACAGCGTTTGTCCAATTCATTGCTGCCTCTTTCGGAACCATATGTAATTATTTTGTTTTATGTAAATCTTTGGAAGGGGTTGGTTAGTTTTTTTGTGCTATTTTGTGATATTGGCATGATGGCAGCAGCATTCGGGTATTCTCAAAAACACAAAAGTAAGGGGGAATGTTTATAAAGGTGGTTTAAGACGCTTTAGAAAATAAGGCATTTTCAAGAATTTGACGCATGTTGATGGGTGCTGGGCCTCCTTGTTTGATATATGAAAGAGAGAGTACCTTATTATATATATATATATAGGCCAACCGGGATGACGCATGTTGAGAAGCAAGCGGTATTATTGGGTGTCACAAAGAGAATGATGTATCAATGTTTATGGTGGGGTCCTCCTCCCCCCCCCCCCCCCCCCCCGTCCCCCACAAAGCAATAAGGTGTCAGTTCGCAGGTAGGTGAATCGTGAATTGTAGACTCTGCACCCAACAATGTCCATGAGAAATCAGAAACTCTCAGAACCCCAACATTACCGTGTTGTACCTTTGCGCTAGAAGACAGACATATATATATATATATATATCTAGACATCATTGGTTTTTGCGCAGCGATTGAGCGAGCATGTCTAGTGTGAAGTGTGATATTGCTTTGGTTGTCAATATCCCCTTCACAGTTTTTGGATTCAAGTCAAAAGAGTCAGTCAAGCAAAATCCCTTCTCTCCCTGCCCCCACAAGAAAGTGAAACAACACAACACATATTGTCTCCTTAGATTCCTTTCTTTTCTATTTCAAAAACTCTCTCTCTCTCTCTCTCTCTCTCTCTCTCTCTCTGATTTCCTAAATCAGTTTGTGGGGCAGCCTCTCTATGTTTCTTTTGTCAGGATTCTTTGGCACCACAACAATTAACAAAGCATTAATGAAAGCCCCACCACATTATCAATAAATAATTAAAAAAAAAGAATCTCTCTCTCTCTGCGCATTGCATTGTCTTTTTTAAGGAGCTGCTCCCCTCTTGTCTTTGATTTGCTTTCTCACATGAAGCAAGCCATGGCGAAGAGCACTCAAGATTTCTCCTCTAAGAGGCACTTCCACTGGACAAACAAGGTTGGAAACGAAGACGACGAACAAGTTCCAAGCTTCAAACCCTCCTCAAAGACCCTCGATGAAGAGAAAAAAGAAGATGATCATAAGGGTGCTGAGCCCGAAGCACCACCTGTTACAGCTTCTTCAGCACACGTACCGAAGAGGAAACAACTGCAAGCTATAGCCGTTTCCAGGATCCGATCGGTTTTGACTGCGTTTGGGAAGAACCGGTCGAACCTGCCGCTGGGTCTTGGTCCCCGAGTGGTAGGCACCCTGTTTGGATATCGACGCGGGCACGTACATTTCGCATTCCAAAGAGATCCCACTTCTCAACCTGCCTTCCTGATTGAGCTGGCTACGCCAATTAGTGGCTTGGTTCGGGAAATGGCATCTGGGTTGGTTCGAATCGCATTGGAGTGTGATAAAGAAAAAGAAAAAGAAAAAGAAGAAGAAAAGAAAGGTGTGAGACTACTTGAAGAGCCGGTGTGGAGGACTTATTGCAATGGAAAGAAGAGCGGATTTGCAACGAGGAGAGAGTGTGGGCCTAAGGAGTGGAAGGTGTTGAAGGCCGTGGAGCCGATTTCAATGGGTGCGGGCGTTCTGCCGGGGAATGAAGCTGAAGCTAGGTCCGATGGAGAACTCATGTACATGAGGGCCAAGTTTGAGAGAATTGTGGGGTCCAGGGATTCTGAGGCTTTCTACATGATGAACCCTGATAGCAATGGAGCTCCTGAGCTCAGTATCTATTTGCTTAGAGTCTAAGAGCATGCAGCAATTTTCCTTTGCTTTGGGGGTTATCACTTATCAAAGAGTAGTAGCTAATGATACTTTTGTTTTATTAGCTCTTCAATCATGAAGATGGAGGCCTAGTTCTCTCTAATTAAGTTCTTTTTTTGTTTTTGTCTTTGTTTTTGTTTTTCCTTTGTTTTCTTTTGTGGAGAAAATGATAGGAAGTGGGTGTTGTATTTTGTTTAGTTTAGGTGGGGGTGGGCAATACATTACAAGATGATGGTAGGTGGGTGGGGGCCGGGGGTCATGAAGGTGTATATCTATAGTTTTCTTTATTAAGTGATGAGAGACAAGGAGGCTAATGCAGTCATCATTGTCTTTGGCATTTTGTTTAATTTCATGATCTTCTTCTTCGCCTGTGATATATAAATATAATACTCAACTTAATGTAGAATTTCTTTTACAAGTTGAAAAAGTAGCTAGTCAACTTATTCCTACCTAGTATGGCTTAGCAGGGGCATTCCCTCTTCTTTATTGGGCCATATACTCGTTCGTTCGTTCTCTTCGGATCCATCCATCCCCGGGAAACTTTCAGAACTTTTATTTTTATTTTCTAGTCAATTAAAAGATAAGTATTTAGTTGCTCTTGTTACACACAATCAACCTTTCCATATATTTGGTGGATTTTTTCCCCCCCCAGATCGATGTAAAAGGAGAAATATATGCAAACAATGATTTCATTTGTTTGATTGGCAAACAAGATATCTCTTGTTTCCCTGT
The DNA here is from genome assembly GCA_028654335.1 of Alnus rubra. Classification (NCBI taxonomy): domain Eukaryota; kingdom Viridiplantae; phylum Streptophyta; class Magnoliopsida; order Fagales; family Betulaceae; genus Alnus; species Alnus rubra. The sequence continues at coordinate 756,633 of JAJPGS010000712.1, read as the reverse complement.
TGAGGTACTTACTTACTTGTATGGCCTAAACATCCAACCCTAGCCTCCCAAAAATGTTGAGGACCTGGTCTAAAAGTGTAAGATGGTTCCAATGATTGCTTTTGGTGCTCAAGTTAGTGTGTGAAATGATCCCAAGAAATTTTTATTAAAGCCTAATCATAGAAGTCATCAAAAGCAAAATGCAAAAAGAGAAAATCCATATCCAACTCCTGACATGGAATTGAGCTTTTCCTCTCTTGTTGACTGCTTTCCGCCTATGCCATTTGATTCCCTGCAGATTTAAAACTCTAGCTGCTGTTGCATTCTCCTCATTTTGTGACCTTTTGTACCGAAAAGCAAAAGTATGGCCCTCATTTTTTACATGACATCTTGGACCCCAGGAAAATCATAAGAATGACATGTTTTAGATGGGTGATTTGGTCATCTTGTGCCGACCCCAGTACTAGTTTCAAGGCCTTCAAGCTTCAAGCTTCGAGTAGATTGATTGATTATTCTTTTTTTCTCTCCCCGCAAAAAGAAAAGAAAAGAATAAGGAGGCTGAAGCTAAAGAGGGTTTGGATTACAGCTGGGGACAAAAAATCAAATTGATTAGATTACCTTCACAAAAACCAAGGCGGTTCTGATCATCTACCTATCATTCTTCAAAGGATTCAAAAGTTGCTTGCTGTGCATAAAGCTCGGCCTAGGCAACTTCTTTATACCATTATTACTCCAATAAATGCAACCTTAATAGCTTTTTACCACCCTAACTAAATAAGAGATAATAAAGAAAAAGAAAAAGATATAGAAACCTTTACATTAAAGGTGGTGCTCCAATTATACATGTCTATAGAACATGTAGAAGAAGTGATACTTCCAAAGCTAGCTACTACTACTACTACTTACTTTATACTACTACTACTACTACTACTACTACTACTACTACTACTACTACTACTACTACTATTATTATTATTATTATTATATTATTATTATTAATGTCCCATGACTGCTTGGTTGGAGTATGGAACCTAGAGGCCAGGCTCAGGCTATATCGAAGATCGAGTAAAAGTGTACTTCAAAAGGAAATAGGAAAAGATGCATTGTATCTCAGTATTGCTATTGATGCATTATTGGAGTTGCATAAATAATGGTCCGTTTGAATATTCGATTTTTGAATCAATATTCAATTTTTATTTGGTGCACGAATTTTGAATTTCGACTTTATGAGATAAAATTAGAAAAAGTTGAATAAAATATTATTTATTTTTGAAAAAAGTAAAAACAGAATCATATTTTTTTTTGAAATAATGGTTGCCAAATAGGCTTGCTATCCAAAGAATAGACGGAACATGGCAATATGCATAATGATTGATTACAAGAATAAAAAAAGAAAAGAAATGTATGTATGTTGTAAAATGTGGTTGAATATGAATGAAGGTACTTTGCATAACTTGACAAGAATAGCAGTGGTCTGCCATGGGGCCAAGCCTTAGGTACTGCTTCTTACTCTTAAAGTTTAAGGTGGTGTTTGGTTCGCAAAATCTAACATTTTCTCTCATATCTGCATTTTCAAGAATGTTACAAAACTACATTTCAAAATGAATAGGAATTTGATAGAATTTTTAGGAATATGAGATTCCCATGTTTGGTTTACTCCTAGATATCCTTATGTTTCTCCATTCAAGTGTATAAGGATGTTTGATGCAAAATTATTTAAAAACCAAACAAAAAAACTACAGGAAAAAAACCTATATATATAAACCATGATTTTTCTTTCATCCTCAATATATAAACTATCTATACTATTTGATTTATTTTCTTTATTTATTTTTTATATCATATTTCTGTTTCTAAGTCTCATTTTGAGTTGATACATTGTGATATATGGGGACCATTTTCTGTTAGGTCTATTAATTGTTCTCGTTTCTTCCTTACCTTGCTGATGATTAAAGTTGATTTACTTGGGGTCAATTTGATGCAAAATAAATCTCAAACTTGCCCCCTGAAACAATCTTTCTTTCGTTTGATTGAAACACAATTCAAGCTTAAAATTATATGTTTGCAATCTGATAATGGTGTTGATTCAATATGGCTGATTTTTCCTCCAAAGGACCAGTTCATCAGCAAAGTTGTATTGAAACACCTCAACAAAATGCTATTGTTGAACATAAACATTTGCTAAATGTGGCAAGAGCTTTGAGATTTCAAGCTCATCTTTCTTTATTTTTCTGGGGTAATTGCAAACTTACTGTTGTACATCTGATAAATCGTATTCCAACCCTTCATCTTTCGAATAAATCTCCTTACGAAATACTATTTTCCATTACTCCTACCTATTCAATTCCCATCTCCACGTATTTGGATGTTTATGTTATGCATCTACTATCACCAGAAATCGAACAAAATGTAACCCTCGTGCTAAGCCTTGTACTAAGCCTTGTATCATTATAGGATATCTCTATGGAATCAAAGGATACAAGTTATTTGATCTTACTACTAAGTCTATTTTTGTTTCCTGAGATGTAATTTTTCATGAGGATATTTGTCCATATGCATCCTTGCTTACTAATTCTACTCTATTTGTTTACTTTGTCTTCGTAAATCGGATTTTGATGATATCAGTGTTGTATCTCCGTTTTCTTCTATTCCACCACATTCTAATTTCACTAACACTGAATATGCTCCTATTCACTCTACTAATATTGACCATATTCCATCCTCAATGTCAACTAATGATTCTACTATTGATCCCCCACTTTCAAGTCATGATAAGGCTCATATTCCTTTTTGTAGATCATCTCAAATTACACGAGTTGGGAATAATTCCGCTCAGCCCGGCCCACTTCAGGAATTATGAGCCTCTGAGCCCACATTCGCTAACTTGTGAATATGGGCTCGAGGCCCATCAGATATTAACCTGCAAGAGTAAATACCAAGGAGCCCTGGGTATTTATTGTCTCGAGACTAGCGCAACGGACTAGGGATCTAGTATATGCGATCCCAGATATTTCAGAATTTCACACGGTCCCCAGAAATTTGGGATTAACACAAATCCCGAATTCGTTGTCGTGAATCTCACTTTGAGGCTAATAAGAAAAAGTCCTTAGTTTGGAAGGTAGAGGATTCTGAGTCAAGATTTGATTTTGGCAGCACTCCTTGGTCAAGGGAGAGAAAGAAGAAACCCTAAGGCAGTGAAGGTACTTATCATTCAGCTTATAAATAGTCCGAGACCTCAAGTATGAAAACAAGATTGATATTATTATACTTGCGCATACTTTACATAGAAACACTGATTTAGGCATCGGAGGGAGGAATGTCGGCCAACCCCCGACATGTTCTCTTGGCTTTGTCTGTTTTGCAACAAACGTGGGACATGAAGAACATTGTAGAGTGAGCTGTCACACCATATTGGAAACTGTACCAACAGTTTGGCACCGTCTGTGGGAACGTATTTTCGTTCTCACAAAAAATATCCCATATGACAGTAACAACCGATATGGCAGTAACAACCCGCTCCGATGGCCGAGTCACTAGGTTGAGAAGAGATAATTCGGATCCTGCGGCACAACTGAACCCACCTTCGGAAGGCCAGAACGATCCACCACCGCCTCCACAAGTCCCTCCCCCAGGCGACGTAGAACAAAACCAAACTGCGGCATTGGAAGCCCAAATAGCTTTCTTTGACACGATAGAATGCGGAGCTGCTGCTCAGAATCCCCAAACAATCTCACTATGAGATTAACTGGGAAGAGCAGGGGGGAGGAAGAGTGTTGTGCAAATATCCACCTAATAATATGTGACGACCCATTTTTTAATTTTTTTTAAAAAAATATACAAATGAGTCATCACAGTGGCATGACTATAAGTCACTTAGCCAACACATAATACAAGTTCCATAACCTGCACCTAATATATCAGAGTTATAATATCTATGCAACGAAAATCAACTCTGAAAAATAAATGACTTATAATTTTAACAGGTGTGTGCAAAAGTGTGCAACAAAATATCAAAATGCGGAATTAAAAGAGACAGATATTTTGTTGACGAAGTGGAAACTCAGTTAAGAGAAAAACCACTCCGGGGCAGCCAAACCCAGGATATCCACTATTCAGAAGACAAGACTAGTTACAAAGTAGTAACACTCACATAACCTTATGCAGTGGTTATACCTTGAACTCTGATGTGTAACCCAACATGAACGCCTCACAACCAAGTCTCCTACTTGAAGGGTCTTCAATGGAATCCTTTACCTAAATGTCAACCCTTAAGATAGACTCCAGTTCAGTATAGCAACAGCACTTGGCAACGGCTTGAGAGAGATTAACTTAGCACAATAACTCTAAAATATAACTCTCTAAGCACTACGGAATTCAATACCGAATTCTTACAATTCTTAAGCCTAAGGACCTCTATTTATAGGCTGCAAGTTCAAATGAGCGTCTGGCTTGAAATACCTAGGCACCGTCCTGACTGTAGACATAAGGCGTCCGGACGGACAACTGTGCAATCGGCTTTCCAAATTTCACATAAATTCTTTCTTGAATTGAGCCTCGTCCGGACGGTGTTGCCCTATCGTTCGAAAGGTCGCACTTTAACTGCACGTAATTTTCATATATGAAGCTCGCGCGTCCGAACCATGAAGACCGTCGTCCGAATGTCTGAATTTTGAATGCGCAACTTGCCTTATGGATGAGTGCGTCCGGATAGGAATCCACATCGTCCGGACGGTTGCAGCTGTCTTCACATATCTGTGTTTTGGAAGGAAATCCCATAGCTAATTGAACACTAAGTGGCATCCGGACGTGCTGCTGAAACGTCTGGACGGATGCAAGTTGGAGTAGTTCGAAGCTTCTCGACACAGAGGAAGGTCTGGATGGAAAGTTCTCGTCGTTCGGACGGATAATGCTTGGACAGTTGAGTGTCCGGACGGAATATCACGTAGTTCGGACTGTTGTAAGGGATCCGATTTCACTGACTTGTAGACTGTACAGAATCTTCTAGAAGAACTCTGAATAGTTGAATCCCTGTTTAAACGCATCATTACATAGAAGTGATTTTGTCCAACAGAATGTAGCCAATCACAAACTAACAAACTCTATAAACATAAACTATTAGTTATACAAAAGAGCCATTTATCGTCTACTGTTTAGGGCTTAGACATAAGTTATATACATAACAAAAGAATGACTAACAAACTATGTGTCACAGGCGACACTAGCCATGTACAAAAGGGGACCTTCCAAGTCTGACTCATCTATGACCTCAGCGAAATGCCTCAGTTGCAAAAACCCAAGTAGTTTGCCACAGGGTCTTTGTCAATGTCTGTGGTACCTGCAGCCAAATCATTAGCATCTATATGGTCATGGTGTTAGCCATGTCTGTATAGGTGAAAGCATGAGTCCACCAACTCAGGAGTATAATACACGCTGGTTTTTTGCAATAAAATCACAAACGTATAAACATATTTCTAAGCATATCAACTATCAATTAATTGAATCATCACAAACATGTCATACTTACTCAACATCTTTTTTTTCATCATATGACACATCATTATGGTCACTATGCATGCTCAACATCATATTCATCGCAATACGCATCATCATTTCAAATTACGTACTCAATATCAATTTCTATCATAATCCACATTGAAAATTATTGGACTTCTAATTAACTGTGTGTGTGAACAGTGTGCAACAAAATATTAAATGTGAAATTTAAAGGAGACAAATATTTTGTTGAGGAAGTGGAAACTCAATTAAGAGAAAAATCACTCCGGGGTAGCCAAACCCAGGATATTCACTATTCAGAAGATAAAGCTAGTTACAAAGTAGTAGCACTCATATACCCCTGATGTAGTGGTCGTGCCTTGAACTCTGATGTGTAACCCAACACGAACGCTTCCCAACCAGGTCTCCTACCTAAAGGGGTCTTCAATGGAATCCTTTACCTTAGGGTCAACCCCTAAGATAGACTTCAAATCAGCACAGCAACGGCTTAGGAGAGACTAACTCAGCACAACAATTCTAAAATATAACTCTCTAAGCACTAAGAAATTCAATACCGAATTCTTGCAGTTCTCAAGCCTAGAGATCTCTATTTATAGGCTGCAGGTTCAAATGAGCTTCTGGCTTGAAAAACCTAGTTGCCGTCCGGACAGTAGACATAAGGCGTCTAGACGGACAACTGTGCGATCGGCTTTCCAAAATTTCGCTAAAATTCTTTCCTTATTTGAGCCGTGTTCAAACGGTGTTGCCCTGTCGTCCGGACGGTTGCACCTTCGCTGCACGCAATTTCCATATTAAGGCTTCACACGTCCGGACCATAGGAATGATCCTCCGGACGGTTGATCTGATGCACGCAATTTCCATATATGTAGCTCGCGCGTCCGGACCATGAAGACTAGAGTCCAGACATTTAAATTTTGAATGCACGACTTGCCTTATGGATGAGGGCGTCCGGATGGGAATCCACATCGTCCGGACGGTTGCAGCTGTCTTCCCATATCTATGTTTTGGAACGAAATCCCATAGCTGATCGAACACTGAGTGGCGTTCAGACGTGCTGCTGAAACGTCCGGATGGATGCAAGCTTGAGCAGTTCAAAGCTTCTAGACACAGATGAAGGTCCGGACGGAAAGTTCTCATTGTTCGGAAGGATGATGCTTTGGATAGTTGGGCATCCGAACGGTATATCACATCGTCCGGACGGCTATAAGGGATTCGATTTCTCTGACTTGTAGACTGTGTAGAATCTTCTAGGAGACTTCTGAATAGCTAAATCCCGGTTTAAATGCATCATTACATAGAAGTGATTTTGTCCAACAGAATGCAGCCAATTACAAACTCTCCCTTTGGCCATTTTGGGACAAAAATCACTTGACCGGTTAAAAATACAATCCCGGTCCAGGTCAAACATATACTCCCCCTTTTTGTCTCAAAGGGACAAAGTGTAAACAGAGTATAGAAAGACTACAGTAATAAAATACTGCCCCTTGATGTCTTAACAAGAAAAGGGTAAACAGAGTATATAAAATCCACAGACAAAAACATTCTATAATCGAAAACAAAAGGAAAATAAAGAAGAGTCTGCAAGTGGCCCAAAAGAGAGGAACAAAAATCCTCCAAGCACCAAATCCAGTTGATCCACTGAACTCAAGTAACGAAGAGAAAACCATATAAAAAGCTGGATTTGAACTACTTCGGCTTCTAGATCTGGAAGCTGGGAACCATGGACTGAAAAACCTTCAGTCTCTTGATTTTGTAAAGCTTGAAACTGGTTATCCACAGATTGACATCCTCTAAGCAACTGGTCTACAAGATAAATGAGGAGATTCACCACTGAAACTCTAACTAATACAGATTTGAGGGAATGCTACGGAAGGCTCTGCATGAGCTAGGGGAAAAAGCTCATCTTAATCCTGAGACCTTTGGAATTTGAACATCCGACTTCAACAACAGTCAGTTTACCAAAAGGATCCATCTGTCAGATATTGTGCTAGGAGCTGCTGGATGTCATATTCTTGAACCAAAACCAACTAAAAATATCTCCAAAAATACCATTAGATCCTGTTAGTTCCAAAAATGATGTGGTATTTAAGATGGCTGTCAAATGGATGCCAAAGAAAAATATAAGCAATGCAGCTATTCATAAGGCATAAATATATCAAGATTAGCCTAGCACATAGATAGAAAAGGATTTTTCATGCACAATATCTCAAGAGAATATTCCAATCACCAAATATTCCAATATTCTAAAAAGCACAAAAACTTAAAAGAACAAAGGAAGATACAGTGAATATCATCGAAGGAGGAGAGATGTGCAAAGAATGCCAAAATCTCTGGAAAAATCTGTGAGAAAAACACATAACATGACATGATAAATCACTAAAAATGTAGAGATGCAAGTCTCAAACCTGTAGAGACGCAAGTCTTAAACCTGTAGAGATCCCGTCCAAACATGATACCAATGCGTCCGGAAGGTCCACTTAGACTAGCAATTTGACAGGACCGCATGCGTCCAAACTAGACCAAGTCCATCCTGACGCTATACACTGAAACGCTAAAAACAAAGGGAAAGTTTGCATAAAAAATATTTTTCCCTAAAGTTAGCTTCAGAACACACATATATAATCAACTGATAAGGCAGTCAAATAGCATTGCAAAAATATGCAAAGATATAAATGAGAGTTAAGTATTCAATAAGCACAAATTTCTCTGTAGATAGAAATTTTAAATAGATTACTCAATTCATGCAATGCATGTGTGTGTGAGAGAGCTTTCTCAATAAGGTATGAAGTTCACTGATATGACTTAAAGCAATTGGATTTTCTAAACAAGAGAGAAAATCAATGTTAGATCAGTCAAAAGTCAAACTTTATCTTACTAGGGTCTAGCCACCCTCATCTGATACAGTCTCCCTAACATGCAACACCTAATTATTTTACTTGTATCATGAAGGACAAGATAAAATTTTACTTGCATCATGAATGACAAGATATAAAGCTAATTCAGCATAAAAGCAGTGAATATAAAGCATATAACACAGAATTCAAGAGAATAATTGCTTGTTTCTTATGGTGCTGCAACCTAGAGCGAATGCTAGAATTTTTAGGCTCTAGGTTGAACTAGCATATTGGTCAATTTGACCATCTAATCAAAAATATCTCTCTCATTAGAATTTCCAAAAGCAAGAAGTCAGAGAGGAAAATGATGCACCTTAGGGGAGCCTTGGATAGTGCACATTTTCATCGCATGAGGAAAGTAACTATCTATCATTAAGATGCAACAGTAAAACTTAGCAGATATCAGACATAAACTCTCAATCATACAATGAAATGAGATATGAGGCAAAAACATATACAATATCTGAAAACTATCAAAAAAAGAAATAAAAATTCCGCATCTTTTTCCCTATTTTTATTTTTATTTTTTTGAAAACCAATAAATAGAAAAACAAAAAAGACATGCTTATGGAAAAGGAAATGTCATCTAGTCCCAATATGTAAGGTAAAATCAAACCTGTCCTTAGAGAGAGAGGTTTAGAAATACCTAGACAGAAAAGTAGCCGCCTGACGTGCTTTTAACTGTTATCCCAAAAAAAATACCTACAGATGTTTCTCAAGACAACAAGAGAAAATATGGGGATAGAATAAATGGTTCCTCAAACAGAATGCAAGGCATGAATAAGATACGACATGATAAACAATGCAATGCACACATACCTGACATGTACTAGGATTTAGGAACCAAAATCCTAGGCATGGGAGACTTCACCTTTACTATGTGAGTCCACTCCCCCTCAAGGGGTGAATGGTCTCATCATTCTTGACCCATACCTGCTTGACCCGTGGAGATGGTTTGCGGGTCATGTCCATGTTGGCCATTCTTCTTAGCATATCTTGCATCAGGCTCAGCAACCCTTCATAGCCATGGTTGCTAGTGGGCTTTTGCGGCTGTCTCTTGTGGCACCTTGATTTGTTCTTCTTTGATTTGCCACTTTGATAGGCAGGAACAAACTGTTGCTGATGCCATGGAGCCTGAAGTGCCATAGGAGGTAGAGTGCTTGATGTAGCTCTTGTTGGCAGCTCCCTCTGAACCTTCGACTTCTAAGCCTGAAGCTGTGAACATTTGGGCAGGATGTGACTGGTGATGCCGCAGAGATGACAGGTGGGCAAGCTTTTTTTGTTTGAATGCTTCTTGATATTCTCTACAAAATTATAGTTAGCATTCCTACGAATAACATTGCCCTTACCTTTTATATGTCTCCTATGCGGAGGGACATATTTTGATGAGGAAAAATCTTCAACTTCACTTTTCCTCAGAGTATCTTGCTTAATCCAAGGCCTGTGGGATTTCAACAAATAACAATTTGGTCTAACATGACCAATTTTTCCATAATTATGACAAGTAGGAACAAACTTACCTTGTGTTCTTGATTCCTTGGACTTTGGCATCACATGATTATTTAAGGAAGAGTTTTCTAAGCAAGCTATATCTACTATCACAGGCTTAATATCAATAGAATCTAATTCAAAATCAGAAGCATGTGAAGTAGAAGTACTCTATCATCAACAATTAAAGTAGGCCTGTTAGAAATATCTGAATGAATACAAAGCATGCTTTTCAAATTATCACTAGAGAATTTTTTTCAAGAGATCTTTAGATTCTTTTAATTTATTCTCAAGTGTATCAATAATGTCAAATAGCATGGTATTCTTATATTTCAAAGAGTCAATCAAAACATGTGATTTAGATTACTGGACAAGCAAAGACTCTTTTTCTTGCTTCACCTTTTTGAGCTCTTTTGGAGAAACAATTTTATCCAATTTAGCAAAAACTTTAGAGAGCTCAATATCATAATTTTCTGCAGATAACTGAGAGAAATCCATGATAAAAGGTGTTGTAAAAAAATAGAACTCACAAAGAGGTAAGGATCACACTCAGGAATTAAATCCTTTAAACAAAGTGTACCTGCTCTTATACCAATTGAAAATTATTTGACTTCTAATTAACCGTGTGTGTGAACAGTGTGCAACAAAATATTAAATGCGGAAATTAAAGGAGACAAATATTTTGTTGACGAAGTGGAAACTCAATTAAGAGAAAAACCACTCTAGGGTAGCCAAACCCAAGATATCCACTATTCAGAAGACAAAGTTAGTTACAAAGTAGTAGCACTCACATACCCCTGATGCAGTAGTCGTACCTTGAACTCTGACGTGTAACCCAACACGAACGCCTCCCAACCAGGTCTCCTACCTAAAGGGGTCTTCAATGGAATCCTTTACGTTAGGGCCAACCCCTAAGATAGACTTCAAATCAGTGCAGCAACATCACACACAGCAACGGCTTAGGAGAGACTAACTCAGCACAACAATTCTAAAATATAACTCTCTAAGCACTAAGGAATTCAATACCGAATTCTTGCAGTTCTCAAGCCTAGGGACCTCTGTTTATAGACTGCAGGTTCAAATGAGCGTTTGGCTTGAAAAACCTAGGCGCCGTCCGGACGGTAGACATAAGGCGTCCGAACGGACAACTGTGCGATCGGCTTTCCAAAATTTCCCTGAACTTCTTTCCTGATTTGAGCCACGTTCGAACGGTGTTACCCTGTCGTCCGGACGGTCGCACCTTCGCTGCATGCAATTTCCATATTAAGGTTTTGCACGTCCGGACCATAGGAATGATCGTCTCGACGGTTGATCTGATGCACGCAATTTCCAAATATGTATCTCACGCGTTCAGACCATGAAAACTGGCGTCCTGACGTCTAAATTTTGAATGCACGACTTGCCTTATGGATGAGCGTGTCCGAACGGGAATCCACATCGTTTGGACGGTTGCAGCTGTCTTCCCATATCTGTGGTTTGGAAAGAAATCCCATAGCTTATCGAACATTGAGTGGTGTTCGGACTTGCTGCTAAAACATTCGGACGGATGCAAGCTGGAGCAGTTCGAAGCTTCTCGACACAGACGAAGGTCTGGATGAAAAGTTCTCGTCGTCCGGACGGATGATGCTTTGGACAGTTGGGCATCCGGACGGTATATCACATCGTCTGGACGGCTGCAAGGGATTCGATTTCTCTGACTTGTAGACTATGCAGAATCTTCTAGAAGAATTCTGAATAGCTGAATCCCTGTTTAAATGCATCATTACATAGAAGTGATTTTGTCCAACAGAATGCAACCATTTACAAACTAACACACATCATCACTTGTTATACATTCTTGACTTATACTTTCTTCTCTTTTAGGTACCAAAGGGTACGCAGCCCATTGGTCTTTTATTCACACATACTCGTTATATGTAATATCATTCTTATCTCATTACAGCTAGTCACATTCATCTCATTTTAACGCCATAGGGGATGCAGCCCATTGGTCTTCCATTCCTTAACTTTATATTTCCTCTTTCACTTTTATTTCGTTGTGCCAAAGGGGATGCTTCCCAATAGTCTTCATTTACTTTGCCAAAGGGGACGCAACCCAATGGTCTTCATTTTTCATAATCTCTTTTTACTTCAGATTTTCTCTTTTCAATTCACAATGCCAAAGAGGACACAGCCCAATGGTCTTCATTTCACATTTTCTATTTCCATGCACATGCACATGATCACATACTCTTTATCATCATCATACTCACAACTCATTCATCATCACATCAAATTCTCATCTCAATATCATTTCATAATCACTTCATAATCAACATAACATATTCATATCTCATTGTTCTTTCATCATCATCATCATCACTTCCCATTCATCATACCATAATCATATCTTAAACAACATTTCATGATTCTATTTCAAATTGACAATTCACAATCATGTTATTAACAAAGTTCATATTCATACTCATTCACTATCTCATTTTCACTTCACAATCCTCATATCAATTTCACAACTCGATCATCATAATGAATTCTCATCTCATACATCATTATATTTCACAACTCAAACATCATTTCATATCAACATTTCATAATCATATTTCTATCAGCATTTCATAATCGTACTTCAATCAACATTTCATAATCGTACTTCAATCAACATTTCATAATTATCATCTCAATATCACTTCTTCATCATAAGCACATAATTCGCATAAATAACAATAGTTCAATTAAAATTCATAACATAAGACTCTTTAAGTTCTTAGTGAGTAAAATACTCACATTGAACTGCGTGGATTTTAGGCTCAACTATGATTTCCTAGCCCACAACTTGCAATGTATCATTGTGAATTGACACATTGCAAAAAACACTTAGCATTTTGAACTCTAAACAACTCAAATAGCACTTGAATTGCTCAAGGGCTACACTAATGGAATACCCATAGATTTTCTAGGGTTCCAATTGTTAGTTTTTGGCAGCATTCTGTTGACAAAATCACTATTATGTAACATTGTTGCTTTCACAGGGATTCCGTATATTTCAGAGTCTTCAGATATTCAGAGTTTATTTCTCTGATGTGGAAAGAGCCGTATTATGACAAGTTGCAAGTGTCACAAGCTTAATGAAGGCTATTTCAGTGTTCAAAGAAGATTCTATGCAGATTCCAACTCAAAGAAGTCGGATCCCAAGCAACCGTCCGGACGATGTGGTGTTCCTATCCGGACGCTCTTTAGTTAGCAACATCCGTTCGGACAATAAGAACTTTCCGTCTGGACGCCCATCAGCGTCTAGAAACTTCAAACTGTTCAAGATTGCATCCGTCCGGACGTAATGGCAAATCATCCGGACAATATTAAGAGTTCAAGAAGAATTCAGTGTTCAAGTGCATCCGTTTGGACGACGTGGCAATACCGTCCGAACGCCATTCAGTGTTTGACAAGTAGTTGGATTTCATGTTAGACACGGATCGGGAAACAGCAACCGTCTGAACGGAAGGGCAACACCATCCGGACGCATTTCAGGCTTCTAGGAAGATTTTTACGCACGTCTCAGTGTTTTTATGATAACTCTTTGTTCGAATATTAGATTGAGACGAAATTGGTGTTGTTGGAAAGATAATAAAAAATCCTACAACTTTAATAGCCAGACGGCCTCTGGACGACCCACCGTCCGGGCGGAAAGAGAGTAGCGTCCAGACGGCCTCCAGGATTCCGCTGTTCCTGAAAAGATGTCGCAGAAATTCGACCGGACGGGGCTAAATGCCATCCGGACGGTCCGCAGTCAGAGTCCAATCTTGAGCAGATTTAGGGCGCTGTTTCTGAAGTATATCAGAGAAATCCATCTGGACGTGGCAAATTTCCGTCTAGACGCTCGACAGACAGAGTCCGAATCTCAGCAATTTTTGAGGTCTCTTGAAGCCTATAAATAGGGGCCTCTAGGTCTGTGTTTTTGTACAGAATTCAGTTGTGAATTCCATAGGGCTTTGAGAAGGTGTTTAGGGAGAATCGAAGATCTGCTAGCTCTCAAGTCTTTGCCAGTGTGTGTTCAAGTGTTCGTGTGAAGTCTATCTTAGGGGTCGGCCCTAAGGTAAAAGAATCCATCAAAAACCCCTTCAAGTGGAAGATCTGGTTGGGAAGCATTCGTGTTGAATTACACGTTAGAGTTAAAGGTATGACTACTGCATAGGGTTATGTGAGTACGAGTGTCTTGTAACTAGCTTTGTTTTTGGATAGTGGATTTCCCAGGTTTGGCTGCCCCGGAGTGGTTTTTTTCTCTTCATAGAGTTTCTACTTCGTAACAAATATCTTGTCTCATTTAAATTCCGCGTTTAAGATATTTGTTTGCACACAAACACACACACTTGGTTTAATTAAGAAGTCAATAATTTATTTTCATTTGGTATCAGAGCGGGTACACTTGTGTTTGGATTTATTTCCTAAGTGTGATCCATGACTTCTTCTAACAAAAATCTTCTTGAGTTCTCTGAAGATGATTTTTATGATTTCTCTAAAGATACCCTTTTGATAGGTAAACTCTTTAAGAAATCCAATAAAGAACTCAAGAAGATTAAGCAAGAAAAAGAGTCTTTGATTTTACAATTATCTGAATCACATGTTTTGATTGACTATTTGAAATTTGAGAATACCATGCTTTTTGATACTGTTGATGCACTAGAGAATAAATTAAAAGAATCAGAGGATCTCTTGGAAAAAATATCTAGTAATAATTTGAAATGCATGCTTTGTATTCATACAGATATTTCTAACAAGCCTGATTTAATTGTTAATGATTTAAGTACTTCTATTTCAAATGCTTCTGATTCTGAATTAGATTCTGCTGGTATTAAGCCTGTGATAGTAGATGCAACTTGTTCTGAAAATTCTTGCTTAAATAACTGTGTGAAGCCTAACTCCAAGGATTCAGGAACACAAGGTAAGTTTATTCCAATTTGTCATCATTGTGGGAAGGTTGGTCACATTAGACCAAAGTGTTATCTGTTAAAATCCCACAGACCTTGGAAGAAGCAGGAGGAGTTCAAAAAGGACTTTATTGAGAAAACCTCTTCAGATAAATATGTCATGCCCCATAGGAGGCATATATCTCAAAGAGGTAAGGACTTTGTTATTTGTGAAAATGCTAATCTTAAATTTGCAGAATCTTTCAAGAAGCATTTCAGCAAAAGAAGTCAACCTACCTGCTATCATTGTGGTGTCTCTGGACACATCAGGCCACACTGTCCTCAGATCCGGTATCAGCAGCCTCAAATCAGGAAAACAGAGCAAAAGACAGGTAAGTCTAGCTCTAAACCTTCCAAACCTCATCATGCTTTTCGGCAACGACGACATTATCCTCAAAGGGGTTCTCCCTCTTGCCGTCAATGTGGTAAGTATGGCAACACCAAGGCCGAATGCTTCAGAATGAAGCCTCACAAGCCCAAGAAGAATCAGACCAATGAAGGGCTTGTCAACATGATGAATAGTGTCCTAGTCAGACTGATCAATTTGGACATGGCGCACACCCCTGCCTCACAGGTAGAGAAGGTATGGGTAAGGAAGGATGAGACCATTCACCCCTTGAGGGGGAGTGGACTCACCTAGTAGGTGAGGTTACCCATGCCTAGGATTTTGGTTCCTAAATCCTAGTGCATGTCAGGTATGTTTTGCATTGCATAGTTTATCATGTCATATCCTATTCATGCCTTGCATTCTATTTGAGGAAACATTTATTTTATCCCCATATTTTCTCTTGTTGTCTTGAGAAACTTCTGCAGATATTTTTTTTGGGATAACAGTTAAAGCACGTCGGGCGGCTCCTTTTCTATCTTGGTATTCTAAACTTCTCTCCTTGAGGATAGGTTTGATTTTACCTTACATACTGGGACTAGATGTTATTTTCTTTTCCATAAGCATGTCCTTGTTTTTTATTTTATTTTATTGTTTTCAACAAAAAAAAAAAAAATTGGGGGAGAAGATGCATAATTTTTATTTGCTTTACAGATATTGTATGTGTTTTTACCTGATATCTCAGTTCATTGTGCATTAATGAGTATGCTTATATATGATTGAGAGTTTATGTATGATATCTGCTAAGTTTTCTTGTGCATCTTAATACGAGATAGTTGCTTTTCTCATGCGATGAAAAATTGTGCACTATCCAAAGCTCCCCTAAGGTATATTTTTGCTCTCTGACTTTTAGCTTCTGAAAATTCTAATGAGAGAGATTTTTTAGCTAAGATGGTCAAATTAACCAACTCGCTAGTTGAATCTAGAACCCATAAATTCTGGCATTCCTTCTAGGTTGCAGCACCAAGTGATAAAAAGCATTAAAAAAAAAAAATATTGTTAGTTTTTGTGTTGGTTGCATTATGTTGGACAAAATCACTTCTATTTAATGTTGCTACTTTCACAGGGATGCTGCTTTATCTAGAGTATACTCTTCAGCTATGTTCTTCAAGAAGATTATGTGAAGTTTTCAAGGAAGTTTATTTCAGTTCCCTGTTAGCCATCCGGACGACGTGGTATTCCGTCCGGACGCTCTTCTGGCAAAGCATCATCCGTCCGGACGACGAGAAATTTCCGTCTGGACTCCCATTAGTGTCTAGAAGCTTCGATCAGTTCAAGGTTGCATCCGTCCAGACGTAATGGCAAATCGTCCGGACAATTTTCAGAGTTCGAGAAGATCCCAATGTTCCAATGCATCCATCCGGACACCATTCAGTGTTTGACAAGCATTAGGGTTTCTGACTCAAGACACAGCTATGGGAAGACGGCTGCAACCGTTCGGACGATGTGTGATCCTGTCCGGACGATGTCTTCTATAAGGCAAACCAAGTTCAACTGTCCGGACGTCAGCCTTCATGGTCCGGACGATCAAGCTTCATATATGGAAATTGCGTGCACCAGTTCAACCGTCCGGACGACCATCCTCCTGGTTCGGACGCTCCAAGCCTTATTATGGTAATTACGTGCAGCCAAAGTGAAACCGTCCGGACGCTAGGGCAACACTGTCCGGACACGGCCTTGTTATGGAAGCTTTCAGTGCTACTTTGGAAAGGCGGTTGCAATTGACCGTCCGGACGCTCGGTCAAGCCGTCTTCTAAATAGTGTTACTACTTTGTATCTAGCTTTGTCTTCTAAATAGTGGATATCCTGAGTTTGGCTGCCCTGGAGTGGTTCTTCTCTTAATTGAGTTTCCACTTCGTCAACAAAATATTTGTCTCCTTTAATTCTGCATTTAATATTTTGTTGCACACTGTTCACACACACTTGTATAAATTAGAAGTCCATTTAATTTTTCAATTGGTATCAGAGCAGGCACACTCCGTTGAAAGGATTTATTTCCTGAGTGTGATCCTCATCTATTTGTGACTTCTGTTTTTTTTATTACACCTTTTATCATGAATTCTTCTCAGTTATCTAATTAGGATTCTGATATTAAGCTCCTTAAGGTTTTTAATAAACTAAAGAATGCTCAACATTCTAAAGTTTCTCATAAAGAGCTTAAAAATGTGAAGCAAGAAAAAGAGTCATTAATTGTTCAGTTATCTGAATCAAATGTTTTGATTGACTGTTTGAGATATGAGAATACCATGCTATTTAATATTATTGATACACTTGAGAATAAATTAAAAGAATCGGAGGATCTCTTAAAAAAATTCTCAAGTGATAATTTGAAAAGCATGCTGTGTATTCATTCAGATATTTCGAACAAGCCTAGTTTTACGGCTGATTTAAATACTTCTACTTCACATGCTTCTGATTCTAAATTAGATTCTGTTTATATTAAGCCTGTGATAGTAGATGCAGCTTGTTCTGAAAATTCTTGTTAAATAATCATGTGATGCCAAAATCCAAGGAATCAGGAACAAAAGGTAAGTTTGTTCCTACCTGTCATAATTATGGAAAAATTGGTCATATTAGGCCAAATTGTTATTTGTTGAAATCCCACAGGCCTTGGATTAAGTAGGATGCTCTGAGGAAAGGTAAAGTTGAAGATTCTTCCTCATCCAAATATGTCCCTCCTCATAGGAGACATATAAAAGGTAAGGGCAATATTGGGTGTAAGAATGCTAACCATATTTCTGCAGAAAAAGTCAAGCAGCATTCTAACAAAAGAAGCTTGCCCACCTGTCATCACTGCGGCATCACCGGTCACATCCGATCCATACGTCCACATCTCCAGGCTCAGAAGTCAAAGGTTCAAAGGGAGCTTCCAACAAGAGCTACATCAGGTATTCTACCTCCGACAGTACATCAGGCTCTACAGCATCAGCAACAGTTTGTTCCAGCCAATCAAAGTGGCAAAACAAAGAAGAACAAATCAAAGCACTACAAGAGAAAGCCACAGAAGCCCATTAGCTACCATGACTATGAAGGGTTTCTAAGTCTAATGCAAGGTATGCTAAGGAGAATGGACAACATGGGCAAGACCTGCAAGCCACCACCATGGGTCAAGCAGGTATGGATCAAGAAGGATGAGACCATTCACCCCTTGAGGGGGAGTTGACTCACCTAGTAGGTGATATTTCCCATGCCTAGGATTTTGGTTCCTAAATCCTAGTGCATGTCAGGTATGTTTGCATTGCATTGTTTATCATGTCATATCTTATTCATGCCTTGCATTCTGTTTGAGGAACCGTTTATTTTATCCCCCATATTTTCTCTTGTTGTCTTGAGAGATATCTGCAGATATTTTTTTGGGGATGACAGTTAAAGCATGTCGGGCGGCTGCTTTTCTGTCTTGGTATTTCTAAACCTCTCTCCATGAGGACAAGTTTGGCTTTACCTCACTTGCTTGGATTAGATGTCATTTCCTTTTCCATAAGCATGTCTTTGTTGTTTTTCTGTTTATTGGTTTTCAACAAAACAAAAAAAAAAAGGGGAGAAGATGCAGAATTTTATTTTTCTCTTGATAGCTTTTCAGATATTGCATGTGTTTTTGCCTGATATCTCAGTTCATTATGCATTGATTAAATATGCTTATATATGATTGAGAGTTTATGCATGATATCTGCTAAGTTTTCCTGTTGCATCTTAATGATAGATAGTTACTTTCCTCTTGCGATGAAAATGTGCACTATCTAAGACTCCACTAAGGTACATCTTTTCCTTCTCTGACTTTTTGCTTCTAGAAATTCTAGATAAGAGAGGAGGTTTTTGATAAGATGGCCAAATTGACCAAATGCTAGTTGAACCTAGAACCTAAAAATTCTGGCATTCCTTATAGTTTGTATCACCATAAGAATCAAGCAGTTAATCATATGAATTTTGTGCTTTAAATTGTATATTCATTGCTTATGTGCTGAATTTGCAATTTGCCTTGCCCTCTATGTGCAAGTAAAATTTTACCTTGTCCTTCATGGTACAAGTAAAATAATTAGGTGCTGCATCTTAGGGGAAGTGTATCAGATGAGGGTGGCTAGGCCCTAGTAAGATTAGGTTTGACTTTTGGTTGGTCTTTCATTGATTTTCTCTCTTGTTTGGAAAATCTGGTTACTTTTTGTCATATCAGTGAATTTCATACCTTATTGAGAAAGTCTTCACACACACACGCATTGCATGAGTTGAGTAATCTATTTAAAATTTCTATCTGCAGGGAAATTTGTGCTTATTGAATACTTGACTCTCATTTATATCTTTGCATATTTTTGCAATGCTATTTGACTGTTTTATCAGTTGATTATACACGCGTGTTCTGAAGCTAACTTTAGGGAAAAATATTTTTCTGTAAATTTTTCTCCAGTTTCATATTTTCAGTGTGAAGCGTCCGGACGGACCCTTTCTTATGTCCGAACGAGCGCAGTCTTGCCGTATGCTATCCTAGCAGTAGTCGTTCGGATGGTTAAGTGACATGTTCGGACGGGATCTCTACAGGTTTAAGACTTGCGTCTCTTTTGTTTTTGCCATACACACATCTTTGCATTTTTATTGATTTCTCATGGCATGTTGTGTGTTATTCTCGTGGATTTCTCCCGAGATTTTGGCATTCTTTACACATCTCTTCCCATCCCATGATCTTCATTGTGTCTTCCGTTATTCTTTTAAGTTTTTGTGCTTTTAGAATATTGGAATATTTGTTGGGATATTTTTTTGAGATAGTGTGCATGAAAATCCTATTTTGTCTGTGTGTTGGGTTGATATTGATATATCTGGTCATTTGGACTGCGATCTTTGTTTTTGTAAGTCTTGGGCATCCAATTGACAGTTGTCATAATACCACTTTCTTTTTGGGACTAACAGGATCTAACATTTCTTTGTGGTGTTATTTTTGGAAATATTTCTGTTTAAATCTTTTCAAGAATATGTCATCCAGCAGCTCCTAGCACAATATCTGACAGATGGATCCTTTGGAAAACTGATTGTTGTTGAAGTCGGGTGTTCAAAATTTCCAAGGGTTTTAGGATTAAGATGAGCTTTTCCCTAAGCTCATGCAGAACCTTCCTAGCATTCCCTCAGATCTGTATCAGTTAGAGATTCAGTGGTGAATCTCCTCATTTATCTAGCAGACCAGTTGCTTAGAGGATGTCAATACGTGGATAATCAGTTTCAGGCTTTGCAAAATCAAGAGATTGAAGGTTTTTCAGTCCATGGTTCCCGGCTTTCTGAGCTAGAAGCCAAAGTAGCACAAATCCAGCTTTTTATACGGATTTCTCTCCGTTAGTTGATGTTAGTGGATCAACAGGATTTAATACTTGGAGGATTTCAGTTCCTTTTTTTTGGGCCATTTGCAGACGTTTCTCTACTTTCCTATTGTTTTGGATTTTAGAACTTTTTTGACTGTGGATATTATTACTCTGTTTACCCTTGTCCTTCTGAGACATTGAGGGAGAGTAATTGTTGTGTGGTTTTTCTCATTACTCTGTTTTACCCTTTGTCCCTTTGTGACAAAAAGGGGAAGTAATTTTTGATTTGGATCGGGATTGTATTTTTAACCAATCAAGTGATTTTTGTTCCAGAATGGCCAAAGGGGGAGTTTGTTAGTTTTTGTGTTGGCTGCATTCTGTTGGACAAAATCACTTCTATGTAATGTTCCTGCTTTCACAGGGATGCTGCTTTATCCAGAGTCTACTCTTCGGCTATGTTCTTCAAGAAGATTCTGTGAAGTTTTCAAGGAAGTTTATTTCAGTTCTCTGTCAGCCGTCCGGACGACGTGGTCTTCCGTCCGGACGCTCCTCAGTCAGCAACATCCGTCCGGACGACGTGGTATTCCGTCTGGACGCTCTTCTGTCAAAGCATCATCCATCTGGACGACGAGAGCTTTCCGTCTGGACTCCCATCAGTGTCTAGAAGCCTCAAACAGTTCAAGGTTGCATCCGTCCGGACGTAATGGCAAATCGTCCGGACGCTCTTCAGAGTTCGAGAAGGTCCCAGTGTTCCAGTGCATCCGTTCGGATGACGTGGCTATACCGTCCGGACGTCATTCAGTGTTTGACAAGCATTAGGGTTTCTGACTCAAGACACAGTTATGGGAAGACGGCTGCAACCGTCCGGACAATGTGTGATCTCGTCCGGACGATGTCCTCTATAAGGCAAGACGTGCATACCAAGTTCAACCGTCCGTACGTCAGCCTTAATGGTCTGGACGATCAAGCTCATATATGGAAATTGTGTGCACCAGTTCAACCGTCCGGACGACCATCCTCCTGGTCCGGATGCTCCAAGCCTTATTATGGTAATTACGTGCAGCCAAAGTGAAACCTTCCGGACGATAGGGCAACACCGTCCGGACGCGGCCTTGTTATGGAAGCTTTCAATGCTACTTTGGAAAGGCGGTTGCAATTGACCATCCGGACGCTCAGTCAAGCTGTCCGGACACCCTCGGGTATTTTGGTCATAAATTTTTACTCAAATATCGGATTGGGACGAAATCGGAATCGTTGGAAAGATAAGAAAAAGTTATGTAAATTAATTATCTGGATGGCAATTAATAGCGTCCGGATGGGATCCGTCCGGACGGCCCTTCATAAAATTCCAAAATTACTTTTCGGGCAAGAAAAACTTGGCCCGTCCGAACGGCCCAAGGCTCCCGTCCGGATGCGCGTGCCTCAAAATCCATTTTTGACTCGATTTTGGGTTTCCAAAGTCTATAAATAAGAGGCTTGAAGCATGCTTTCAACACAGAATTCGGTGGTGAATTCTCTACAGCTTAGAGAGAGTGTTTAGGGAGATATTGAAGATATGCTAGCTCTCTTGCTCTTGCCAAGTGTGTGATTTGATCAGCTGTGAAGTCTATCTTAGGGGTTGGCCCTAAGGTAAAGGATTCCATTGAAGACCCCTTCAGGTAGGAGACCTGGTTGGGAGGCGTTCGTGTTGGGTTACACGTTAGAGAGCAAGGTACGACCACTGCATCAGGGGTATGTGAGTGTTACTGCTTTGTATCTAGCTTTGTCTTCTAAATAGTGGATATCCTGGGTTTGGCTGCCCTGGAGTGGTTTTCTCTTAATTGAGTTTCCACTTCGTCAACAAAATATTTGTCTCCTTTAATTCCGCATTTAATATTTTGTTGCACACTGTTCACACACACTTGTATAAATTAGAAGTCCATTTAATTTTTCAAATATGGATAAATAAAAAGATCCACTACTTTTGTGCTATAAATCTGTTTTTGAACTTGTCCCTATAGAAACAGTCAGTGACCAAATCATTGCGGAAATAGACAGTCATTAAAGGACGAAGTAAAAGAAAGTGCTGGAGCTTAGGGGGAGTGTATCAAATGAGGGTGGCTAGGCCCTAGTACAATAAGGTTTGACTGATCTAACATTGATTTCTCTCTTATTTAGAAAATTCGGTTGCTTTAAGTCATATCAATAAACTTCATACCTTATTGAGAAAGCTTTCACACACACACGCATTACATGAGTTAAGTTTACTATTGAAAAATTTCTATCTACAGGGAAATTTTTGTGCTTATTGACTCTTAACTCTCAATTATATCTTGGTATATTTTTGAAATGCTATTTGACTATTTTATCAGTTATTTATACATGCGTGTTTTGAAGCTAAAGTTAGGAAAAAATTTCTGCATATTTCCCTCTGTTTTTCAGCTTCTAGTGTGAAGTTGTAATGCCCGGGAAATTCAAACTCTTAAGAAATCATTGATATTGTTGAGGAAACAATGTCCACGTGTTTTTATAAGCAAACCTAAAGTTGTTTTGAAAACTTAAAGATCAAAACCTGAAAACCCTTAAAAAAACCATAAAGTAACATTTAAGCTTTAAACTTTGATTGGACCGAAAACGGATCAAACGAACTCAGATTTAGTTGATTCAAAGACTGTTGTGCTCGCAATAGAAATATCTATCACATGGTAAAATTTAGTGAAAAGTTCACTGGTTGACTTTTTGGTTTTATAATTGACTATTTAGATGCCAAGTTGCACTTTTGCTCGAACTTAACCTTTAAATTTAGACTTGATAAATATGTTTTTATGGCTTTTAATTACTCAATATAGTATATAAATGATTTATACTTGAATCCTTGAAGTTAGAATTCAATTTAGTAAAAGTTGACTTTTTTGATCCAAAACCGAAGCTTAAATGACCAAACTGTCGAATTAAACGAAAAACTGTCAAAGAAAAATATTTCCATGCTTCTAGAAACATTTATGTATAAAAAAAAAAAACGTATTAATGAAGGAAGACTTTCATAAAGAGTAATTATGACAAGAAAAGAAAAATCAATAAAGCATGTGTGAACGTGGAAAGTGGTTGAAAGGTATAAGACAGAAACTTTGACTAGACCGTAACTCACTCAAAACGAACTCAAAATGAGTCAAACCAAAAAGAGAAAATGTTTTTCATGAAGTCCTCTATCTACCCTCAAAATTTCACGTCAATGGGAGTAGGTTTGACCATCGAAATAATTCTCGGAGTAGGCTGCCATCTAGTTGGACGAAAATTCTAAAATCCAAATTTGCAAGACATTATCCAATAAGCTAATTCTTTTATTACATTTTGGACCTAAATACCCCTGCTTTCCTCCTATAAATAAGCATGCAAGGCCCTTTGTTTTTCCACACAAATCCTAGACAACTTTCAAGAAAGCTTTTGCTTTGGTTTTCTCTCCCTTTTTCTCTCCTTCTACCACACAACCACTTTGGTGTTCTTGAAGTTATTTTTCTCTCCAAATCAAATTGGTGAGTAAATCTTGACACCTCTTCCTTACTATTTGATTTCATTTGTATTTATTTATTGTCTTACTACGGAGTGGTTTAATCCCCCGTATTTATTTTATCATTTATTGCGTTACTACGGAGTTGGTTTAACAACCCCCGTATTTATTTACTTGTTTATTTATTGTGTTACTACGGAGTTGGTTTAACAACCCCCGTATTTATTTACTTGTTTATTTATTGTGTTACTACGGAGTTGGTTTAACAACCCCCATATTTATTTACTTGTTTATTTATTGCGTTACTACGGAGTTGGTTTAACAACCCCCGTATTCATTTACTTTAAAATGCAATCCTACAAAGTGGCTGTGCCGCTAATTTCCCTATCCCTTTACATAAAAATATTATCCTGTTAAGATTCATGTTTAAGTGTTATATTACCAAAAGCATTAAGCTGCGTTTCAGTGCTTAAACATGAAACGTTGTAATATTTTCTCAATGAATCGTTGTAGGATTCATGTTGAAGTAATTACCTTTTAATTGATAACTAAAAACGATGAGTAAAGTGATGTAAAAATATACACATTTTTAATATTGGAAAAAGGACTGATGTATATATTTGTTACAGAAAAGGAGCTAAGAAACTACACCAAGGAGTGTAAGTATGGATGTACTTACTGAGGAATGATTCTATGTTTCATTAGGACTGTGTGGTGTGTGTTTATTGCATGTGGTTGTTCATGCATTGCATGCTGTGTCCAATTAATATAACGGCTGATGAGATAGCCATCAACAAGCTGATGTAGTAGCAAGTGGAAGAAAGGCTAGTCAGTGGACCCAGGGGGTTCAGAGTGACCCGGGGGTGTCCGACGTCCTAATATATAACTAATGCTGGGACCGGTAGGATTCCAGTGCAAACATGTAAGACTTTAAGTGTGAGGCAAAGGACATGAACGGGTTTGGATACCTAAGAACGAGAGGTCTGAAGTAAGATGATCATAAAACACAAACTAAATGGTTACTACGATGCATATTCATACAACTCTTGCATTTATATTATTTATGAACTGTTATTAATCTGATGGTAACTTAGATATGAAAATGGATGACTCACTTGTTTGTCTATGTAAATATGATGACATCATATTTGCATAATTACTGATGCAGATCTGGAGAATGAAGGCAAGGACCCATATGCCAGTTTTGATGGTTTTTGAAACCATCAACGAACTATCATGTGCTAACTTAGAAATTACTAGTTGCACTTATATGTGTTTTGTTTTATGGCATGTAAATATTTATAACAATGTCATGTTCGACATGTTTTATGTTATATGCTTATGTGCCGCCTGTGGCACTAATTTTGATGCACCTAGTGTGCATATAGGATGTAAAGATAAACCTAAGTAACTTTTAATAAACGTATCGAGGTATTTCAGTCAGTTCTAAATGTGTTATGCTATCAATTCCTAAGGCTTTAGAAGAAAAAAAAAATATTCCGCTGCGAGAGTTTATCTCTGATGTAGTAATGTCACGTGGAAACCGGAGGTTTCTGCTTACGAATTTGCAGGCTCAAATTTGGGGCGTTACAGAAGTGTCCGAACAGACATGTTCTTGCGTCTGGACGTACTGGGCTTTGTCAATCTCATATCTGACAGCATGCTGTCCGGACGAGTATGTACCACGTCCGGACGCGAGATTTATGTCTATTCTATCATGTCGTGTTGTGTGTGTTTTCTCTCAGACTGATCCCGAGATTTTGGCATTCTCTGCACTTTTTTCTCATTCCCAGGTATTTCCTTTGACTTTCCTTATTCTATTAAGCTTTGGTTCTTTTTAGAATATTGGAATCTTTAATTGATTATGATTTGAGAGATTGTGCATGAATATCTTTTTCTGTCTTTATGCTGGATGGACATTACTAATCTATGTCTTTTGGATTGCTATATCTACTTTTGTATTTCTTTATGCATCCAATTGATAGCCATCATAATACCACATTCTTTTTGATACTAACAGGATCTAATATTTCCTTGTGTTATTTTTGGATAGATTTCTGTTTAAATATTTTCAGGAATATGTTGTCCGGTGGCTTCCAGCATAGTGTCAGAAAGAGGGCTCTTTGAAAAACAGACCAGAGGGCTCTTTAGATGAGCTCATTCCCCCTGCTCATACAGAGTCTTCCGTAACCTTTTCCTCTAGATCTGCACTAACTAGAGATTCAGGGGTGAATCTTCTTTATCTTCTTGCAGACCACTTGTCTAGAGGATTTCTTTCTGTGGATGATTTTTCAGTCTATGGTTTCCCAGCTTCAGGAGCTAGAAGCCGAAGTAGTTCAAATCCAGCTCGGTATACGGTTTTCTCTCCGTTACTTGATTTCAGTGGATCAGCAGGATTTGGTACTTGGAGGATTTTTGTTTCTCTCTTTTGGGTCACTTGCAGACTCTTCTCTAGTTTCCTATTGTTTTGGGTTTTAGAACGTTTTTGGTCTATGGATTTTAAATACTTTGTTTACCCTTGTTCTATTGAGACATCAAGGGGGAGTATTTTAATACTGTGGTCTTTCTATACTTATTTACCATTTGTCCCTTTGAGACAAAAATTGGGAGTATATGTTAGTTTTTGGACCGGGAATGTATTTTTAACCGGTCTAGTATTTTTGTCCAAGAATGGCCAAAGGGGGGGTTTGTTAGTTTTTGGCAGCATTCTGTTGACAAAATCACTATTATGTAACGTTGTTGCTTTCATAGGGATTCCGTATATTTCAGAGTCTTCAGATATTCAGAGTTTATTTTTCTGATGTGGAAAGAGCCGTATTATGACAAGTTGCAAGTGTCACAAGCTTAATGAAGGCTATTTTAGTGTTCAAAGAAGATTATGTGCAGATTCCAACTCAGAGAAGTCGGATCCCAAGCAACCGTCCGGACAATGTGGTGTTCCCGTCCGGACGCTTTTCAATTAGCAACATCCGTCCAGATGACGAGAACTTTCCGTCAGGACGCCCATCAGTGTCTAGAAACTTTGAACTGTTCAAGATTGCATCCGTCCGGATGTAATGGCAAATCATCCGGACACTATTAAGAGTTCGAGAAAAATCCAATGTTCAAGTGCATCCGTCCAGACGACGTGGCAATACCGTCCAGACACCATTCAGTGTTCGACAAGTAGTTGGATTTCATGTTAGACACGGATCGGGAAACAGCAACCGTTTGAACGGAAGGGCAACACCGTCCGGACGCATTTCAGGCTTCCAGGAAGATTTCTGCACATGTCTCAGTGTTTTTATCATAACTCTCTACTTGAGTATCAGATTGAGACGAAATTGGTGTCATTGGAAAGCTAAGAAAAAATCCTACAACTTGAATATCTGGACAGCCTCCGGACGGAAAGAGAGTAGCGTCCGGACGGCCTCCAGGATTGCGTTGTTCCTGAAAAGATATTGCAGAAATCTATCCGGACGGGGCTAAATGCCGTCCGAACGGTCCACAGTTAGAGTCCAATTTTGAGCAGATTTAAGGCGCTGTTTCTGAAGTATATCACAAAAATCCATCCGGACGTGGCAAATTTCCTTTCGGATGTTCGACAGACAGAGTCCGAATCTCAGCAGTTTTTGAGGTCTCTTGAAGATCTGCTAGCTCTCAAGCCGTTGCCAATGTGGTTTAAGTGTTCGTGTGAAGTTTATCTTAGGGGTCAGCCCAAAGGTAAAGGAATCCATCAAAAACCTCTTTCACCAATCAACTACTCAATCACAATAAACACTAACGCATAAGATAATCTTAGGGTTAGGCACTAGAAATTACAACTTAAACACATAACCCAAAAAGCTAGGGTTTTGTAAGCTTACCAAAATTCACCCAAATGCAATCCAACACTTGGAGAATGTTTAGGAAGCTCCAAAATGCTCAAAGCCTAAAGAATAATCAAGATCAAACACATCAATCTCAAGATTTAACCTAAAATCTCAAAGAACAAGAGTTTACGAAATTACCTCAAACCAATAAGTCAAAACATAGATAGAGCTTCGTAGATCACGTTTTTTAGGTTAGATTTGAGCTAGGAGGCTTGGATCATGGATCATGGATCATAGAAAACTCCAAGAAAAATCGTGTATAGAGGTGAAGAAACTGAAAGAAATGAGTCACAAAGACTCATTCTTGCATTTATCTTAGGTGCCGTCTGGACGAGCTAAGTGAGCGTCCGAACGCGAGCATTTTAAATCATGGGTGTCCTCAAGAGAGTTCGAATGGGTTGCAAACGCGAACCTAGTGACTTATCAAGAATTTTCAGGGCAGTATGAGAAACTAAACACAGATTATCTTCCTTTTTGACCCATACTTGTTTGGAAGCTTTCTTTTTATTCATCAAGACATCTCTTTGTTCATTAGGGGAGAGAGGTAAGCTAACTTCTCACTAATGAGTTTAACTTGATCACTTAACTTCTTGACTTGTTCTTCAAAACATGGTTCATCTTTTCTAGGAGCATGAGATTTATTAAAAGGTTTTTGAGAACGAATATGGAAGCAATTGGGGCAAATATGACCATTTACACCGCAGTCTCATGTAGGTATAGAATGACTTCTCCCTTTATCTTTAGTATGATTCTGAGACATGCTAGGTTTAATGAACATGGTTTTATGAACAGACATAGCATGAGAAATATAAGCAATTTTATCCACTCAAATCAGACATAATAGAAGTAAAAAAAATAAAATAATAACACTCAAGAATTTTTAATCTTCTAAGAGTGTACCAAGCTCTGATACCAATTGAAATGACTTCTAATATAAAGAAAGTATGTGTGTGCACTAAGTGTTAACAAAATCATAACAATACGGAAATTAAATAACAAAGATTTTTGTTAACGAAGTGGAAAAATCAATATGAGAAAAACTATTCCGGGGCAGCCAAACCAAGGATATCCACTATTCAGAAGACAAGACTAGATACAAAGTAGTAGCACTCGTATACCCCTGATGCAGTGGTCGTACCTTGTTCTCTAACGTGTAACCCAACACGAACGCCTCCCAACCAGGTCTCCTACCTAAAGGGGTCTCCAATGGAATCCTTTACCTTAGGGCCAACCCCTAAGATAGACTTCAGATTAAGCGCATCAACAGCACACACAGCAACAGCTTTAGAGAGATCAACTCAGCTCAATAATCTCACAAGATAGCTCTCTAAGCACGAATGGAATTCAATACCAAATTCTTGCTGTTCTCAAGCCTAGGGACCTCTATTTATAGGCTGACGGTTCAAATGAGCGTCTGGCTTGATAAAAACTGGGCGCCATCCAAACGGCAGTCATGGGCCGTCCGGACGGACAACTGTGCGATCAATTGTCCGAGAATTTCACTGAAATTCTTTCCTGAAATGAGCCTCGTCCAGACGGTGGTGCCCTATCATCCGAACGGTCGCACGTCTGCTGCAAAGTAATTTCCATATAGAGGCTTCGTGCGTTCGGACCAGGAGGATGGTCGTCCAGACGGCTTATTTGATGCACGCAATTTCCATATCTAATGCTTGCGCATCCGGACGTTTGGATTTGAATTACGATACTTGCCTTATGGATGAGTGCGTCTAGACGGGAATCCACGTCGTCCGGACGATTGCAGCAATCTTCCCATATCTGTGTTTTCGAAAGAAATCTTGAAGCTTGATCGAACACTGAGAGTCATCCGGACGGGCTGCTGAATCGTCCAAACAGATGAAAGCTGGAGCAGTTCAAAGCTTCTCGACACAAAGGAGGGTCCGGACGGGAATCCACATCGTCCAGACGGTATGATACAAAGCTTCCTAAGATGTTCCGAGACTTGGAATGTCGATGATTCCTTTTCCAATAACTTTGTATTTGCTCCCATCTCCATAGGTGATCCTTCCTCCTTTTCCCATCTGAACTTCTTTCAGTAGAGTCTTGTCACCTGTCATGTGTTTAGAACAGCCCCTATCCAAATACCACAAACAAGTATCAAGAATTTTCAGAGCAGTATGAGAAACTAAACACAGATTATCTTCCTTTTTGACCCAACTTGTTTAGAAGCTTTCTTTTTATTCATCAAGACATCTCTTTGAGGGGAGAGAGGTAAGCTAACTTCTCACTAATGAGTTTAACTTGATCACTTAACTTCTTGACTTGTTCTTCAAAACCTGGTTCATCTTTTCTAGGAGCATGAGATTTATTCAAAGGTTTTTGAGAACGAATATGGAAGCAATTGGGGTGAATATGACCATTTACACCGCAGTGGTGACATGTAGGTATAGAATGACTTGCCCCTTTATCTTTAGTACGATTCTGAGACATGCTAGGTTTAATGAACATAGTTTTATGAACAGACATAGCATGAGAAATATACGCAATTTTATCCACACTCAAATTAGACATGATAGAAGTAAAAAAAATAAAATAATAACACTCAAGAATTTTTAATCTTCTAAGAGTGTACCAAGCACTGATACCAATTGAAATGACTTCTAATATAAAGAAAGTATGTGTGTGCGACGAGACTCTCTCTAGTTGTAACTGAGCTTCTTCTTTTTTCTCAGACTCATCGCTGAGAGTTGCATTAATGGCTTTCCCTCTTTGTTTCTTCAGATTTGCACATTCAGTCCTGAT
Organism: Alnus rubra; assembly: GCA_028654335.1. Lineage (NCBI taxonomy): Eukaryota > Viridiplantae > Streptophyta > Magnoliopsida > Fagales > Betulaceae > Alnus > Alnus rubra. The sequence continues at coordinate 726,035 of JAJPGS010000712.1, read as the reverse complement.
GTGCCCAAAGCATGAACATTCGAAGCACTGGGGACCCCTCGGATCTTTCTTTTCTGCTTCTTCTGTATCAGTTGTGTGAGGAGCCTTTCTTAATCTGTCAGAGAACTTCTTCTTGAATTTATTATTCTTCATAAAGCGCTTGAAGTTCTTGGCTAACATTGCCACTGCATCTTCATCAACATCCGCGTCTTCGTCAGATGAGACTACAGATGTAACGATCCACCCCCAATGACACAATACTGTCCGCTTTTGGCTCCCCATATCAGACTTCCCAGGAGGTCACCCATCCTGAGATTGCTCTCGAAGCAGCTCGCTTAACTGCGGAGTTCTGATAGGTTCATTGCCATCACGGCTTTAAAATGCGTTGTGTCATAAAGGGTGCATTTATACATATAAGCACATCCTCATTCCCAGGCGATGTGGGACGTCACAATCACCCCCTCTTTGGACCCAGCGTCCCCGCTGGCGTCCCTCATTGGGCTTGTGCACGCTCCCACCATCTCAGGCTGGGCAATGGCTCTGATACCATTTGTAACGATGCACCCCCAATGACACAATACTGTCCGCTTTTGGCTCCCCATATCAGACTTCCCAGGAGGTCACCCATCCTGGGATTGCTCTCGCAGCGGCTCGCTTAACTGCGGAGTTCTGATAGGTTCATTGCCATCACGGCTTTAAAACGCGTTGTGTCATAAATGGTGCATTTATACATATAAGCACATCCTCATTCCCAGGCGATGTGGGACGTCACAACAGATTCCTTCTTGGATGCCTTAGATGCTTTGAGGGCAATTGTCTTTGCCTTTCTGACCGGAGGTAAGAAGTATTCGTATGTCTAAAGAGATCCTACCAGCTCTTCAATCTTCATCTCCTCCAAATCTTTTCTTTCTTCTATTGTTGTTACTTTAATCTTTGCTTTCGGATGAGTTTTACATCCGAGATTTGCTTCCCAAGACTCACCATCGAGTTTCTTAGGTCACTAATCTTAGTGTAGAACTCTATGAATGTCACATCTTCTAGCATCTTAATTTCTTCAAATTTAGAAATCAACATTTGAAGTTTGGTAGATTTTACTAGTTTTATGCCTTCATATGTTGTTTCTAGAATTTGCCATGCATCTTTAGCAATTTCACAATTTGAAATTATTGCAAATTCAGATGGTGAAAGTGCTTGACATAGTGCATGGAGAGCTTTATCATTGGACAGCCTTGCGCTTGTTTGAACAACAGTAATTTCGTCTGTTTCTTCTGGTTTAATCCAACCAGTTTCAACAATTTTCTAGACGTTAATAGATTTAAAAAAGAAGTGCATTCGGGCTTTCCAATAGCCATAGTTCGTTCCATCAAAGGACGGAACATAATTAAGATTTTGAGACATAATAATAAAAAATAGAAGTCAAAAGGATACACTCAAGAAATAAATTTAAAAACAGAGTGTACCAAGCTCTGATACCAATTGAAAATAATTTAATGACTTCTAAAACAAACCAAGTGTGTGTTTGTGTGCAAAGAAATATCTTAAATGTGGAATTTAAATGAGACAGATATTTTTTACGAAGTGGAAACTCTATGAAGAGAAAAAACCACTCCAGGGCAGCCAAACCCAGGAAATCCACTATCCAAAAACAAAGCTAGTTACAAGACACTCGTACTCACGTAACCCTATGCAGTAGTCATACCTTTAACTCTGACGCGTAGCCCAACATGAACACTTCCCAACCAGATCTTCCACCTGAAGGGGTTTTTGATGGATTCCTTTACCCTAGGGCCGACCCCTAAGATAGACTTCACACAAACAACGAGCACACACCGGCAACGGCTTGAGAGCTAGCAGATCTTTGATTCTCCCTAAACACCCTCCCAAAGCACTATGGAATTCATTGTCGAATTCTGTACAAAACACAGACCTAGAGCCCCCTATTTATAGGCTTCAAGAGACCTTGAAAACTACTGAAAAACAGACTCTGTCTGTCGACCATCCGGAAGGAAGTTTTCCCCTTCCGGACGGGTTTCTGCGATATCCTTCAGAAACCGCACATATCTTATCCTTATCAGGTGTGTGTCCGGACGGTCTTCATTGAAATCGTTTCCTCATTCGAACGAAATTCTGGAGTTTTCTGAATAGTATGTATATCGTCCGGACGTGTTGCCGAGTCATCCAGATGGCTTGCAGATAATGAACATCGTCCGGAAGTGATGCCAAGTCGTCCGGACGGAATACTGAAACTTCCTAAACAGTGTCGATTTCTAAGAAAAGACTTCCTGTAGAATACTGATTGACCGAGCGTCCGGACGGTGTGGCTCTGACGTCTGGACGTCATCAATGTTTATCTGTAGGACACTGCGGGACGTCCGAACGCCTTCAAAGGCCCGTTCGGACTGTTGCACAGGAATCGGTTCAATTGACTTGATTTTTGCACAGGACTCTTCATGGATAACTTCTAGAAGCTTGTGAACAGTAGATGTTTGAATATATGAAGATTCCAATTTGGAAACTGATTATCCTGTTAAAAAGCAACCATTACAAAAAGTGTTTTTGTTTTAACCAGAATGTAGCCAATAAAAATACTAACATTCCCCCATCATCACTGTGCTCTGAGTAAGAATCTTCCTCTTCTACATGCGGAGCCACAAAGGCTAGAAATTTCTCTTGCTCAGGAGCTTCTTCTTCTTCGGACTCATCACTGAGAGTCGTGTTATATGCCTTCCCCTTACCCTGCTTGAGGTTCCCACAGTCAGCCCGTATATGCCCAAACTCTGAGCATTCAAAACATCTTGGGCAACTGGGATCTTTCTTCTCAGCTTCCTCAGGTTTAGCTTCTCTAGGGACCTTCTTCATTTTTTCGGAGAACTTCTTCTTGAACCACTCATTTCTCATTAATCTTCCAAAAAATTTGGCCAGCATGGCCACCGCTTTTTCTTCATCCTCTGTTAGTATTTTGGCCTCATTCTGTGTTTGGACAAAATCACTTAAGTGTAAAGATGTTGTAAACAGGGATTCCACTATTCAGAGTTTGCAAGTCAGAAGAATTCAAGTTCCCTGTCATCCGTCCGGACAATCGAGCCTTCCTATCCAGACGCCCATCTGTCCACTGTTCCATCCGTCCGGACGACGTGTCATCTCGTCCGGACGCCAGACAAACCAGCATCATCCGTCCGGACGAAGTGTTCATTCCGTCCGGACCCCATACTGTATCGAGAAGTTTCTGTGCCAGCTTGCATCCGTCCGGACGAAGTGTTCATTCCGTCCGGACCCCATACTGTATCGAGAAGTTTCTGTGCCAGCTTGCATCCATCCGGACATTTCAGCAGCACATCCGGACGCCTCCCAGTTCTCGATCAGTTTCTGATTTCTTTCCAAGTTCTAAGAAAGGGAAGATCAATCAACCTTCCGGACGATGTGGTCTCCCGTCCGGACGCGCGTCTCCATTAGGCAAGAATCGTAATTCAAATATGACCATCCGGATGTCTGACAGCTGTGGTCCAGACGCGCGTGCATCAAAGAAGGAAATTACCGATTCGACTTCAACCGTCCGGACGCGCGCATTACCGATATGGAAATTTTGTGTTGAAGAATAGCCGTCCGGATGCTCATCCCCCATGGTCCGGACGCTAGAGAGCCTTATAAGGAAATTACTTGCAGCGGACGTGCGACCGTCCAGACGATGTCCTTAAACAGGAAAGATTTCTCTGCGAAATTTTTGGAAAATCTTGTCGTACAGTTGTCCGTCCGGACGGCCCATGTCCACCGTCCGGACAGTGCCCAGGTATATTTTTCCTGACGCTCATTTGAGCCCCCAGCCTATAAATAGAGGCCTCTGGGCACTGAGAACTGCAAGAATTTGGTATTGAATTCCTCAACTGCTCAGAGACGTGTTATTTCCTCTGAAGCCCTGTTCAAGTGTGCTGTTTCTGTGCTACAACTGAAGTCTATCTTAGAGGTCGGCTCTAAGGTAAGGAGTTCCATTGAAGACCCCTTCAGGTAGGTGAACCTGGTTGGGAAGCGTTCGTGTTGGGTTACACGTCAGAGATCAAGGTACGACCACTACATCGGTACATGTGAGTGTTACTGTCTTGTATCTAGCTATGTCTTCTGAATAGTGGAATTCCTGGGTTTGGCTGCCCCGGAGTGGTTTTTCTCTTAACTGAGTTTCCACTTCGTCAACAAAAATCTGTGTGTCATTTACTTTCCGTTGTGCTTTAATTTTTGTTGACACTTATGCACAGACTTTATTTTTAGAAGTCAATTCAATTTTTCATCCTCAAAGTCGTCTCCATATGAGAGTTCGACCTTCTTCTTGGAGGCTTTCAAGGCAATGGTTTTCAGCTTCTTAACCGGGGGCAAGGACAGCTCATAAGTTTGAAGAGATCCACCAACTCTTCAATCTTCATTTCTTCCAGATCTTTGCTTTCTTCAATTGTAGTTACCTTGATTCTAAAACACTCAAGCAAAGATCTTAGAATTTTACGGATGAGTTTTACATCCGAGATGGTTTTCCCAAGACTTACCATTGAGTTCCTTAGGTCGCTCATTTTGGAGTAAAACTCTTCGAATGTCTCATCCTCCAACATCTTAATTTCTTCAAATTTAGAAATCAACATTTGAAGTTTGACAGATTTAACAAGTTTGGTGCCTTCATATGTTGTTTCAAAAATTTGCCACGCTTCTTTAGTGGATTCACTATTTGAGATTCTTGCGAATTTAGATGGTGAAAGAACTTGACAAAGAGCATGGAGGGCTTTATCATTAGAAAGTCGTGCATTTTTTTCAGGGACTAGTTCGAGAGTTGCATCCGCTGGCTTAGTCCAACCAGTTTCAACAATACTCCAACAGTCAATAGATTTTAAAAAGAACCGCATACGAGCTTTCCAATAGCTATAGTTCATACCATCAAAGGCAGGAACAGTATTAAGACTTTGAGACATTATATCAAATATAAGTCAAAGAGGAAAGATTAACTCTCAAGAATTGAATCTAAACAGAGTGTACCAAGCTCTGATACCAAATGAAAAATTAAATGACTTCTAATATAAATAAGTGTGTGCAACAAAGTATCAAAATGCGGAGTTAAAGGAAACTGATATTTTGTTAACGAAGTGAAAATTCAATTAAGAGAAAAACCACTCCGGTGCAACCAAACCCAGGATATTCACTATTCAGAAGACAAGACTAGTTACAAAGCAGTAGAACTCACATAACCTTATGCAGTGGTTGTACCTTGAATTCTGACGTGTAACCCAACACGAACGCCTGCCAAGCAAGTCTCTTACTTGAAGGGGTCTTCAATGGAACCCTTTACCCTAGGGTCAACCCCTAAGATAGACTTCAAATCAGCGCAGCAACAGCACACAACCGCAACAGCTTAAGAGAGAGATCACCTTAGCTCAATAACTCTCAAAATATAACTCTCTAAGCACTACTAAATTTAATACCGAGTTTTTTACAGTTCTCAAGCCTACAGACCTCTATTTATAGGCTGCAGGTTCAAATGAGCGTCTAGCTTGAAAAACCTAGGCGCCGTCTGGACGGTAAACATAAGGCGCCCGGACGGACAATTGTGCGATCGGCTTTCCAAATTTCGTAGAAATTCTTTCCTGAATTAGGCCACGTCCAGACGGTGTTGCCCTGTCTTCCGGACGGTCGCACCTTAGTTGCACGCAATTTCCATATCAAGGCTTCGCGCGTTCGAACCATAGAACATGTCGTCCGGACGATTGATCTGATGCATGCAAATTCCCTTATGTAGCTCGCGCATTTGGACCATGAAGACTAGGGTCCGGACGTCTTGATTTTGAATGCACAACTTGCCTTATGGATGAGCGTGTCCAGACGGGAATCCACATCGTCCGGACGGCTGCAGCTGTCTTCCCATATCTGTGTTTTGGAAAGAAATCCCATAGCTGGTTGAACACTGAGTGGAGTCTGGACGTGCTATTGATACGTCCGGACAGATGCAAGCTGGAGCAGTTCGAAGCTTCTCGACACAAAGGAAGGTTCGGACGGAAAGTTCTTGACGTCCGGACGAATGATGCTTGGACAGTTGAGCGTCCGGACGGTATGTCATGTCATGTCATCCGGGCAGCTGCAACGGATCCGATTTCACTGACTTTTAGACTATGCAGAATCTTCTAGAAGACCTCTGAATAGCTGAATCCCTGTTTAAATGCATCATTACATAGAAGTGATTTTGTCCAACTGAATGTAGCCAATTACAAACTACCAGAAAGAAATTATTATTTCCTTACACCCTTTTTGATAAGATTGATTAAATGTGATTGAGGAAATGTAATGAGCTTACAAAGAGGATTGTGAAGTTTTAAGGTATGGATCATTGATCATTCAAGCATTTTTGGATTTATATGCTTATGACTCGATAAGGATAATAATTTTTGGGGCTTATAATTTATAAGGTTTTATAAAAGCAACGATTTATGCCACTCAGAAAAAATAATCTTATCAATAGATTTTGAGGTTGTTTAGATGATGAATCCCTTAAGTAAAGCTAGAGATAAGAATTCTGTGTCAATCAGAAATTGATTATTGAACGAATAATCTTATCAATAAAGTTCGAGGTTATTTATGCAATAGATTTATTGACTAGAACTTTATAATGAAAATGCTATTGTAAACAGGAATTGATCATTTAAGAAATTCGATATCTGAGAATTTCATATTAAGGTTTAGATTGGAATCTATGGCATATAATGGTTAAGATTATTTGCTTTGAGTCCTTGTCATAAGAAATAGTAAGATGATAAGTTTCATGTATCAACTTATGTTTGATTAATTATCATTGCTACTAATGGTTATTTGATTGATTGGCTAAGTGATTGACTGATTGTTCTTCGCCGCTATCAAACAACGAAGGCAGAGGAACACTTGAAGGAAGCAATGGTTTAGCAAGATCTGGATCACGCATCCACAACGCGAATACCTATGCTTAAATCAAGAATTAAAATCAGGTAAGACTATTATTAGTTGAGCCTTATCTCTTAGAACATAAACCAAATAGATTAAGATCTTAGTAATCTATTTTTCTTAGATAATGCGTGAAAGAATTAAGGTTTCCATAGAATAATATGAGATTATCCTTACTAATTAAAGAATGGGCTTAACTATGATTCTGAGTAGATCATTGGAGATTATAAGTCCGATTTACCCTTTTGGATTAATTTACTCCTATTCCAACCTTGAAGAATTTTATGATAAGTTTTGGCTAACAAGATAAATTATTAGCCTTAGTATAGAATTTACTATGGCTATTGACTTATATGATGATTATGAACCTTAGCCAAATGGATTGAGGATCTTGATCTTATTTTAGATGATTTGTTATGGAGATAGATAAATTTTAATTGAGGATTTACAAATTGATTTACATTGGCTAAGCTTAAAGAATGAAAAAGGATTAAATATTGATTTTATGATATCAGCCAAAGATTAAAACTTTGATGATAGGTTAATATTTTGAGGTGATTTTAAATCATTGGATTAAAAAGATATGATTTTAGATATTAAAAAGAATTAAAGTGTCATTATAGAGATATGATTTGAATATTTATTGTTGAAGAACAATATGTTGTGATTAAATCCATTTTGAGGTTTATTTGGATTGAAATTATATTTTTGGGTTAATGCTATTTTGACTAGAATCCTAATGGTATGGTTATGACAAACGTGGAGACCAGGTTATAATACAACACTGATATAAATGCCTAGTTAAATTTTAGGAAAGTGGGAAATGCTACGTGATAACAAAAGAAGGTTGTTCCTAAATCAGGTAACAAGAACAAGGCAGCTAATTTATGATATTTGATGTTTATACCTTGATGATCCTAAAGATTGTTACATTACTGACTTACTGAATTGGGTACTAGGTAGATATCTCAGTATCGGTTGAATTGTGTTTGAGGTTGAACCATACAATGGAACATATGAATAATGTCTGAATTATAGATTGAGGTCTAATGACTATTTGAAGATAGAATTGAGAGGCATTATTTTCTTACACCCTTTTCGAGAATAAAGGAAACAAGGGTTGTTCAGAATGACTTATGTTAAACTTTGTATCCAATTAATGATACCAAGATTTTAAAATATTTATTATCTAATAAAAATCTGAGTTCGAGGTAAACTTCAGAGATGTATGTCAATCTGATTCATCGGACAAAACAATCACTACTTGGTGTTATCATTGGAGAACCCCATAGATTAAAATAAATATTGAGGTCAATATCCCAGTCTTCTACTAAGACACATTTGAGGATGATTGAGGTAAATGATATCTTAATTAGAATTCTTTGGTTAGCGTGAATTTATGAATGATATGATTTATGTTTTGGAAGTCTAAGAAATTAAGGACTACTTCTTACTTAAAGGATAGGAATAGTTAGACCCAGATTAATGTTAAAGGATTTTCTAATGGAAGAAAACTCCAAACCCCCTAGATAACTAAGGACGTACTTTTAATTGAGACGTTAGACCTTGAATAAGATTCTCACCTAGAATTAGGAGGTGGAATTTCAACAATAGGAAATAAGATAGAATTTCAGTGTATCATTTGAGGTATTTGACAATATAATGATCTAATCAGGTTCTGCTAACATAGACAAACATAGTAGACGAGGACTATGATAAAAAAAAAGACCTTTACACTGAAGCAAAGAAATGGAAATGATGTGGATGGTGAAAATTAAATGTTGACCATACAAATTAAGGTTGTATGACGTGATGATGTACAGAAAAGGAATGTGCATTATATTCTTACATCATTTTTCCTTCTGTAGAGTATTTCTAAGATTAGAAGTAATGTATAGCTCATGTTTAGCAATAAATGTAGTTTTAAAATCTGAATCGCTCAATTTATATTTAGAGATATAAAACCTCATTTAGTGTAAATTTTATGCGAAGCATAGTTTATGAATTTCGAGGATGAAATTCTGTTAATGGGGAAGGGATGTAGTACCCCAGATTTTAACCCTAAAATATAGTGTCGTAAATTAGAATTTAAGACTAAATAAAATGACTCCGATATTTATAAATATTTATGAAAATAAGTATTCACTAGTTTTATTAACTCTAGTATAATAAAAATGAATTATTATTAGGCTCTAATAATATCACTGAATAATTAAATAGACAGACTCGATTATACAGTAATTAAATCAGAGTAATAATATTATTAACAAAATAATATTAATTATGAAACGATCTAAATCTCAAATAGGTCTAAATTTATAATTTTAGCGAGACAGATTAAATAAAAAGAACCCTCCGTAAAAATACCTATAGATAGTGAAAAAAACAATATTGACTTCTTAAACAACCAAGTGTGTGTGTTTGTGTGCAACAAAATATCTTAAAATGCGGAATTTAAAAGACAAGATATTTTTTGACAAATTGGAAACTCAATTAAGAGAAAAACCACTCCGGCGTAGCCAAACCCAAGAAATCCACTATCCAAAAACAAAGCTGGTTACAAGACACTAGTACTCACATACCTTTATGCAATAGTCATACCTTTAACTCTGACGTGTAACCCAACATGAACGTCTTTCAACCAGATCTTCCATCTGAAGGGGTTTTTTATGGATTCCTTTACCTTAGGGTCAATCCTTAAGATAGACTTCACACGATCAAATCACACACTGGCAAAAGCTAAAAAGCTAGCAGATCTTCAATATCTCCCTAAACACCCTCTCTAAGCTATATGGAATTCACCACTAAATTCTGTACAAATACACAGACCTAGAGCCCCCTATTCATAGGCTTTATGAGACCTCAAAAACTGCTGAAAATCTGACTCTGTCTGTCGAGCGTCCGGACGGTTTTGGGTACCCGTCCTGATGTTTCTCTTTGCCGTCTGGGCAATCAGATTATTTATCTTTTTGTTAGCTTTCCAATGATTCCAATTTCATCCCAATCCGATATTTGAGCAAAAAGTTATGATCGAAATACTAGAGGGCGTCCGACGGCTTGACCGAGCGTCCGGACAATCAACTGCAACCGCCTTTCCAAAATAGCGCTGAAAGCTTCCATATCAAGGCCGCATCTGGACGATGTTGCCCTAGCGTCCAGACGTGAACACCACATTGTCCGAACGGTTTGCAGCTGTCTTCCCATATTTGTGTCTGAGACAGAAACCCTATTGCATGTCGAACTCTGAATGGCGTCCAGACGGTATTGCCACGTCGTCCGGATGGATGCACTTGAACACTGGATTCTTCTCAAACTCTTAATAGCGTCCAGACGATTTGCCATTACGTCCGGACGGATGCAATCTTGAACAGTTTGAAGTTTCTAGACACTGATGGGTGTCCGGAATGAAAGTTCTCGTCGTCCGGACGGATGTTGCTAACTGATTAGCGTCCGAACGGGAACACCACATCGTCCGGACGGTTGCTTAGGATCCGACTTCTCTGAGTTGGAATCTACACAGAATCTTCCTTGAACACTGAAATAGCCTTCATGAAGCTTGTGACACTTGCAACTTGTCATAAAAACAGCATCGCTGTGAAAGCAGCAACATTACATAATAGTGATTTTGTTAACAGAATGTAGCCAATTAAAATACTAACAAACTCCCCCTTTGACCATTCTGAGACAAAAATCATTAGACCAGTTAAAAATACATTACAGGTCCAAAAACTAACATATACTCCCATTTTTTGTCTCAAAGGAACAAAGGGTAAACATAGTATAGACAGACCACAGTATTAAAATACTCTCCCTTGATATCTCAACAGAACAAGGGTAAACAGAGTATATAAAATCCACAGACAAAAACATTCTAAAATCCAAAACAATAGGAAACTAGAGAAGAGTCTGCAAGTGGCCCAAAAGAGAGGAACAAAAACCTTCCAAGTACCAAATCCTGCTGATCCACTGAAATCAAGTAACAAAGAGAAAACCATATAAAAAGCTGGATTTGAAACACTTCGGCTTCTAGCTCCTGAAGCCAGGAAACATAGACTGAAAAGTTTCAGTCACTTGAGTCTTCTAGCCCGAAACTGATCATTCGCAAAATGAAATCCTCTAAACAAGTGGTCTACAAGACGATAAAGAAGATTCACCATTGAATCTCTAGCTGGTGCAAATCTAGAGGAAGAAGTTATGGAAGACTCTGTATGAGCGGGGGGAATAAGCTCATCTAAAATTTGAGATCTTTGGAACATATGATTTCAACATAGGTCTGTTTTCCAAAGAGCCCTCTGTCTGACACTATGTTGGAGGCCGCTGGACAACATATTCCTGAAAATATTTAAACATAAATAAAAAAGTAAATATAGCAATCCAAAAGACACAGATAAGTAATATCCATCTAGCATAAAGACAGAAAAAGATATTCATGCACAATCTCTCAAATCATAATCAATTAAAGATTCCAATATTCTAAAAAGACCCAAAGCTTAATAGAATAAGGAAAGTCAAAGGAAATACCTGGAAATGAGAAAAGATGTGCAAAGAATACCAAAATCTCGGGATCAGTCCGAGAGAAAACACACACAACACAACATTATAGACCAAACAAAAAGTAGTGTGTGTGTTTGGTAGAGAAAGCAAAAGCTCGCGTCCGGACGTGGTAAATACTCTTCCGGACGGCATGCTGTCAGATAAGAGATCGACAGAGCCGAGCACGTCCGGACGCAAGAACATGTCCGTCCGGACGCTTTACACTAGAAGCTGAAAAACAAAGGGAAATATTCAAAAAAAAAATTCCTAACTTTAGCTTTAGAACACGCATGTAGAAATAACTGATAAAATAGGTAAATAGCATTTCAAAAATATACCAAGATATAATTGAGAGTTAAGAGTCAATAAGCACAAAAATTTCCCAGCAAATAGAATTTTTTCAATAGTAAACTTAACTCATGCAATGCGTGTGTGTGTGAAAGATTTCTCAATAAGGTATGAAGTTTACTGAATTGACTTAAAGCAACCAGATTTTCTAAATAATAGAGAAAATCAATGTTAAATTAGTCAAAATTCAAACCTTTTTTACTAGGGCCTAGCCACCCTCATCTAATACACTCCCCCTAAGTTGCAGCACTTTTCTTTTACTTTGTCCTTTAGTGACCGTTTATTTCCGCAATGATTTGGTCATTGGCTGTTTCTATAGGGACAAGTTCAAGAAAAGATTTATAGCACAAAAGCAGTGGATCGTTTTATTTATCCATTTTTATTCAGTTTTGAATGTTTTTTATCACTTGGTGTTGCAACCTAGAAAGAATGCCAGAATTTATGGGTTCTAGGTTCAACTAGCGAGTTGGTCAATTTGACTATCTTAGGAAAAAAATCTCTCTCATTAGAATTTCCAGAAGCTAAAAGTCAGAGAGAAAAAAAAAATGTACCTTAGGGGAGCTTTGGATAGTGCACAATTTTTCATCGCATGAGAAAAGTAACTATCTAGTATTAAGATGCATAGGAAAACTTAGCAGATATCAGACATAAACTCTCAATCATATATAAACATACTCAATTAATGCACAATGAACTGAGATATCTGGTAAAAACACATACAATATCTGAAAAGCAACTCTCAAAAAAATAAAAATTCTGCATCTTCTCTCCAATTTTTTTTTTTTTTTTTGAAAAATAAAAGACAAAAACAACAAAGACATTCTTAAAAGGAAAAGAACATATATCTAGACAAAGCATGTAGGTAAGAGCAAACCTGTCTTCAAGGATAGAGGTTTGACTCTACCAAAACAGAAAAGCAGTGACATGCTTTCTCTGTCATCCCTAGAATGTAACTGCAGAAAATCTCAAAGCAACCAAGAGAAAATCTAGGGATAGAAAATGTGGTTCCTCAAAAAGAATGCAAGGCAAAAAATAGGGTATATAAGATATGACAATCAATGCAATGCAAACATACCTGACATGCACTAGGATTTAGGAACTAAAATCCTAGGCATGGTAAGATTTCACATTTACTAGGTGGGTCCACTTCCCCTCAAGGAGTGAATGGTCTCATCCTTCCTTGCCCATACCTTCTTTACCTGTGAGGCAAGGGTGTGAGCCATGTCCAAATTGATCAGTCAGACTAGGACACTCTTCATCATGTTGACAAGCCCTTCATTAGTCTGATTCTTCTTGGGCTTGTGAGGCTTCATTCTGAAGCATTCGGCCTTGGTGTGGCCATACTTACCACATTGACGACATGAGGGAGAACCCCTTTGAGGATAATGTCGTTGTTGCTGAAAAACATGATGAGGCTTGGAAGGTTTTTAGAGCTAGATTTACCTCTCTTTTGCTCTGTTTTCCTGATCCGAGGCTGCTGATGTCGGATCTGAGGACAGTGTGGCCTGATGTGTCCAAAGACACCACAATGATAACAGGTAGGCTGACTTCGTTTGTTGAAATGCTTTTTGAAAGACTCTGTAAATTTAAGATTAGCATTTTCACAAATAACAAAGTCTTTACCTCTTTGAGATATATGCCTCCTATGGGGCGGGACATATTTATCTGAAGAGGTTTTCTCAATAAAACCCATTTTGGAATCCTCCTGCTTCTTCCAAGGTCTGTGGGAATTTAACATATAACACTTTGGTCTAATATGACCAATCTTCCCACAATGATGACAAATAGGAACAAACTTACCTTGTGTTCCCGAATCCTTGGAGTTAGGCTTCACACAGTTATTTAAGCAAGAATTTTCAGAACAAGCTACATCTACTCTCACAGGCTTAATATCAACAAAATCTAATATAGAATCAGAAGCATGTGAAGTAGAAGTACTTAAATCATTAACAATTAAATCAGGCTTGTTAAAAATATCTGTATGAATACAAAGCATGCTTTTCAAATTATTACTAGAGAATTTTTCCAAGAGATCCTTTGATTCTTTTAATTTATTCTCTAGAGCATCGACAATATCAAAAAGCATGGTATTCTCAGATGTCAAAAAGTCAATCAAGGCATGTGATTTAGATAACTGTAAAATCAAAGACTCTTTTTCTTGCTTAATTTTCTTGAGTTCTCTATTGGATTTCTTAAAGAGTTTACCTATCAAAATGGTATCTTTAGAGAAATCATAAAAATCATCTTCAGAGAACTCAGGAAGATTTATGTTAGAAGAAGTCATGGATCACACTTAGGAAATAAATCCAAACACAAGTGTACCCGCTCTGATACCAATTGAAAAAACAATATTGACATCTTAAACAACCAAGTGTGTGTGTTCGTGTGCAACAAAATATCTTAAAATGCGGAATTTAAAAGACAAGATATTTGTTGACGAAGTGGAAACTCAATTAAGAGAAAAACCACTCCGGGGCAGCCAAACCCAGGAAATCCACTATCCAAAAATAAAGCTAGTTACAAGACACTCGTACTCACATACCCTTATATAGTAGTCATACCTTTAACTCTGACGTGTAACCCAACACGAACGCCTCCCAACCATCTTCCACCTGAAGGGGTTTTTGATAGATTCCTTTACCTTAGGGCCAACCCCTAAGATAGACTTCACACGATCAAATCACACACTGGCAAAAGCTAAAGAGCTAGCAGATCTTCAATATCTGCCTAAACACCTTCTCTAAGCTATATGGAATTCACCACCAAATTCTGTACAAAAACACGGACCTACAGCCCCCTATTTATAGGCTTTAAGAGACCTCAAAAACTGCTGAAAATCGGACTCTATCTGTCGAGCGTCCGGACGTTTCTCTTGGTCTTCCATATGTTAAGGTTGTATATCTTTTTGTTTGCTTTCCAATGACGCCAATTTCATCCCAATCCGATATTTGAGCAGAAAGTTATGATCGAAATACTAGAGGGCGTCCAGACAATCAACTGCAACCGCCTTTCTAAAATAGCGCTGAAAGCTTCCATATCAAGGCCGCGTCCGGACGATGTTGCCTTAGCGTCCGGACGGTTGCACTTCTGCTGTATGACTTGCCTTACCAAGGATAGCGTCCGGACGGGAACACCACATCGTCCGAATGGTTTGCAGCTGTCTTCCCATATCTTTGTCTGAGACAGAAACCCTATTGCTTGTCGAACTCTGAATGGCGTCCAGACGGTATTGCCACGTCATCCGGACAGATGCACTTGAACACTGGATTCTTCTCGAACTCTTAATAGTGTCCGGACGATTTGCCATTACGTCCGGATGGATGCAATCTTGAACAGTTCGAAGTTTCTAGACACTAATGGGCGTCCGGGCGGAAAGTTCTCGTCGTCCGAACGGATGTTGCTAACTGCGTCCAGACGGGAACACCACATTGTCCAGATGGTTGCTTAGGATCCGACTTCTCTAAGTTGGAATCTACACAGAATCTTCCTTGAACATTGAAATAGCCTTCATGAAGCTTGTGACACTTGCAACTTGTTATAAAACAGTTATTTCCACATCAGAGAAATATACTCTGAATATCTAAAGACTCTGAAATATACGGCATTCCTGTGAAAGCAGCAACATTACATAATAGTGATTTTGTCAACAGAATGTAGCCAATTAAAATACTAACAGATAGAATATCTAGATATTTTGCAAGTCATCGTTACATCTGATGACTCACGTTATAGGAAGACATTTCTCAACTTGTTGATCAAGTTTGAGAATTGTATATAACTGATCTTCTTCCTTGTGGTTTTTCACACATCCGGGCGCCTTCCTCTTTTCTTATTCTTTTTCTTACCTTCTCTTTCCTTCTTGTTTTCTTCTTTCTCTATTTCGTCTAAGAAACATAGAGACTATGAGAGGGAGAGAGTGAAATTGAGGGAGAGTGACAGGAACTATGAGAGAGAGACCGAAAGAGAAGAGAGGATACCTGAGAGGGAGAAACCGAGAGAGACTCAAGAGATTCTAGGCAGATCCGAGACCCAAAAGAGAAGGAGAGACCTGATCGTGAGAACCTGAAGGACCCAGGGACTAATTGGTGGTCCGATCCTCCATAGGTGGTGTTGGAGATACAGCTTGTTTAGATAATTCTAAAAACTCTTGCTTAATTGACTGTGTGAAGCCTAAGTCCAAGGAATCAGGAACACAAGGTAAGTTTGTTCCTACTTATCATTATTGTGGGAAGACTAGTCATATTAGACCAAATTGTTATTTGTTGAAATCCCACGGGCCTTGGAATAAGCAGGTTGCTCCTAAAAAGAGCAATATTGAGAAACATTCTTCTGATAAATATGTCCCGCCCCATAGGAGACATTTATCTCAAGAAGGTAATAACTTTTGTGTAAGAATGCTAACCTTAAAATTGCAGAGCATGTCAAGAAGCATTTCAGCAAACGAAGTCAGCCTACTTGCCATCACTGTGGTGTCACAGGACACATTAGGCTACATTGTCATTAGATCTGACATCAGAAGCCTCGGATCAAGAAACAAGAGCCAAAGACAGGTAAGTCTAGCTCTAAACCTTCCATGCCTCATCATACTTTTTGGCAAAAATGGCAATATCCTCAAAGGGGTTCTCCCTCATGCCATCATTGTGGTAAGTATGGCCACACCAAGGCCAAATGCTTCAGAGTGAAGCCTCACAAGCCCAAGAAGAATCAGATCTATGAAGGGCTTGTCAACATGATGAATAGTGTCCTAGTTAGACTGAACAATTTGGACATGGCTTACAACCCTGCCTTTCAAGTAAATAAGGTATGGGTAATGAAGGATGAGACCATTCATCCCCTTGAGGGAGTGGACTCACGAAGTTGAGGTGCAATCTCACCATGCCTAGGATTTTGGTTCCTAAATCCTAGTGCATGTCAGGTACGTATTGCATTGTTTATCATGTCACGCCTTTCATGGCTTGTATTCTCGTTGAGGAACCATATATGTTTTATCCCCATGTTTTATCTTGTTATCTTGATAAACTTCTGCATAAATTTATGGGGATGACAGAAAAAGCACGTCGGGCGGCTGTTTTTCTGTCTTGGTATGGTAATTTCAAACCTCTCTCCCTGAGGTCAGGTTCACTCTTACTTTACACATTAGGACTAGATATTATTTCTTTTCTCCATAAGCATGTTTTTGTTGTTTTTCTGTCTTATTTTTTATTTCAACATTAAAAAAAGAAAAAAATTGGGGGAGAAGATGCAGAATTTTTATTTTTTCTTTTGATAGCTTTTCAGATATTGCATGTCTTTTTGCCTGATATCTCAGTTCATTGTGCATTGATTGAATATGCTTATATATGATTGAGAGTTTATGTCTAATATCTACTAAGTTTTCCTATTGCATCGTACTGCTAGATAGTTGCTTTTCTTATGCAATGAAAAATTGTGCACTATCCAAAGCTCCCCTAACGTACATTTATTTTACTCTCTAATTTTAGCTTCTGAAAATTTTGATGAGAGAGATTTTTTTTTGTTGCTAAGATGGTCAAATTGACCAACTTGCTAGTTGAACCTAGAATCTATAAATTCTGGCATTCTCTCTAGGTTGCAACACCAAGTGATAAAAAAAACATTTAAATTTCAATAAATATGGATAATTAAAAAAGATTCACTACTTATTGTGTTGTAAATATGTTCTTAGACTTGTCCCTATAGAAACAATCAGTAACCAAATCATTGCGGAAATAGACGGTCACTAAAAGACTAAGTAAAAGAAAAGTGTTGCATCTTAGGGGGAGTGTATTAGATGAGGGTGGCTAGGCCCTAGTAAAATAAGGTTTGACTTTTGACTGATCTATCTTTGAATTTCTCTCATTTAGAAAATTCAATTGCTTTAAATCTTATTACCAAACGTCATACCTTATTGAGAAAGCTTTCACACACACACACACGCATAGCAAGAGTTAAGTCATCTATTTAAAATTTCTATTTGCAGGAAAATTTGTGCTTATTGAATACTTAACTCTAAATTATAACTTTGCATATCTTTGAATTGCTATTTTGGCTGTCTTATTAGTTGTTTATACATGCGTGTTCTGAAGCTAACTTTAGGAAAATTATTTTTCTGCAAATTTTTCCTTTGTTTTCAGCTTCTAGTGTGAACCGTCTGGACGGACCTATTCTTGAGTCCGGATGCGCACGGCTCTGTCGATCGATGATTTGACAATATGTCGTCTTGACGCATGAGTAACACGTTTGGACACAAGCCCTTTGCTTTCTTTGCCATTCGTACAACACTGCATTTTTTTTCTTATTTTTGTCATGTTGTGTGTTTCTCTCGAGGATTTCTCCCGAGATTTTGGCATTCCCTGCATATCTCTTCTTATTCCATTATATTTTCTTTGTTTTCCTTTGTTCTTTTAATTTGTTATCCTCTTTAGAATAATGGAATATTTATTGACTGGAATATTTTTGAGGTATTGTGCATGAAAATCCTATTGTCTGTGTGCTAGGTTGGTCTTGATATATCTGTGCCTTATGGATTGCTGCATTACTTGTGTAAATTGTTTTGGCATCCAATTAAGAGCCGTCATAATACCACATTTTTTTTTCGGAACTAATAGGATCTAATCTTTCTTTGTGGTGGTATTTTTGGAAATATTTCTATTTAAATTTTTACAGGAATATGACAGCCAGCGGCTCCTAGCGCAACGTCCGATAGATGGATCATTTGGAGAACAGACTATTGTTGAAGTCATATGCTCAAATTCCAAAAGTCTTAGGATTTAGATGAGCTTTTTTCCCCAACTCATGCTGAGCCTTCCGTAACATTTTTCTTCAGATCTGCACCAGTTAGAGGTTCAGTGGTGAATCCTCTCATTTATCTTGCGATTGACTAGGGGATTTCAATTTGCAGATAATCAGTTTCAGGCTTTACAAACTCAAGCGACTGAAGGTTTTCAGTCTATGGTACCCGCCTTCAAGAACTAGAAGCCGAAGTAGCGCAACTCCAGCTTAAATGTACTGATCTCTCTCCGTCACTTGCATTCAGTGGATTAGAAGGATTTGGTACATAGAGGATTTTTGTTCCTCTCTATCAGTTGTTTTACAAACTTCTGATTATTTGGGCTACTTGCAGACACTTCTCTATTATCCCTATTATTTTTGGATTTTAAAACTTTTTGTCTGTGGTTTAGATACTTTGTTTACCCTTTGTCCTTTGAAAACAAAAAGATGGAGTATTTTTATTTTTTGGACCGAGATTGTATTTTTAAATCAGTAAAGTGATTTTTGTCCCAAAATAGCCAAATGTGGAGTTTGTTAGTTTTATTGGCTGCATTCTGTTGCCAAAATCACTATCATGTAAGGTTGCTGCTTTAACAGAGATGCCGTAATTTGATTAGAGTCTTCAGAATATTCAAAGTTTATTTCTCTAATATGGAAATAGCCTTAATATGACAAGTTTTAGTGTCACAAGCATCAAGAAGGCAATTTCAAAGTTCCAAGAAGATTCTGCGCAGTTTCCAACTCAGTAAAAGTCGATTCCCTTGTTTTCGTCCGGACGGCCTTCTGTGTCGATAAGATTCTGCCAGCTCATCATGCATCCGTTTGGATGACAGGGCAATATCTTCTGGACGCACTTCAGTGTTCGAGAAGAATCCAGAGACCTTTGCAGACACGGATTGGGAAGACAGCTTGCAACCATCTGGACGCTAGGGAAACATCGTCCGGACACGACCTTGATAAGGAAACGTGTTGTAACGACCTGCTTTTTACAAAAAGGCATAAGTAATTATATCTAGATAATTTCGTGTCATTAACCATTCAAAGACGATAAATCTTGCAGCGAAAAATACGAATATCTTTTTTTTTCTTTACAAACATCAGGGACAATTCTCTTACAATACATTTAAAGCTTTAACTGAAATTCCTCTAGACATACATTAAAAATCATTTAATATCTTTTACACTAATTTACAAAGAAACATGTGTCACATATGACACAAAAGCATACATGGAAAGTTTACTAAATACAAGTAAATTCCTAAACATGTTACATATAAAACAATAGAAACATTAATAAATACAAAGCACTAGAATCTAACTACAATAGCTTTAAATCTCTTATGCTAGCAGTTAATCCATTCCATAATCTTCAGAACCTGCGCAAATATCTATGAGACGGTGGTTATAACCACAACCCCATAGTTCCATATGTGGGCCAATTGTCATTCAACAACATCATGATTTATGCGTTATTTAAGGAACATAATGCTGACATGACAATTTTCTATGCAAAGTTTAACAGTTCAATATAGTCATTGCACTCCACTCGTTTAGAACCGTCACCCAATTAAAGCCTTATTTGAGACGTTCGACGATGTGTCTCCTACATTACATTTTGATTAGCTTATTTCCGCACTAGTAGAGTACGTTCCACGTCACTCCACTAGCACTTTGAGAGACTACTGCAATCAATATAAATTATTGGGTTTTCGGTTTCAGGCACTATTCCCATCCTGAACCTTTGAGAAACGTAGCGTCCAATATTAATAGGTTGATTATTAACTGTATGCAATAATCATTCACACGCATCCAATTAAAATAAAACATAAACACAACACTATTGAAATCCAGTACTACCCTCAATAAGTAATTTATACTTACAACCCTTTTGTGCAGTCACAGTTCATCATCTGCATCAAATACATATGCATGTGCATAGAAGGTTAATATTATTACTTTTAGAAACTTATGCCTAAACATGAGTCTTAATCACACACATATAGGGGTGTGAACGAGCTGAGCTACTCGTGAGCTTACTCGAGATCGGCTCGAATAAACTCGACTCGTGCTCGAATCGATTATTAAATGAGCTACTCGTGAACACGAAAATCAAACTCGATTATTAAACGATGCAAACTCGTATAAACTCGACTTGACTCGACTAAAGCTCGTGAACCCGCTCGCATAAGGATCGACTCGTTTATTAAGGCTCGACTCGTATATATATATATATATTGTAAAAATGTTATATATTAATTTGTTAATATATAACTTATTTTTATAATATAGTATATTAATAAATAATATATTATATGTAAGCATAAATTAAGTAACAAATAAAAATGGTCAATAAATATTAATTGATTATAATTGTTTGGTTATATTAATATGTATATAAAATAGTAAAAGTGAATAATATCAATACTTAATTGTTAATCGCTTAATTATATGATATAATGACAATTCAGATACTTAATCATATGATTTATATTATATTATTCATGTAATATAATAGTACTATATGAACATATAATAATATAATATTGTGGCATATGACATGTAATTAATCATTTATTCACTATATCCAATGTTATAACTCATAAGTATTATTATTAAATATTTATGAATCATTACATCACTGTCATCACGTGATTTAATATCTAAGATCATATGAATTGTTAAATAACTTAAATCGTATGAATCATATGATCATACAATAATGCTTAGGTCATATGATCATATGATTCATATGATATTAGTATTATTAGAAGATAGTTAGGAATTATAATAATTATAGCTTATAATGATTATACTTATCAATGTTATCATAGATAAATTATAATCTCGTAAGTCAAGTAATATGATATGATTCATAATTCAAAATTATAAATTATATATATATATTAATCAAGTTATAAATATAAATTATAGCACATAACGTCATATAAGTATACAAATACAATGATTAAGTATGATGTAAGATTTTAAGTATCTAATAATTATTAATAATATTTAGAGTCTTAGATACAATTATTACGTATATAGATTACATACATTAATTATATGATATAACATTGTGCATTTGTGCTTAATCATATTATTCATATATAATGACAATGTAATTCATATAATCCCAAATTAAATTATTAGGATCGGTCGGTTGGTCCAATTAGAATTACCAATGTGTTAATTATAATCACAATTTAGGTGTTATTATTCAAATTTAGATCATATGATCTAACATTGTGCATTTGTACTACATAACCATTAGATATGAATTATATCATCTAAGAATTATCATTAGACTTAAAAAAGAAGCATTATTACCATTAGATATATAGGACTATATAAAAATATAATAATTATCATTATTAATGTTTTAACTTAATATTTATATTGACTATTGTTACATTTTATTTTTTTTATAATCAAATACTTATGAATTGACAGAACCGCTATATATAATATACTTATAAGTTATATCACATAATTCAAGATCAAAGATCAAATGATAATATTTTTTGTTAGAGATCATATGATAATAATTAGATTATATGATACTATCATTATATTTATATCTATATTAATTTATTAAATATGCAATTATTAAGATTATGAATTGTAGTATCATAATTCACGAAGAGTTATTCATATATAATTAACATACCATATTTACAATTAGACATTTAGACATATTTATTAAATTACTATATATATATATATATATGCTACTCATTATACTTATACATATAAGTACATATAATGATACATGTTAAAATGTAGTATTTAGTATATTTACAACTGTTATACTTAATTTCAAAACATAACGTGTGAAACTATAATTTTGATTATTTATAATAATAAATTATATCATTAATGCATTGTTGGTTTAATTTTAATTTTTTATTTTTTGAAAAAAAGAAGTATAAATGGTTATAATGAGTGTAAATTCAATATTACAAGTTTTTGCTAGTGGTATAGAAAAAAAAAAATGAAATAGTGAAATGTGTCAGATGATATAAACACTGCTATCCCACTCAATCGATGTCCCAATGCTAATTAGTCTTCAATTTTTTTTTTCTTAAAAAAATTAATTTAAAGATTAATTGACACTACCATATAAATAAAATATAAAACTATAATTTCTCACATTACTCATCACATAATTAAGCAAAAAAGAAGTGCAAGTCAATTAGGGTGACACTTGGGTGTTATGAGGCCATGTGGCTTGCCGTGCATCAAGTTAAGGGTAGAACATGGTTTGTTTAGGCTTGACTGGTCAAATCCAAAATAACTCCTCACGTATGTAGCAACTTGACTGTTTGGATATAAAAAATGCTATAGCTTATTCTAGTATCTTTTTGGTATTCTTTTAAATGACGTGAATTTAATTTTTTTACTTAAAAAATTGCATTTCGTAGGTCACAATTTGAGATTATTCTTTTTTTTTTATTATTAAATCTGTTAGAAGGAGCTTTAGCATTTTTTATTTTTTTTTTATACAGTGAAATAGTAAACCACACAATTTTATTCTATTTTTTTTTCACCATTTGATCTCGCCCATTATCTACCATTTTTCATTTGATATGAGCAGTGGCGGAGCTAGATTCTTGATTCATGAGGGGCAAAAAAAAAAAATTAATTAAAAAAATTAAAAAAAAAAATGTAAATGACAAAAGAAATAAACAATTAAGCAAATTTTAATTATTATTTGACTCATATAAATGTAACTTGTAATTTATTTTTTTCACTCTTAGCGTTAATTTACTTATTAAAATTAATGAATCATTGTTGTTGTTTATAATCTTAACTATAATAATATATTTTCATACAATTAAAATATGTAACAAAAAATATATATTCATCAACAATTAATTTTGAAAAATGGTCTATATATAAAAATCAACATAGATGATTTTATTATTAAATAGTAAATTTATAATTAAATCAGTGTAAAATTTTAATTATATATCTTAAAATTTTAAAGAACCAAAAGGCTGTCATTTTATTAGAGATAATTAAGGCTAAAAATTGCATCGAATTTGTCACTAGTTTCGAAAGTTCAGTTTAATATATTCTAAAATAACTAGTGTTGGGCCCTATTTTCATATAATTATGACTTTTATATACGCAAATGTGGATTTGAAAGTCCAAGACTTCAAGTGCTTTGATAATTTCTTCCTGACACTAGCACTTTTTTTTTTTAGACCTTCTTGACACTAATCAAGCTAAGAATCAGACTAGAGTACTTTCAATTGCAGACGTGGGCTATAAAACTTGAACACCTAGCTAGTTTTTTTTTTTTTTGTTCTTTTCAAGTTTTTATGGCTTCAAGCCATCAACTCTCACGGTACGAAATTCTTTTCATTAAAAATAATCAATAAAAAGATGCACCTCATGTTCAAATCAGCAGCCCAAGCTCAAGTTTCAATGTGAGCGTGCCACCATTTTTTTTTCCACTTTTTGCTCCCGCCCATTATCCACTTTATTCGATGCACAATATTGAGTCATGTGTTGTAGTATGAGTATCAAGTCAAGCACCAGTCGTATCACTGAGGACAGTGTACGTAATTTCTTCAAGAAACTTATTTGCCTCAAATACCCTTGAACAATCAAAATCGCCAAACCGGTATGAACTGCTCGTTAAGGCTTAGGGAAAAATGGGTATAAACTGCTTGTGAAGGGTAATATTTGACGCAAAGAAAATTTTGATGAAATTGCATTGCCCTCGGACTTCAATGATACGACTGGCGCGTGGCTCAATACTGCTGAGCATTGCTCTTTCTTTTTTCTACGCAGCGAGCCGTGCGCACACAGTGAGTGCAATTAAAGCCCTCAGACATTGAGCCGCGTGCACTCTTCTCAATCTTCCTGATTCTTCCATCTGTCAAATTGCATTTCTCCTTTTACTCTTTCCTTTTTCTTTCGCCTCTTTTTTTCTACCAAATGAAACTTATCTGCAAAACCCAATGTCCCTGGTTCACCGGAAACGGCGTTATTGCTCAACAAAACTGGCATCGTTTCTCATTTCCGATCTCATATTTTCCAGGTACGCACACTACGTTTGTTCTCTATGCGATTCTCTTGGCTTCGAAGTCCTTTTCTTTCGATGTCTTATGTGTTTCTCTCTTCCAGTTTATGCTCTGCTCCGGTAAAGCAGAAGACAGAGGACGCGCTCCCTCTCACGCTCCCTCTCACGCTCCGCTCGTACCACATTGAACCTGGGCCTTGCAAGAAAGTCGTGAGTCTCTCTCTCTACTACCTTAGCTCAAAATTGGTTTATTTTTTTGTTGCTTTATTTTTATCTTTCCTCTAAAATAAATAAAATAATAATTTAAATTATTTGATTCGGTCCGAGCTCGAGTCGAGTACTCGAGCTCGGGATCGACCAAAATGATCGAGATCGAGCTCGAGCTTCACATCAACATAAACGAGCCGATCTAGAACAAGCAATACCCGCTCAGGATGGGCTCGTTTACACCCCTACACACATATATATACATAAGAACAATTATCTTTGAAACATCTACATTAATTATTACTTAACATAACATGGTTAAGTCTCAATATTAACACTTAACACTTCTAACAAAACCTAATCATTTTTAGGGAACATCAATCCAAGCACCAAATCAATTAACAAAGATATATGTTTTAAAACATATTAACTCTAACAATTATTTCAACCAACATATATTAGAAATCACAGTAAAACAACATACTCAATTTCCATAATTAATTGCATATCAACCCATATAACAACTCAGCAACAATACTCCTATATTTTCCTTAAATCATAAAATTCATTTACATAATATTCAACCATTTTCATTTTAAAAGAATTCCTTTTAAAACATCAATATCAAACTATTAACATCTTTAGGATAAAATACCATACAAATTATATTTGACAAGTCACATAACTCATAATATTCAATTTCCAAGACAATACATTACATGATTAAACTCATAAAAACATTCTTTAATTCTAGAACTTCACAACTAATCCCGGAAATCAAATACTTAAATCATTAGAGCATGAACACATAGTATATCACAATAATGAATAACCCCAAGGATTTATACACACCCGATCAAAGTGCTACAACTCAGCTTAACTTTAATTACACACGGGTTTGGCCTCAATACACAATCCAAAGTGTTTATAACTGAACTTAAACCATACGACCAACACCTCTCAGCCTCAAAATATCTCACAGCAACCTACCCACAAAATCCATTCGGCCATCACCCACCGAGGAACACAAAACAAAGGATCCCATTAAAAAGCCATTCGGAATCAACACAATCGGGCAACACAGAACTCAAACACTCAACATCATCAGCAACCAAACTACCCAATTAGCTAAAACACACAAAATTAGGGGACACCATTAGAACGGGTATTGCTTCAAAACAGAGGTATTTTGGCCAGAACACCACACGGCTAAAACAGTTAACAAGAAACCCAAATCCAAAACATCACAGTCCAGTTAATAACCAAAACTCCCGATCCATAATTTATCAACTAAAATCAACCCAAGGCCAAACCTAGCACACAGTTAACACTACCAAGCACAACCTACACCAAATCAGAACACTACTCAAAACACACACACTCATTCGGTCAAAACCTCCACTGCCAACACACACAGGAAATCACAAATCCTTTCTAACCAAAATCAGCAAATCAATTTCAGGACACCCAATAATAATATCTACCACCAATTTTTCCATCAACTCAATATCAACAAGAAAACCCATATACACACACTGCCAGAACAGTACATACCCAAACATCACAGTAACACATAATCACGGCTCAGCCGATCCAACAACAAACAAGGACTATTATAATCAAGTTAATAGATTAAGCTAAATCATAGGGTTTTTATACCTTGGGGATTTTCTCAGAAAATCCACCGGAATTCGCCATTGATTCCTCCGGAAAAGTCACCGGAAATCGCACATGGAGGACTAGGTTTCTGTGTCTTTCGGGTTATGGGTCTTTCGGGTTACGGGTCTTTCGGGGTATGGGTCTCTCGGCTGCATCGGGTAACTGGGTAGTCAACTACCGTCTAAAACCACCGGAGAACGGCCTCCAACCGTCGGAAATCGCACCAGACTTCGCCACTGAAGATCGGGTCGCAAGGGTTCTCCCGGGTTTGTCAGGTTTGGCTCACGGGTCGTGGGTCCAGGCTCCACCGATTGTCGACCCACCGGTAGTATCGGTCGGAACTCGCGTTGCCAGAGTCGATCCATGGAGGATCGGCCTCCCCTGGGTCACGGGCTCACCGGTTCTCTCCCGGGTCTCTAACTCACGGATCCACCAGATCCTCTCTCTCCTGATCTCCCAGTTTCTCTCTATCTCACGCTCTCTGTCTCTGACTCTGTCTCTGATCTCACTCTCTCCAGTATCCGGACAAGAAGAAGGAAGAACGAAGAAGGAGAAATGAAGAAGGAAGAAGAAAGAAATAAGGGAAAAATACAAAAAAGCCCCCCAAACTACCATCGATTCTCCGGATGGCACCCTAAACTACCAAAGCTTGGATTCCGGCCCCCCAAATTACCTGACACTTGTATTTTGGCCCCATCCGTCAGCTTTGGCCGTCTAACTGGACGGAAACCGAGTCAGGTGACTCATTTTTCCAAAAAAACCCGAGTTTACCCCTCTCCCCACGGACTGAAATTCCAAAAATGGCCTTCAGTCCTTTAACTCATTAACTGAGAAAATCAGAAATAAAAATATGGTTTATTACGATTATGCCATTCAATAAAAATAGGATTCAAGATTCTCAAATCCTAGGGTTTGCTTCATTTCTGCCGCTGCTCACGCTCACGCCGTTCCTACGTTGGTCGACACTGTCGGAGGGGAGGAGACGAGTGATTCTCGAAGGGACTTTGCCGAATCTCTTCCGAATATTTTATGTGGACGGGTGTTTCGTGCTCGAAATCTCTTCCAAATATTGTATGTAAGTACCCACTACCTAAATGCCGACACCCGACACCTTATTTATATTTCATAGAAAACGATGGGCATTTTGTTTGTTTATTGCAATCTCGGATCAAAATTTGGACTTGTTGGACCTACCACACTTTATGATTCTTGTTTGTATATTGGGAGCCGAGCCTTTTTGCATATGATTTGTTTGTTTAGCTGGTCCCATTTTTATTTGGTCCCAATTGAATTAAGAAAATCGTTTTGAGGGTTTAGTGGTCCCCTAAGAGACAGCCGTGGGTCAGTTGTCCACTGTCCACTGTCCCCTTGATTGAAAATTGACTTTTGTAAATGCGAAAATAATGGGTCAGTTGTTATGGGCTTGTGATTGAAAATGGAGCATGTTTTTACGAACACTGTTGGTTCCTTAAAATCTGTACACACACTCTTGGTTTCCTTAAAATAAGTTTGCTTGTATTTTATGAAATTGGGTTGAATGGTTGATATCTAGTCTAGGATACCTGATTTGAATTTTTTTTACCAAAACAGTGAACACATGGGAAAAAACAGAAAAGAGGAAAAAAGACTTAGGAAAAAAAATCATAATAAATAAAATAATAATAACTCAATGTGTTTGATTTAGAATAGTTTGAAAAATATCTTGTCACTCACATGTGCACATCTTTTCACTTGATATTCAATTTGCTTGTTTCTTTATTTATTATGTTTTATTATGAAGATGGCTACACGAGAGTTCGTATTTGAGGTGCGTTATGGAGGTCATATAGATTGGAGGTTCATGAATTCATATGTTGGGGGAGATGTTGATGTGTACACGGATGCCATTCCACATGATAGGGTGTCATTTTCAGTT
Source organism: Alnus rubra (assembly GCA_028654335.1). Classification (NCBI taxonomy): domain Eukaryota; kingdom Viridiplantae; phylum Streptophyta; class Magnoliopsida; order Fagales; family Betulaceae; genus Alnus; species Alnus rubra. Next base: position 697,656 of record JAJPGS010000712.1, on the reverse strand, counting down.
GTAGAAGATATTGCTAAAAGATATGGGTACAAATCCGGGGACTTGATGTACTGTCGGGGTGTACTCTTCGAAATGGGTTGAAATTAATCACATCGAACTTTGATGTAAATGAAATGGTTCAAGCCCACTTGGGTCTACCAATTGTTGAGTTGTACATCAACTCATTTAGTGGGTCCATACCTGACATTGATGAGGGTGATTGTAACGCCCCGAATTTGAGCCTGCAAATTCGTAAGCAGAAACCTTCGGTTTCCACGTGACATTACTACATCAGAGATAAACTCTCGCAGCTGAATATATTTTTTTCTTCTAAAGACTTAGGAATTGATAACATAACACATATAGAGCTGACTGAAATACCTCGATACGTTTATTAAAAGTTACTTAGGTTTATCTTTACATCCTATATGCACACTAGGTGCATCAAAATTAGTGCCACAGGCGGCACATAAGTATATAACATAAAACATGTCGAACATGACATTGTTATAAATATTTACATGCCATAAAACAAAACACATATATAAGTGCAACTAGTAATTTCTAAGCTAGCACATGATAGTTCGTTGATGGTTTCAAAAACCATCAAAACTGGCATATGGGTCCATGCCTTCATTCTCCAGATCTGCATCAGTAACTATGCAAATATGACGTCATCATATTTACATAGACAAACAAGTGAGTCATCCATTTTCATATCTAAGTTACGATCAGATTAATAACAGTTCATAAATAATACAAATGCAAAGGTTGTATGAATGTGTATCGTAGTAACCATTTAGTTTGGTGTTTTATGATCATCTTACTTCAGACCTCTCGTTCTTAGGTATCAAAACCCGTTCATGTCATTTGCCTCACACTTAAAGTCTTAGCTGTTTGCACTGGAATCCTACCGGTCCCAGCATTAGTTATATATTAGGACTTCGGACACCCCTGGGTCACTCTGAACCCCCTAGATCCACTGACTAGCCTTCCTTCCACTTGCTACTACATCAGCTTGTTGATGGCTATCTCATCAACCGTTATATTAATTGGACACAACATGCAATGCATGAACAACTACATGCAATAAACACACACCATACAGTCCTAATGAAACATAGAATCATTCCTCAGTAAGTAACTTCATACTTACACTCGGTGTAGTTTCTTAGCTCCTTTTCTGTAACAAATATATACAAAGAAGATAATATATACATCAGTCCTTTTTCCAATATTAAAAATGTGTATATTTTTACATCACTTTACTCATCGTTTTTAGTTATCAATTAAAAGGTAATTACTTCAACATGAATCCTACAATGATTCATTGAGAAAATATTACAACGTTTCATGTTTAAGCACCGAAACACAGTATAATGCTCTTGGTAACATAACACTTAAACATGAATCCTAACAGGATAATATTTTTAGGGATAATTGCACCGTTGGTCCCTGTGGTATACCATAATTATTTTTCACTCCCTATAGTTTAAAAAGTTCATGGGAGGTCCTCGTGATATGCAATAATTACAAATCGATCCCTGGCATCGAATTCTGTTAAAATTTTTAACAGATTCCGTCAAATGCCACGTCAGCGACACGTGTCACCAATAATATGGCGACACGTGTCCACCATAATAAAAAAATAAAAATTTATTAAAAAAAATAAAAATACTTATTTTTTTAAAAAAAAATTCAAAAAAAAATTCAAAAAAAATAAAAAACAAAAAAAAATGCCGAAGGGGCCGGCCTGGCCGCCCCCAGCCACCCCCAAGCCACAGGGGGTGGCCCGATGGCCACCCCAGGCCACTGGGGGTGGCCGCGCGCCACCCCGAGTGGCCGGGGGTGGCGTGGAGCCACCCCTGGATCTTCCAGGGGTGGCCTTTCGGGCCACCCCCAGGCCACTGGGGTGGCTCCGCGCCACCCCCCCTAGTGGCTGGGGGCGGCCAGGCCACCCCCAAAGGGGTGGCCGGCCCCTTCAGCATTTTTTTTTTGTTTTTTAATTTTTTTGAATTTTTTTTTAAAAAAATAAGTATTTTTATTTTTTTTTAATAAATTTTTATTTTTTTATTACGATGGACACGTGTCGCCATCTTATTGGAGACACGTGTCACTGACGTGGCATTTGACGGAATCTGTTAAAAATTTTAACAGAATTTGACGCCAGGGATCGATTTGTAATTATTGCATATCACGAGGACCTCCCATGAACTTTTTAAACCATAGGGAGTGAAAAATAATTATGGTATACCACAGGGACCAACGGTGCAATTATCCCATATTTTTATGTAAAGGGATAGGGAAATTAGCGGCATAGCCACTTTGCAGGAATACAATAAATGATAAAATAAATATATGAAGGAATAGGGAAATTAGCAGCATAGCCACTTTGTAGGAATACAATAAATTATAAAATAAATATGCAAAGGGATAGGAAAATTAGCAGCATAGCCATTTTGTAGGATTGCATTTTAAATAAAATAAATACGGGGGTTTTAAACCAACTCCGTAGTAACGCAATAAATGATAAAATAAATACGGGGGATTAAACCACTCCGTAGTAAGACAATAAATAAATACAAATGAAATCAAATAGTAAGGAAGAGGTGTCAAGATTTACTCACCAATTTGATTTGGAGAGAAAAATAACTTCAAGAACACCAAAGTGGTTGTGTGGTAGAAGGAGAGAAAAAGGGAGAGAAAACCAAAGCAAAAGCTTTCTTGAAAGTTGTCTAGGATTTGTGTGGAAAAACAAAGGGCCTTGCATGCTTATTTATAGGAGGAAAGCAGGGGTATTTATGTAACGACCCGCTTTTTACAAAAAAACGTAAGTAATTATATCTGGATAATTACGTGTCATTAACCATTCAGAGATGATAAATCTAGCAACGGAAAATACGAATATCTTTTTTTTCAAACATCAGGGACAATTCCCTTACAATACATTCAGAGCTTTAACTGACATCTTCTAGAAAATACATTAAAAGTCTTTACACCATTTACAAAGAAACATGTGTCACATATGACACTAAAGCATACATGGAACTTATTAATTACAAGTAAATGTCTAAACATGTTACAGGAAAATGGTACAAACATCTATGAATACAAAGTACTAAAATCCTAACTACACAGCTTTAAATCTCTTAAGCTAGCAGTTAATCCAATCCATAATCTTCAGAACCTGCGCAAACATCTATGAGTAGGTGGTTACCGCCACAATCCCATAGTTCCATAAGTGAGCTAACTGTCATTCAACAACATCATGATTTATGCGTTATTTAAGGAACAGAGATATGACATAATGATGTAGTGATAGTTTTCATGCAAAGTTTAACAGTTTAATATAGTCATTGCACTCCTCTCTTATAAGGGCCGTCCCCCCGGTCAACGTCTTTCTCGAGGCCGTCCCCTCTACATTACATTTTGATTAACTTATTTTCGCACTATCGGAGACCTCCCTCCTCTAGTACTTTGAAAGACGTCCCAATCAATATGATTATTATGGTTTCCGGTTTCAGGCACATTTACCATCCTGAACCTTTGGGAGACGTCGCGCCCAATATTAATAGGTTGATTATTAACAGTATGCAATAATCAGTCATGCGCATCCAATTAAAATAAAACATAAACACAACGCTATTGAAATCCAGTACTACCCTCAGTAAGTAATTTATACTTACAGCCCTTTCGTGCAGTCACAGTTCATCATCTGCAGCAAATACATATACATGTGCATACAAGGTCAATATCATTCCTTCTAGAAACTCATGCCTAAACACGAACTCCAAAGTCACATACATACATACATAGAAACAATCATCTATTAATTGGAAAATCATTTACATTTATTAACGCTTAACATGGTTAAGTCTTAATATTTGCTCAATCGATTAGCAAATCAATACTTTAGAATAATATCGAATCTAGGTCTTGAGTAGCGCTTGAGTTCAATCTAAAGTTCTTAATATCATTTTCTTTGGCACAGATAAATCAGCCAACAAGAAACTTATGCATATTTCTAACAAAACCTAATCATCTTTAGGCAAAATCAATCCAAGCACCAAACCAACTAACAAAACATCTATTTTAAAGCATATTAACTCTTAACAATCATTTCAACTAACTTATATTAAAGAAATCACAGTAAAACAGCATGCTCAATTTCCATAACACTCAATCTCTAACACAATACATTACATGATTAAACTCATAAAATCATTCTTTAATTCTAGAGTTTCACAAGTAATCAAGCACTTTGTTTAAACAACATTACTCATTAATTATCAATAATCAAACATAATCAATACCCTTAAATATTATACAACTCTAGGTTTCAATCATACATATCAATCATCACTAATAAGACACAAGCCCATTTAATTACAATAGGGAATTCTTAATAAAAATTAGTTTAAAACGAACATTACAAAGCACAACAATTCATGCTTTACATAGATCGGGTCAACACATGATATATGGCTTAACCTCAAATGGCCAAACAATAATAGTACCCATAACCAAACACACACTTACACTAATCTGAATAATACCTCATATCATAATTGATCAACAACAAAAGCCACCTAGAGTCTTAAATTCAGTTACCATTCCATTAGGACTACATTTAATCCATTCCAATTTAACTAAATATATCCCACATAAATATCTAGCCAATACCTCCAAATAATATTCCAATACCTATCCAATTGAAACAACCTAAAACAAATCTCCAAAACACTCATTTGGTCCAGCCTCTAGTCCAAAACAGTGAACACCAAAAACCATTCCTGGCTAAACATCACCAATATACACATAACTAGAACACTACTTGGCTAAACTCATCAAATCTCCCCTAGCCAACATCCAATCAATTGAATCCCAAATCAGTACACATATAAATAGCCACAACAGGGGAAATTCTTGTTAAATATAAATAATAGGAATCTGAATTCCCAAATCATCAATCAATCCTAGAATTTTAACATAATCTGAAACAGGGACCCAAAACTACAATAATTTTCTCAAATCAGCCAACAACAGTGGAACCATCAAATATTCAATCGGCCAACAGTCCAAAAACACCCAAATGGTCACTGCCAACACACAACCGACTACAACAGGGAACACTCCTAACCCATTCGGACATCAACACCCCAAGACAGAAAATCACAAATCAAAATACTCATTTGATCATTCCAAATCAAAAACAGAATTTCAATCCATAGAAAACCCCCAAAATCATAAACCCTAATTTCACAATAATCCAATTAATCTTCAAAATAAATTATCATAGGTTAAAGGAATTTACCCCAAGGATTTCTCATAGCAAATCCACCGGAGAAAGCCACCGATTCGGCCGAAAAAGCTGCCGGAAAACACAAAGGAAGAACCGGGTCTTCCTCTCGGGTCTGACGGGTCACCGGGTCGGGTTTTGGGTCAAAGGCTTTAGGTCTTCGTGGATCGGCCGGAAAGTCGCCTTAGCCCGTCGAAAATCGGCGTCTGGCCGCCGGACATGAAGGATCGGACCTCCGGAAGGTTCGGGTTCGGCTCACGGGTCCACGAACCACCCGGGTTCTCTCTCTCTCGGGTTTAACGGGTTGCGGGTCGCGGGCAACACGATCGGAGCTCCTGGGTTCCACCGATCGTCGGCTTTGGCTCTGCCGACGACGACCCAGCACCACCCACCGGGTACCGGACCTTTGAGCGGTCTGATTTCCCCCTGCCTCGTCGGGTCTCCCACTCACGGATTCTCTCTCTCCCGATCTCTCGGTCTCTCTCTCTGACTCTCAGCATCTCTCCCCCATTCTCACTCTCTCGTCTCTCAATCTCTCGCATCTCTCTTCTCAGTCTCACTCTCTCTCTCGCTGTCTCTGTTTTTGGGCAACAGAACAGAGAAGAAACAAAGAAGGAAGAAAGAAGAATAGAAGAAAAAGAAGAGAAAAGAAGAAGAAGTGTGGTCCGGTTATAATAAAAGAGAGATATTATTTTTCTGTAATCATTGTCTTAGTAAAATATCAGATATTTTATGCATAACTTAACAGTTAAGTTTTCTTAAAATATCTCTTATAAAAATATCTCTTACAAAAATATCTCTCTAGATATTTTATCTGCTGATATTTTTAAATCGATCTTTACCAATATGTATAATTCATCAAAATTACAATCTAAGTTCATTTTGTGTCTAGTTCGTTCCATCGGTAATATTATTATCTCAATAATATTTTAACATCATAAATTATAAACCAAATATATATTGCACAGTAATATTACACGCAGTGAATATTACACCTTAATATTATTTATCAATATTATTATGCCAATTAGTCTATTGAATAATTCCGTCAGTCTGTTTCATTCAATCTTAAATTCTAATTTAAGACATTTATTTAATTACTTAAAATCTGGGGCGCTACAATTTAGGTCCAAAATGTAATAAAAGAATTAGCTTATTGGATAATGTCTTGCAAATTTAGATTTTAGAATTTTCGTCCAACTAGAGGGCAGCCTACTCCGAGAATTATTTTGATGGTCAAACCTACTCCGATTGACGTGAAATTTTGAGGGTTGATAGAGGACTTCATGAAAAACATTTTCTTCTTTTGGTTCGTCCCATTTCGAGTTTGTTTTGACTGAGTTCCGGTCTAGTCAAAGTTTATGTCTTATACCTTTCAACCACTTTCCACATTCACACATGCTTTATTGATTTTTCTTTTCTTGTCATAATTACTCTTTATGAAAGTCTTCCTTCATTAATACGTTTTGTTTTTTATACATAAATGTTTCTAGAAGCATGGAGATATTTTTCTTTGACAATTTTTCGTTTAATAACGACAGTTGGGTTATTTAGGCTCGGGTCAAAAAGTCAACTGGTGGAATTTTTTACTAACTTTTGCCATATGATAGATCTCTCTTTTTTAAGTACAACGGTCTTTGATTTATCTAAATCTGAGTTCGTTTGACCTATTTTCGGTTCAATCAAAGTTTAAAGCTTAAATGTAACTTTTGAGTTTTCAAGGGTTTTTATGGTTTGATCTTTAAGTTTTCAAAACAACTTTAGATTTGCTTGTAAAAACATGTGGATATTGTTTCCTCAACAATATCAATGATTTCTTAGGAGTTTGAATTTCCCGGATATTGTTTCCTTAACAATATCAAGGGTTTCTTAAGAGCTTGAATTTCCCGGGCGTTACAGTAATGATGAAGATGATAATGATAATGACAATGACAATGATGATGATGATGATGAGAGGGGGTATTCTAGGATCGAGCGTGACGATCCATATTGGGAAGAGGTAAATGAATCGGATCTGTTTATGGATAATGATGATGTTCCTGGGCCATCTATGGGGAGGGGGGGCGAAGAGAGCGATGAAAGTGATGAGGGTGAAGAGGAAGGTGATGAAGACGAAGGTAGGTTAAGATTCAACCTTACTAACAGTGGATTTGATTATGATGAAGATGCAAACTCAGACATGCCACGCAGTAACATTCTTACATCTCCTCCCAGAAGTGATGATGAGTATGAGGTGACCTCCCAGAGTCAGAGGAGACATGTGACAGAGCCTTCTAAGTTCCAAACGGCTGACATGGGTAACACAGAGTTTGTGGTGGGTCAAAAAATTTCGTCAATCCAGGTTTTCAGAAATGCAGTTAGAGAGACTAATGTAAACATGGGGAAGGATGTAAAGTTTAGGAGGAATTACCTTGCGAAATGTATAGTGGTATGCAGGGATATGCGTTGCAAATATAGGATTTATGGGCGCAAGTGCAAGGATGAGGAATCCTTTGAAGTTCGATCAGTTCAGTCCGTACACAATTGTAGGAGGAAACACAGTAATTCTATTTTGAAATCGTCTTGGATTGCGGATAAGTTGATTGAGAAGTTCAGAGCACAACCCAACATGCATGTAAAGGCAATGGTAGAGACAGTGAAAGAAAGATGGGGTGTAGATGTGAAGGAGCATAGGTTGTATCGGGCTCGAAGACTTGCAAAAGACAAGATACGTGGCAAAGTGAACGACCAGTACAAGAAGTTGTGGGACTTTTGTGAGACAATCAGGAGAACAAATATTGGCAGTTGCCTAATGATGAAAATAGAGAGGCAATTACCCGATAAGCCCACAAAATTTCAAAGGTTGTACTTCTCCTTAGCCGCCATGAAATGCGGTTTTCTTGCTGGTTGTAGGCTCATCATTGGGTTGGATGGGTGCTTCTTGAAAGGTCCGCATAAAGGCCAACTTTTGGCTGCCATTTCGAGGGATGCAAATAATCAGATGTATCCAGTGGCTTTTGCAGTGGTAGAAGCAAAAGTCAAAGATAGTTGGACTTGGTTTTTAGAGACTTTGCTATCGGATCTTGGCGCCCCCCCCCCTCCCCCCCGCGCAGAGGGATGGACATTTATTTCTGATCGTCAGAAGGTAAAGTAACATACATATTCCTTTAATCAATTGGTCAATTCTTTTTTTTACTTTTTTTATGATACAATCAATGTTATGTCTGACATTTTAATTTTACTTTGCGCAGGGTCTGGTCCCGAGTTTGGAAGTGGTGGCTCCCGATGCTGAGCATCGGATTTGTTGTAGACATTTGTACGCAAACTGCAGAGATGTAGGTCACAGAAGTTTGGCATTGAAGGAGAAGCTCTGGAGCGCGGCTGCTGCTTACACAGAGGCTGAGTGGTCTATACAAATGGACAAACTAAAGGGGATAAGCCCGGATCCGTATGATTACCTGTCCAAGATTGACCCAAGTACGTGGGCAAGGGCTTGGTTCAGTACCTTCCCTAAGTGCAATTTAGTTGTGAACAACCTCTCAGAATGTTTCAATGCTTGGATTGTAAAACAACGTGATCTACCAATAATATCGTTGATGGAAATGTTGAGAATAAAATTGATGAAGAGATACCAAAAGAAGCGGGAAGGCATCAAAAAAATGGATGGCAGGATTTTTCCAAAAATTTTGGAACAGTTAGATGAACTCTCACAAGATGCTTTTCATTACAATGGCGTGTATGCTGGGGATGGGTTTTTTGAAGTGACAGACAAGCAGAAACAACATGTGGTTAACTTGGTTAGAAGAACATGTGGGTGTAGACAATGGGACATGACGGGAATCCCATGTGCACACGCAATATGTGCAATATGGAAAGATAGTGCAGAACCTGTTGATTATGTTTCTGATTGGTATACTGTGGATATGCTGAAAAAGGCATATGAACATGTCGTGTATCCCATGCCTAGTGAAGAACAGTGGACTAAGACAAATGGCGTGCATGTAGACCCACAAGTGGTTAGAATACAACCTAGAAGGCCAAGAGTAGTGAGGACCAGAGGAGCCCAAAAATCAATATAGGATAAGGAAGGGTGGGGTTACTATGAGATGTTCCAGATGTAGGGGTACTGGACACAACCTAAGAACATGTCCCCGCATAAGAATAGAAGCAGTTAATTATAGAGGACCTCGTAGGAATGAGGTAAATTCCTTTGACAGTTTTAGGGTTTATTTCTTGGTATTCAATGAGATGCTTAATCATTATGTTGACATTTGTTTTTTTAATGTGGTAGGTGCAATCTACTAAACCGAATCCCCATTCTACAGTTGATTCTGAACCGGTAACTTTTTCATGTCATAACTTTTTCATGTCATAAGTTTTTCATGTCATAACTTTTCTATCATTTACATTACATTTTGCAGCCTTCAATTGTCCATCACACCCCACAAACCACTGTTGCATCGTCTAGAGGAAGGGGTAAGAGAAGGGGTAGGGGTAGAAGTAGAGGTAGAGGAACCGGTCAGTCACAGCCACAACTGTAGCGCCCCAAATTTTAAGTAATTAAATAAATGTCTTAAATTAGAATTTAAGACTGAATAAAATAGACTGACTGAATTATTCAATAGACTAATTGGCATAATAATATTAATAAATAATATTAATGTGTAATATTCACTGCGTGTAATATTATTGTGCAATATATAATTGGTATATAATTTATGATGTTAAAATATTATTGAGATAATAATATTATCGATGGAACGAACTAGACACAAAATGGACTTAGATTATAAATTTTTAATGAATATTACATAATGGTAAAGACCAATGTAAAAAAAAATATCTAGAGATATTTTTATAAGAGATATTTTTAGGGAGGATATTTTATAAACTTAACTACTAAGTTATGTTCAAAATATCAGTGATATTTTACTGAGATAATGATTACAAGAAAAATAATATCCTAATTATTCTATAAAATCAAACCACTCTCTCTCTTCAATGATTCGCAACCGGTTCTTATTCCTTTTCTTCCCTTATTTCTTTTATTCTTCTTTCTTCCTTCTTTGTTTCTTCTCTGTTCTGTTGCCCGAAAACAGAGACAGCGAGGGAGAGTGAGACTGAGATGAGAGATCGAGTGAGAGAGAGAGATGCGAGAGATTGAGAGACGAGAGAGAGTGAATGGGGGAGAGATGCTGAGAGTCAGAGAGAGAGAGACCGAGAGATCGGGAGAGAGAGGATCCGTGAGTGGGAGACCCGACGAGGCAGGAGGGAAATCCGACCGCTCAGAGGTCCGGTTCTCGGTGGGTGGTGCTGGGTCGTCACCGGCAGAGCCAAAGCCGACGATCGGCGGAACCCAGGGGTTTGAATCCACGACCCGTTAGCCCAGAAAACCCGCGACCCGCAAGCTAAACCCGACGGATCCGGGAGTATCCGTGTGACCCAATCCTTCCGGAGGTCCGATCCTCCATGTCCGACGGTTCCAACGGCGGTTTCCGGTGAGCCGTGACCTGTGTGACCCAAAACCCGAACCTATGACCCGAAGACCCGAGAGGAAGACCCGGTTCTTCCTGTGCATTTTCCGGCGACTTTTCCGGCGGAACCAGTGGCTTTTCCGGTGGATTTGCTATGAAAAATCCTTGGGGTAAATTCCTACAACCAATGATGATTAATTTTGGGGATTAATTTGTTGATTGTTGAAATTAGGGTTTTATGATTTTGGGGGTTTTCTATGGATTGATTAGGGGATTTCATTAATTAATGATAGGGTATTTTTGTATGTTGATTTCCCTGTCTTGTGTTCCTGTTCCGGCTGGTTGGGTGTCGGCAGTGGCTACGGCTAATTGAAATTGGATGTTGGGTGTTCTAAGGATTCGGTCAGTAGAGATATGTGTATTGTAATGAGGGTTTTTGCTGGTTGTTTTGGTGTCTATTTCAGTTATGGTATATTTGAGAGATAGGTGTTGTTATTTGGGTTGTTCTAACCAAATCAATTGATGAGTTTTATTGTTGGTTGATTTAATGCTTAAATTGAGGATTGTGAGCTTTAGGGTTGGCTATGTTCATGTTTTAAGTATTAGTGTTCCCTGCTTGTGGTAATTTGTGAAACAGTGGCTGTGGGTGTAACTTTTGGATATGTTAGTCTTGTGGGGGCAGTTTACTGATTTGGAGCTGTTGGAAATATTCGTGTAATTGCGGTGATTGGTCTATGTTCTAAAAATTAGGTATGCTATTTTGCTATGAATTGACATGGGAGATATTATTGTTGGATATGTTTGGATTGGCTACTGTTGTGGTTTTGTGCTAAGTTGGTGATTTATAGTATTTGTTAGAGGGAATCCTATAGTTTGGTTTATTTGATTTGTAGACTTGGGTTATTGAACTATGTGTTAAGTGTAGAGATGTTGGATTGGTTGAACCATGATTTTATGTTTAGCATTTTCTGTTTTGTGGTTGGACCGGTTCACTTATTGTTGGGTAGATATTGGAATGCCGTTTGGAGATTCTAGGGATTATAGAAAGTGTTGGTATTGTTTAGTTAAACCAATATTGGTCATGTTTTCCCTGTTTCGATTAATGCTAAATGTATTAGGGATTACGTTTAATTGTCGATAATTAATATATGATGTTTTACTTGAGTGCTTGTAATTTCTAGAATTGGATATATGCAAGTGATATTGGTGATTTGGTTCACTTGTCAAATATAATTGATTTGTGGTGTTTAAAGGGGTTGAACATTATGTAAATGAGTCATATAATCTAAGGGAAATGTATGAATATTGTTATTGAGTTATATGGTTTAAATATGAAAATATGTTCATATGTTGAGTTCTCCTTAATTATAATTATGTTCAAACATCTTTTCTGTTTGGTTGTGTATTATGGTTTGCTTTTGAAGTTGACAACTTGATAATAATATCTTACTAAAATTATGCATGGGTTTCTTTATGACTGATTAATCTATGCTTTGGAAATGAAGTATAATATTTTAGCTGTGTTCTTTGTTATGATAGGAATATAGATTATAGTATTAATGTTTGGAAATTAACATGTTGAATTCTAGTCATGATGATTGCTTCTATGTATGTGTATATGTATAAAAATGGAATTCATGTTTAGGCAAGAGTTTCTAGAAAGAAACGATATTGAGCTTGTATGCACATGTATATGTATTTGCTGCAGATGATGAACTGTGACTGCACGAAAGGGCTGTAAGTATAAATTACTTACTGAGGGTAGCACTGGATTTCAATAATGTTGTGTTTATGTTTTATTTTAATTGGATGCGTATGACTGATTATTGCATATTGTTAATAATCAACCTATTAATATTGGGCGCAACGTCTCCCAAAGGTTCAGGATGGTAAATGTGCCTGAAACCGGAAACAATAATAATCATATTGATTGGAACGTCTTTCAAAGTACTAGAGGAGGGAGGTCTCCGATAGTGCGAAAACAAGTTAATCAAAATGTAATGTAGAGGGAACGGCCTCGAGAAAGACGTTGACCGGGGGAACGGCCCTTACAAGAGAGGAGTGTAATGACTATATTGAACTGTTAAACTTTGCATGAAAACTATCACCACATCATTATGTCATATCTCTGTTCCTTAAATAACGCATAAATCATGATGTTGTTGAATGACAGTTAGCTCACTTATGAAACTATGGGATTGTGGCGGTAACCACCTTCTCATAGATGTTTGCGCAGGTTCTGAAGATTATGGATTGGATTAACTGCTAGCTTAAGAGATTTAAAGCTGTGTAGTTAGGATTTCAGTGCTTTGTACTCATAAATGTTTGTACTATTTGCGTGTAACATGTTTAGACATTTACTTGTATTTATTAAGTTTCATGTATGCTTTAGTGTCATATGTGACACATGTTTCTTTGTAAATAGTGTAAAGACTTTTAATGTATTTCTAGAGGATGTCAGTTAAAGCTCTAAATGTATTGTAAGGGAATTGTCCCTAATGTTTGAAAAAAAAAGATATTCGTATTTTCCGCTGCCAGATTTATCATCTCTGAATGGTTAATGACACGTAATTATCCAGATATAATTACTTACGTTTTTTGTAAAAAGCGGGTCGTTACAACAACCACAGCCACATACTCTGCCTCAGTCTCAGTGTCAGTCTCAGCCTTTGCCCCAGCATCAGCCGCAGCCTTCGCCTCATACCAATGCTTGGGTGAGTACTGGCAACACCCATAATTTACGTGTTTATTTATTGTTAATCCCACCCAAACTTATTGTTAACTTATAGTCTTGACAGTTTCCAAGTACCGTCAACACGGTCCGGGGGTATGGACCGCAATCACAGTCACGGCCTCGGACCCATGCCAATGTTATTGTGAGTACTCTTCTATAATAGAGCTTTTACTTTTATATTGCATTATGTTCAACACTAATTACTGTGTCTCTACAGTCTCAAGGAACTGTGAACACAGTAAGGATGTATGGACCCTCGTCAGAACAGCCGAATTCTCAGTCACAGCCTCAACCTCAGACTAATGCTTTTGTAAGCCCTCAATCCAACATTCTTTTATATCTGTTTTTTTTTTTATGACAGTTTTGGTATAACCTAATTAACAACATTTTGCAGTCTCATGGTAATGTCAACACAGTTAGATTATATGGACCCCCTACACCATCACAGTCACAGCCAACAACTATTGTGAGCAATCAAAACACTCGTTCTCTAAGTTTTGAATTTTATTTAAATTTTTAATTCATATTTCTGATTTAATTTAAATTTACAGTTTCAAGGTACTGTCAACACTGTCAGATTGTATGGACCCCCTACACCATCAGGGAACTCTCAGCCAGGAGGGTCTACTCAGGCAACAGGGTCTTCTTAGCCAGGAGGATTTTCTCAGCCAATAGGGTCTTCATCAAAGCCTGTTACTAGAGGTCGAAAGATTGTTCCAACAGTGGAGAAGGCAATTGGCGTACTTGAGGCCAATCAGAGAAAGAGAAAGAAGCCGGAATGGCAAAAATATTAGGGTGGTTTTGTTGGTGATAAACAATTTATAGATGTGTTTGGATGTGTTATTGTAGAAATGTTTTGATGACAAGCAAGTGATGTTTTGATGATACATGTGAAGGATATGTTTGGATGTAATTGATTAGACAAACATGTATAATTATGTAATTGTGTTGATGACTTAGATGATGGATGTATTTGAACCTAATTTGATGAAAAGTAGGTGTTGTAGGTGTTGTAGGTGTTGTTTTGATGATTTGGATGATGCCTAAATGTTTGGATGTAAGTAACTCTTTGACAAGCAGGTGTTGTTTTTATGACTTGGGTGATTGTTATGGTGGGTTGTAATGGATTAAAGATAGATAGATATTGAGCACTTTTCGTTGAGCAGGTATTGTGTACACATTACACATTATTAATTGTGAAAGTGGATTTTTGGTCAATATTGAACTTTTTGAGTGGATGATTAAGGCTAATTTGTGGTATGAAGGTGGGCAAGTAACAGTTATTCGGATTAGGATGTGGGCAGAATATTGGAAAAGAGTCTATGATTGAGTTTTTGTTTTAATAGAAATGAAGTTATTGAGCATTTTAAAGCAAATTTAATGGGGAAAAAATTGATGAGGTTGGTTTATAAATGCAATGGAAGCCCTTGGTGAAATAGGTACTCAAGTGGGGAAACACCAAAATCGGGTTTGAGGCCATTGTACAACAATTCTCTAATCTGCAATTGCTCCTTCCCTGCTGGCATATGTCACGTGGTTAAATTGTATGTACCCTTATACCATCCAATTAATTATGTTGAAATTGTGAATTGATCAAGTTTTTGTTCAACCAAAATCAGAAAAATTAATAATGCAATTAATTAATAACACCATGCTTAAGATTCTCAAATAAAGTACACAATGCTCAATCTCATTAATCAAAACGAATAGGCATCCAAAATTATACATGCATAACATCCAAAATGAAAACATACAATTGAACTTTTTTCACAATTGTCAGTTTAACATCAACTTAGTACTTCTAGGTCCGCTATAATTAATAAAATAAAAGCCTAACACCAAAATGCCAACTAACAACGCAGCCCTAAACATCTTCCCGTTATTTTGGCCATTATTCTGGCCCAACCCTAACTCTCGACGTAGTTTATCGGCATGTTCCTTGCATTTTTTATCAATCAAATCATCGACTCTGTCCTTCTCAGCAAGCCTTCTCTCCTCCATTCCTCTCAAATATTTCATTAATCCCTCCTCGTATGCGGTCATTTTATTATCAGCCCAAACAAAATAATCACAATCGCCGGCTTTCTACATTAAAAAATCAAAAAATGTCATAAACTACTAACGATGAAATATAACACAAAGCTACTTTCAGAAAGAAATTACCTTATAGTTAATACATCCGTACCACTTCTTGCTGGGATTGGACGAGGTCCAAGAGTACCTCACTCATGCAGGTACTCCACATTTACATAATGGCGGATCACTTGATAAGTCACTTGTTGTAGACATTTACGCGTAGCTACATTAGAAAGCACATGACAATCAATCAAATCTTATATCACTCATAATAAAATTCTATAACATACCAACAAATGGCTTGCATAATATAACTGAATTATCACAACAAGAAACATTAGGTACTGAAGCTTAACCACAGAAATGGTCTAAAGTCCTCAAATAAGTGAAATATACACAAACCCAGTAATTGGCAGTGACCAATGATAGCATATTTTTCTAGGTAAAGTTAGAGTAACCTAAATAGAGCAACCTAAGTTTTGAATTTCCACCCAATACAATAATAGATCCATACAATTAAGATTATAAATTCAAGCAAAAAAAATAAAAAATAAACCTATATACCACAAAGCCTAAATATACCAACTCGGTAGTTCACAAATTCAAGCAAAAAAAAAACAAAAAAAACCTATATACCACAAAGCCTAAATATACCAACTCGGTAGTTCACAAATTCAAGCAAAAAAAAAAAAAATACTTATATACCACAAAGCCTAAATATACCAACTCGGTAGTTCACAAATTCAAGCAAAAAAAAACAAAAAAAACCTATATACCACAAAGCCTAAATATACCAACTCGGTAGTCCACAAATTCAAGCAAAAAAAAAAAAACTATATACCACAAAGCCTAAATATACCAACTCGGTAGTTCACAAATTCAAGCAAAAAAAAAAAAAAAACATTGCAAAATATACCCACTATGCACAGCACATGGTTTGCTCTAAAATTCGGTTAACTACCCCTTCATTTTCAAGCACATAAATTCAAGCCAACAAACAAACAAAAAAAAACCATTTAGGCATTTCATCAAGCACCCACTAAGCACATGGTTTGCTCAAAATTTCATTCGGTTAAACCCACTTTTACAGAACAAAAACAAGATTGAATGGCTTACTGGGGATCTGGGGCAAATACGGTTGCTGGATTTGTCAGCAGAGGAGTAACCGAATGCTGGTAAGCCGAGCTCGTCTGGCTTTGTCGGCGGTGGAGAAAACGGATGCTGGAACGACAGGATCCGCCGAAAGCCGAGTTCGATCACTAGCTGCTACCGCAAGTTCGATCTGGGACCTGCGATGTATCTGAGCCCTAACCCGTACGACCTCCTCTCCTCTCCTGTATTGCGAAAATATTGGGAAAAAAAGACAAGACAACAGAGCACGTTCGGAATTTCAGTCCGTGGGGAGAGGGGTAAACTCGGGTTTTTTGGAAAAATGAGTCACGTGACTCGGTTTTCGTCTAGTTAGACGGCCGAAGCTGACGGATGGGGCCAAAATACAAGTGTCAGGTAATTTGGGGGGCCGGAATCCAAGCTTTGGTAGTTTGGGGTGCCATCCGGAGAATCGATGGTAGTTTGGGGGGCTTTATTGTATTTTTCCCAAGAAATAATAAAATGAAGAGAGGTGCGTGAGATTTTCAGAGGCAGCGGGTATATTTCATAAAAATATAGGTTTTTTTTTTTTTAGGTAAAATATCTTCTATAAAAATATCTCTCATCAAAATATCTTGAGATACTTTATCCGTGGATATTTTTCATTGAGTCTTTACCATTATGTATAATTTATTAAAATTATAATCTAAGTCCGTTTTGAGTCTAGTTCGTTTCATTGATAATATTATTATTCCAATAATATTATCGCACCATAAATATATACCAAATATACATATTGCACAATATTATTAAACATAGTAAATATTACACTATAATATTATTATATCAATTAGTCCATTGAATAATTTAGTCTGTCTATTTATTAATCCTGTAATATTATTAGAGTCTAATAATATTATCCTTTATTTATAAAATTACGGTTTATAAATAATAAGACCAAGGAATATTTATTTTTATAAATATTCGTGTATTCCTTATTATTTATCGGGAATTAAAATACCGTGTTTACAGCCACCTATTTTATTAACTATTGGATGTGAATATTGTTTCCTACAATATTAAGCCGTTTGAATGTCGAGTCTTGAGAATCGAACGTCAATTCTAGACTTATCTATTTTATTCAGTCGTAAATTATAATTTAAGACATTTTATTTAATTACTTAAATACTGGAGCGCTACACGTGTGAAGTGCGTTATAGAAAAGCGATTGCACAGTTCACCGTTCGGAAGCTCTCAGCCTACGTCCGAACACAGCCTAGAGAAATCCAAATAAGACTCGATTTAGGTCTTCTAAAGCCTATAAATAGAGGACTCTAGGCATGTAATATTTACAAATTTCGGTATTGAATTCTCTTGAGCTTTGAGATGGTGTTTATGTAGAAATTGTGAAGATCTGCTAGCTCTCTAAGAGTTGTCTGGTGTGTGCCTTGATCGTGTGAAGTCTAGTTTAAGGAGGAGCCTTAAGCTAAAAGAATCCATTGGAAACCTCTTCAGGTAGGAGACCTGGTTAGGAAGCATTCGTGTATACGTACACATTAGAGTGCAAGGTATGATCTCTGCATCAGGGGTATGTGAGTGTTACTTCTTTGTTACTAGCTTTGTCTTCTAAATAGTGGAATTCCTGGGTTTGGCTGCCCCATAGTGG
Source organism: Alnus rubra (assembly GCA_028654335.1). Classification (NCBI taxonomy): domain Eukaryota; kingdom Viridiplantae; phylum Streptophyta; class Magnoliopsida; order Fagales; family Betulaceae; genus Alnus; species Alnus rubra. The sequence goes on along the minus strand of JAJPGS010000712.1, from coordinate 679,360 downwards.
TTTTTCTCTTAATTGAGTTTCCACTTCGTTAACAAAATATATGTATTCTTTAAATTCTGCATTTAAATATTTTGTTACACATTATTCACACATACACAGTAATTAGGAGTTTATTTATTTTTTCAGAATTAATGTGTTAAGTTTACTTTAATTAAGAATGACTTTTATAAGTAAAAAGAATAATTGTATCTATGTGAATAGAATTAGGATTTATGAAATGATGATATTGACATTCTATGCACGTATATATATGTTTTTATTGCAGATAGTGAGCTATGAGAATTGCACCAAAGTACTGTGAGTGTGAATTTGGATTTATTTATTTATTTGTGAATGTGAATTTGCATATTTTATTTTTAATTAATGAAGTTATGCAACAAAGCTAGCAGAGCCACCAGTGGGTATAGTCCCACGAAAGATTAATATTGAAAAAACGGAGGTGTCCAGGGTGAACAAATCAGCTATTAGTGTGGGGAACTGAACGAGAGGAGTGAAAGAAAGATGATCTTTTAAGACTTGCATAAAACTATCACTATATATATATATATTCAACTCATGACCATGGACCATGAATTACATATACATGAACACAAAGCATTCATTGTGTTTCCTTTCTAAAAAAATTTATAAGCATCATATTATTGGAGATGGTTGACTCACACATATACAGTATGAGATTGTAAAAGTATCTACAATCACATATTTATTGGTTCAGGTTCTAGAGATGAAGGATTGGATTATGCTAGCATTAAAGATTGAGAGCTTATGATAATGTAGCTGATTATATTTCATTGTAATCATTAATGTTTGTATTCTTTTGGTACGTAACATGTTTAGAAATTTTTGTATTTAGTAGTGAAAAATTGAATTGACTTCTAATTTAATTAACAAGTGTGTGTGCACAAAGTGTCAACAAAATAAGCACAGCGGAAAGTAAATGACACAGAGATTTTTGTTGACGAAGTGGAAACTCAATCAAGAGAAAAACCACTCAAGGGCAGCCAAACGCAGGAATTCCACTATTCAGAAGACAAAGCTAGATACAAGACAGTAACACTCACATGTACCGATGCAGTGGTCGTACCTTGATCTCTGACATGTAACCCAACACAAATGCTTCCCAACCAGGTTCACCTACCTGAAGGGGTCTTTAATGGAACTCCTTACCTTAGAGTCGACCTCTAAGATAGACTTCAGTTGTAGCACAGCAACAGCACACTTGGAAAGGACTTCAGAGGAAATATCACGTCTCTGAGCAGTTGAGGAATTCAATACCAAATTCTTGCAGTTTTTAGTGCCCAGGGGCCTCTATTTATAGGTTGGGGGCTCAAATGAGCATCAGGCAAAATATACCTGGGCACCGTAGTGGTGACATCGTATAGAATGACTTGCCCCTTTATCTTTAGTACGATTATGAGACATGCTAGGTTTAATGAACATAGTTCTATGAACAGACATAGCATGAGAAATATAAGCAATTTTATCCACACTCAAATCAGATATGATAGAAGTAAAAAAAAAAAATAATAACACTCAAGAATTTAATCTTCTAAGAGTGTACCAAGCTCTGATACCAATTGAAATGACTTCTAATATAAAGAAAGTATGTGTGTGCACTAAGTGTTAACAAAATCATAACAATGCGGAAATTAAATAACAAAGATTTTTGTTAATGAAGTGGAAAAATCAATATGAGAAAAACTATTCCGGGGCAGCCAAACCCAGGATATCCACTATTCAGAAGACAAGACTAGATACAAAGTAGTAGCACTCCCATACCCCTGATGCAGTGGTCGTACCTTGTTCTCTAACGTGTAACCCAACACGAACGCCTCCCAACCAGGTCTCCTACCTAAAGGGGTCTCCAATGGAATCCTTTACCTTAGGGCCAACCCCTAAGATAGACTTCAGATTAAGCGCGTCAACAGCACACACAGCAACAGCTTCAGAGAGATTAACTCAGCTCAATAATCTCACAAGATAGCTCTCTAAGCACGAATGGAATTCAATACCGAATTCTTACTGTTCTCTAGCCTAGGGACCTCTATTTATAGGTGGACGATTCAAATGAGCATCTGGCTTGATAAGAACTGGGCGCCATCCGAATGGCAGTCATGGGCTGTCCGGACGAACAACTGTGCGATCAATTGTCCGAGAATTTCACTGAAATTCTTTCCTGAAATGAGCCTCGTCCAGACGGTGGTGCCCTGTCATCCGAACGGTCGCACGTCTACTGCAAGTAATTTCCATATAGAGGCTTCATGCGTTCAGACCAGGAGGATGGTCGTCCGGACGGCTGATTTGATGCACGCAATTTCCATATCTAATGCTTGCGCGTCCGGACCATGATGACTGGCGTCAGGACGTTTGGATTTGAATTGCGATACTTGCCTTATGGATGAGTGCGTCTAGACGGGAATCCACGTCGTCCGGACGATTGCAGCAATCTTCCCATATCTGTGTTTTCGAAAGAAATCTTGAAGCTTGATCGAACACAGATTGTCGTCCGGACGGGCTGCTAAATCGTCCAAACAGATGAAAGCTGGAGCAGTTTGAAGCTTCTCGACACAGAGGAGGGTCCGGACGAGAATCCACATCGTCCAGACGGTATGATACAAAGCTTCCTGAGATGTTCCGAGACTTGGAATGTCGATGATTCCTTTTCCAATAACTTTGGATTGGCTCCCATCTTCATAGGTGATCCTTCCTCCGTTGCCCATCTGAACTTCTTTCAGTAGAGTCTTGTCACCTGTCATGTGTTTAGAACAGCCACTATCCAAATACCACAAACAAGTATCAAGAATTTTCAGGGCAGTATGAGAAACTAAACACAAATTATCTTCCTTTTTGACCCAGACTTGTTTGGAAGCTTTCTTTTTATTCATCAAGACATCTCTTTGTTCATTTGGGGAGAGAGGTAAGCTAACTTCTCACTAATGAGTTTAACTTGATCACTTAACTTCTTGGCTTGTTCTTCAAAACCTGGTTCATCTTTTCTAGGAGAATGAGATTTATTCAAAGGATTTTGAGAACGAATATGGAAGCAATTGGGGCGAATATGACCATTTACACCGCAGTGGTGACATGTAGGTATAGAATGACTTGCCCCTTTATCTTTAGTACGATTCTGAGACATGCTAGGTTTAATGAACATAGTTCTATGAATAGACATAGCATGAGAAATATAAACAATTTTATCCACACTCAAATCAGACATGATAGAAGTAAAAAAAATAAAAATAAATACTAACAATCAAGAATTTAATCTTCTAAGAGTGTACCAAGCTCTGATACCAATTGAAATGACTTCTAATATAAAGAAAGTATGTGTGTGCACTAAGTGTTAACAAAATCATAACAATGCGGAAATTAAATAACAAAGATTTTTGTTAACGAAATGGAAAAATCAATATGAGAAAAACTATTCCGGGGCAGCCAAACCCAGGATATCCCCTATTCAGAAGACAAGACTAGATACAAAGTAGTAGCACTCGCATGCCCCTGATGCAGTGGTCGTACCTTGTTCTCTAACGTGTAACCCAACACGAACGCCTCCCAACCAGGTCTCCTACCTAAAGGGGTCTCCAATGGAATCCTTTACCTTAGGGCCAAACCCTAAGATAGACTTTAGATTAAGCCCGTCAACAGCACACACAACAACAGCTTCAGAGAGATCAACTCAGCTCAATAATCTCTCACAAGATAGCTCTCTAAGCACGAATGGAATTCAATACCGAATTCTTACTGTTCTCTAGCCTAGGGACCTCTATTTATAGGCTGACGGTTCAAATGAGCGTCTGGCTTGATAAGAACTGGGCGCCATTCGAACGGCAGTCATGGGCCGTCCGGACGGACTACTGTGCGATCAATTGTTCGAGAATTTCACTGAAATTCTTTCCTGAAATGAGCCTCGTCCAGACGGTGGTGCCCTGTCATCCGAACGGTCGCACGTCTGCTGCAAGTAATTTCAATATATAAGCTCGTGCGTTCGGACCAGGAGGATGGTCGTCCGGACGGCTGATTTGATGCACGCAATTTTCATATCTAATGCTTGCGCGTCCGGACCATGATGACTGGCGTCCGGACGTTTGGATTTGAATTGCGGTACTTGCCTTATGGATGAGTGCGTCTAGACGGGAATCCACGTCTTCCGGACGATTGCAGCAATCTTCCCATATCTGTGTTTTCGAAAGAAATCTTGAAGCTTGATCGAACACTGAGAGTCGTCCGGACGGGTTGCTGAATCGTCAAAACAGATGAAAGCTGGAGCAGTTCGAAGCTTCTCGACACAGAGGAGGGTCCGGACGGGATTCCACATCGTCCAGACGGTATGATACAAAGCTTCCTGAGATGTTCCGAGACTTGGAATGTCGATGATTCCTTTTCCAATAACTTTGGATTGGCTCCCATCTCCATAGGTGATCCTTCCTCCGTTGCCCATCTGAACTTCTTTCAGTAGAGTCTTGTCACCTGTCATGTGTTTAGAACAGCCACTATCCAAATACCACAAACAAGTATCAAGAATTTTCAGGGCAGTATGAGAAACTAAACACAAATTATCTTCCTTTTTGACCCAGACTTGTTTGGAAGCTTTCTTTTTATTCATCAAGACATCTCTTTGTTCATTTGGGGAGAGAGGTAAGCTAACTTCTCACTAATGAGTTTAACTTGATCACTTAACTTCTTGGCTTGTTCTTCAAAACCTGGTTCATCTTTTCTAGGAGAATGAGATTTATTCAAAGGATTTTGAGAACGAATATGGAAGCAATTGGGGCGAATATGACCATTTACACCGCAGTGGTGACATGTAGGTATAGAATGACTTGCCCCTTTATCTTTAGTACGATTCTGAGACATGCTAGGTTTAATGAACATAGTTCTATGAATAGACATAGCATGAGAAATATAAACAATTTTATCCACACTCAAATCAGACATGATAGAAGTAAAAAAAATTAAAATAAATAATAACACTCAAGAATTTAATCTTCTAAGAATGTACCAAGCTCTGATACCAATTGAAATGACTTCTAATATAAAGAAAGTATGTGTGTGCACCAAGTGTTAACAAAATCATAACAATGCGGAACCCAGGATATCCCCTATTCAGAAGACAAGACTAGATATCCCCTATTCAGAAGACAAGACTAGATACAAAGTAGTAGCACTCGCATGCCCCTGATGCAGTGGTCGTACCTTGTTCTCTAACGTGTAACCCAACACGAACGCTTCCCAACCAGGTCTCCTACCTAAAAGGGTCTCCAATGGAATCCTTTACCTTAGGGCCAACCCCTAAGATAGACTTCAGATTAAGCGCGTCAACAGCACACACAGCAACAGCTTCAAAGAGATCAACTCAGCTCAATAATCTCACAAGATAGCTCTCTAAGCACGAATGGAATTTAATACCGAATTCTTACTGTTCTCTAGCCTAGGGATCTCTATTTATAGGCTGACGGTTCAAATGAGCGTCTGGCTTGATAAGTGTAACGCCCGGGAAATTCAAGCTCTTAAGAAACCCTTGATATTGTTGAGGAAACAATATCCGGGAAATTCAAACTCCTAAGAAATCATTGATATTGTTGAGGAAACAATGTCCACGTGTTTTTATATGCAAACCTAAAGTTGTTTTGAAAACTTAAAGATCAAAACCTGAAAACCCTTAAAAAACCATAATGTAACATTTAAACTTTAAACTTTGATAGGACCGAAAACGGGTCAAACGAACTCAGATTTAGTTGATTCAAAGACTGTTGTGCTCGCAATAGAAATATCTATCACATGGTAAAATTTAGTGAAAAGTCCACTGGTTGACTTTTTGGTTTTATAATTGACTATTTAGATGCCAAGTTGCACTTTTGCTCGAACTTTGACCTTTAAATTTAGACTTGATAAATATGTTTTTATGGCTTTTAATTACTCAATATAGTATATAAATGATTTATACTTGAATCCTTGAAGTTAGAATTCAATTTAGTAACAGTTGACTTTTTTGATCCAAAACCGGTGCTTAAATGACCCAACTGTCAAATTAAACGAAAAATTGTCAAAGAAAAATATCTCCATACTTCTAGAAACATTTATGTATAAAAAACAAAACGTATTAATGAAGGAAGACTTTCATAAAGAGTAATTATGACAAGAAAAGAAAAATCAATAAAGCATGTGTGAACGTGGAAAGTGGTTGAAAGGTTTATGACAGAAACTTTGACTAGACCGGAACTCAGTCAAAATGAACTTGAAATGGGACGAACCAAAAAGAGAAAATGTTTCTCATGAAGTCCTCTATCTACCCTCAAAATTTCACGTCAATCGGAGTAGGTTTGACCATCGAAATAATTCTCGGAGTAGGCTGCCCTCTAGTTGGACGAAAATTCTAAAATCCAAATTTGCAAGACATTATCCAATAAGCTAATTCTTTTATTACATTTTGGACCTAAATACCCCTGCTTTCCTCCTATAAATATAAGCATGCAAGGCCCTTTGTTTTTCCACACAAATCCTAGACAACTTTCAAGAAAGCTTTTGCTTTGGTTTTCTCTCCCTTTTTCTCTCCTTCTACCACACAACTACTTTGGTGTTCTTGAAGTTATTTTTCTCTCCAAATCAAATTGGTGAGTAAATCTTGACACCTCTTCCTTACTATTTGATTTGATTTGAATTTATTTTACCATTACTACGGAGTGGTTTAAACCCCCGTATTTATTTTATCATTTATTGCCTTACTACGGAGTGGTTTAATCCCCCGTATTTATTTTATCATTTATTGCGTTACTACGGAGTGGTTTAAACCCCCGTATTTATTTTATCATTTATTGCCTTACTACGGAATGGTTTAATCCCCCGTATTTATTTTATCATTTATTGTGTTACTACGGAGTGGTTTAATCCCCCGTATTTATTTTATAAATTTATTGTATTCCTACAAAGTGGCTATGCCGTTAATTTCCCTACCCCTTTACATAAAAATATTATCCTGTTAGGATTCATGTTTAAGTGTTATGTTACCTTATGCTGTGTTTCGGTGCTTAAACATGAAACGTTGTAATATTTTCTCAATGAATCGTTGTAGGATTCATGTTGAAGTAATTACCTTTTAATTGATAACTAAAAACGATGAGTAAAGTGATATACACATTTTTTAATATTGGAAAAAGGACTGATGTATATATCATCTTCTTTGTATAATTGTTACAGAAAAGGAGCTAAGAAACTACACCAAGGAGTGTAAGTATGAAGTTACTTACTGAGGAATGATTCTATGTTTCATTAGGACTGTGTGGTGTGTGTTTATTGCATGTGGTTGTTCATGCATTGCATGTTGTGTCCAATTAATATAACGGCTGATGAGATAGCCATCAACAAGCTGATGTAGTAGCAAGTGGAAGGAAGGCTAGTCAGTGGATCCAGGGGGTTCAGAGTGACCCAGGGGTGTCCGAAGTCCTAATATATAACTAATGCTGGGACCGGTAGGATTCCAGTGCAAACAGGTAAGACTTTAAGTGTGAGGCAAAGGACATGAACGGGTTTTGATACCTAAGAACGAGAGGTCTGAAGTAAGATGATCATAAAACACCAAACTAAATGGTTACTACGATGCACATTCATACAACCTTTGCATTTGTATTATTTATGAACTGTTATTAATCTAATGGTAACTTAGATATGAAAATGGATGACTCACTTGTTTGTCTATGTAAATATGATGACGTCATATTTGCATAGTTACTGATGCAGATCTGGAGAATGAAGGCATGGACCCATATGCCAGTTTTGATGGTTTTTGAAACCATCAACGAACTATCATGTGCTAGCTTAGAAATTACTAGTTGCACTTATATGTGTTTTGTTTTATGGCATGTAAATATTTATAACAATGTCATGTTCGACATGTTTTATGTTATATGCTTATGTGCCGCCTGTGGCACTAATTTTGATGCACATAGTGTGCATATAGGATGTAAAGATAAACCTAAGTAACTTTTAATAAACGTATCGAGGTATTTCAGTCAGCTCTATATGTGTTATGCTATCAATTCCCAAGTCTTTAGAAGAAAAAAATATATTCCGCTGCAAGAGTTTATCTCTGATGTAGTAATGTCACGTGGAAACCGGAGGTTTCTGCTTACGAATTTGCAGGCTCAAATTCAGGGCGTTACAGTATGGTATCAGAGCAGTTCGCTCAGGTGACCATCGAAATTGACCTACCTAGAAGCTAGAGCATAACCAAGAGCTACTTTTAGTAAATGATTTTATAAACCATGTAAAAGATTTCATTTGAAGAATGTAGTGTTGAGTCGGGAATAATAGTAAATGAATAATTTTAGAACTGTAGAAGCATCAGTTTTGTTAAATATGCTATGTACCCTAAGTAAAATAAAAACTTTTGTGTGCAATATCTCTTTGTAAGAATTATAGAATGATAAGCTTTTGAAGCTAATCAATATGTATCTATGTGATTAAATGTATTGTGTAGTATTTAAATTAATTATTATTTTGGTGATTAACTTGATACGATAGTACAGAATTATAGCACCTTGACGTTACCCTGTTCGTAACGAAAACTACGGAAACCATCGTCATGGCAACCGTGATGACGAATTCCTACCTCCACCTCCACCATTTAATGATGGAGTGCATCCAGCCTTAGCTCAATTTATGGCTGAAACTACTAGGCAGTTTGCCGAAGTAGTGGCAAGAATTCCACAGCCTGCTGGCCGATTGGAACAGGTAGGTTGCTCTCTACGCGATTTTGCTAGCCAGCAATTTCGCCTATTTGTTGGAATGCAGGGACCGTTACTTGCTGAAGCTTGGATTACGGATATCGCGCTATTGCATGAGACCCTGGGCTGTACTGATGAGCAAAAGGTTAATTATACAGGACTAAGGTTAACCGATGAAGCTGCAAGATGGTGGAAGTCTAAGAAAGGACTCTTAGGAATAGAGTTGGGATATGGGGTTGCTATTCCATGGGATAAGTTTGTAGAAGAATTCAATGGGCATTTCTTTCCAAGGGCACAAAGGCAGATACGAGCCATTGAATTCCAAAATCTGGTGCAAGGCACAATGACGGTAGAGCAATATTCCTCTAGGTTTATTGAACTATCAAGGTTTGGCATCAACCTAATCCAGGATGAAGAAACAAAGGCGGAACGTTTTGAAAATGGCCTTAATCCTCGTATTAAGGAAAGAGTCATGTGCCACGAGATTAGGAACTTTGTCAAACTAGTCGATATAGCATCGATTGCTGAAAGAGGAATGCGCGAATCGTCTGTTGCTTACGAGCTAAAGAGGCGAGCAGCATCACAGGCAACATACCCATCCAAACGACCAGCACTTAGTACTGGAAGCAGGCCAGCTGAGAAGGGGAATTTCCCTCCTACAGCAGGGAACCAAGGGACTTTATGCCACAAATGCGGAAAGGTGCATGTTGGGGAGTGCAAGGCAAATGAACCAAACTGCTTCAGATGTGGTCAATTTGGCCACTTCAAAAAGAATTGTCCATTGGATGCCCCAGGAGGATCCCAACCCCAGGAAATAACTTTGCACCAAGGAGACCTGCCCAAGCAAGGGTGTATACCTTAACTCCGGTTGAGGTAGACGAAGAAGAAGAATGAGGTGTTAATGATGTGGTGACAGGTACCATCTTTTTGTTTGGTATCCTTACGTGTACTCTTTTTGATTCAGGAGCTACACATTCATTCATGTATGAAGCATACATTAGATTACGTCATGTTAGCACACGACTTTTAGTACAAAATATTAAGGTTGAAATCCCTGGAGGAAAGAAAATTGTATGTGATAAAATAAAGAACTGTCCAATTGTCATAAAAGGAAGGAACCTACCCATCAATCTATCAGTGTTTAAATCTCTAGGATATGATGTAATCCTAGGTATGGACTGGTTATCAAAGTATTATGCGAGTATAAATTGTAGGATTTTTGGTGCTTATAACTTGGCAGATTCGATGATATTAAGATGATAAATTGATTAAGCACTTTCATTGATATGCTTAGAGATGGAGTTTCCTAGGTCCATGGTAAGGATAACCTTAGAGTAAAAAATGACAAATATTGAGGTTTTAATGCATATCCGATTAACCTTAGAAGGTGAGACAAGTATACTTCTTGGACTATTGACTAATAATTAGTTGAGAGTTAAGCAGTTATCATACCCAATCAAGATTAATGGTGACTTTTGGAAGATAAGTATATAAACTACAAATTGTTGGTTCACATGTATTTTGGACATATATATATATATATATATATATATATATATATATATATATGTGTGTGTGTGTGTGTGTTATTAAGAGAACCCAGTTAATTAAATAATTCAGTAATACTTGGAAAAGATAGATCCATCATTGATGGAATGTCGAAGTCTTCTAGAACCTAAGTTAGCAATATAAGAAAATGAATTGTGAATCATTTAGAACAACTCTCTTAAGGAAATCCTTAACTTGGGGATAGATATTCTAGCTATCAGATTTGATGACTGATCACATGCATAATTAAATTAGATTGATATTAAGGATCTAATCTAAATGCTTTTCGAGGATGATAATATTTATGCAGGAATGAGAGAAAGATCTTAGTACTATAAAATTTTTAAGGAAATAATAAGAGTTGGAAAATATTATTTTTCCTTACAACCTCTTTAACAAGATCAATGCATTTACTTGAAGGAACACTGTAGACTTGTAACAAGATCTTTTCTGCACCATTCATAGAGAGTTTGGTATGCTTAGACCTACAGGTATTACATAATACTGCAATTAGATATTTATTTTTGTAAATAAATTGCAAGACCGAATAAAATACCTGGTTTAAGTTTCTGGGCGAAAAATCCTAAGATTTTGGACTTCAATCAAGAGATTTCAGTGTTGTTCTTGAAGACGGTTTGTGTTCTGCTCCAGTTCAGTATATCTCTTTCCCAGGTCATTCGCATATGAATCTACAAGTTTCTTTAGCTCTGTATTTTCTTGCTGAAGAACTCTGTTCCTTCGCCTAAAATCCTTGAACAATCGCTGCAAAACCAAAACCTGATTTTGTAGCGATTGAACTTCTTTCCCTCGAACCTGCAGACGTTGAGCCATATTTGAAACAGAAGCAGCACCTTGAATACTGAATGCCATGGAATGATTGATGGCTTCAACATCAGACCGATCCGCCAATAACTTCTCATCTCGTGGAGTAATGATGCTTCTAGCCACCGATGCCGCAGCTACATCATCTAGCATCACAGAGTCTTTAGTCATGAGAGGACCTCTTGGAGATAGGAATGATGGGCGCCAAATCTCTGGTTGTACATCAGGCACATCATTCAGATCGAAATTGTTATGCGAAGCAGAAGAAGAAGCCATTCGGGAAAAAGGAAAGAAATGAAATTGTTCTTCAAAGAATCTGAAGGAGAAAGGAAAGAAATGGTGCTGTTCCTTGAAGGATTCGAACGAGAAAGGAAAAAGAGAAATTAATTAGTGGACAAGATACAGTCTAAAAGTCGTCATTCTGAGCGTAGCCGTAACTAGTCATTGACAGACAGCTCTCAAATTGCGAGTTTCCCTCTCGTTTTTCAACTTTCACCTTTTCACCTTCTCGAATTCTGAATTCACTCAATGACTTTTCCAGATTTCCCGCCACACTTTTCACACCTTGCAGAGCTGGAGGAGCATGCCGAGAAAGGTGTGGAGATATTAAGATCCATTGTCGGCAGCACTCGCACTGTTTCCCTCTCGAATCTCATCTATATATTCACTTCTCTTCTCCAATGCAAGGCACCCCTTTCAATGCTCAATCCCACATACTCTGAAAGCCTTTTTCTTCTAGTTTGAGCCTATCATCACTCCTTGAGAAGAAAAAGGTAGTATCGAAACCAAATTCAAAGTCTGAAGGCAAGATAAATTCAGCATCACAACTCGATTCACAAACAACGAAGCAAGACTATTCTTGATCTTGTCATCTAGAAGCAAGATTATTCTTGATCATGCTTCTAAGATGACGTATCTTTCTCTTCCTCTTCCTCACCGTGAACTTTCCTGGCATCTACTCTCAATCCGGTGATGGCGATCTGTGACAGAAGAGAGAGAGCATCATGATATGAGTGTCGCACTCATATCCTTTCCTGATTGCTTGCCTAACTTCCTCTCTTTCCTGGTTTCCATGTTTCCATTTAGCAAGCTTTCCATTCGGATTATCAGAAAGCATCTTCACAATGAGAAAATGTTATATGAATTTTTTTTTTCCTGCAATGAGATAAATAAATGCAACAGCTTTAGTAATTTCCATACTAGTTCGATTAGTTATATGAATGCATTCTTTTCTGCAATCTACATACTAGTTTAATCTGTAAACTCTTATTGTTATAATGAGCTTAAAAATTTATTTATATATGATAACTTGTCGTAAGTCCAGTCGCTTATAGAATCAAATTAACATCTAACCTAACCGGCGTACACGAAGTATTTCACGTTTCCACGCTGCGAAAATATGTGCACGAATCATTACACGTAATCGACTCTGAATCTTTACAAGTTCAAACAAATTTGAAATATGAAGGGAAACCAGTGCAGATTTTGGATCGGAAAGTACAAAAATTGAGGACAAAGACAATACCACTAGTAAAGGTTCTATGGCAGAACCATGAAGTAGAAGAAGCTTCTTGGGAGTTAGAACAAGAGATAAGGAGCAAATTCCCGTACCTATTTCCATGAGCCACTTTGAAGTAGGTACGTTTAATACTTTCGTGATTTATGACGTAGTATTTTTAATTAAATAACTTTTACGGTAGTAATTGTGTTTAAAATAGTTTGCGAGTAGTAGCTGTGAATACATACTGTAGTCGGTATGTCGAGCCCATAAATAGATCATGGTACTATATAAAACCAAATACCCAGGTAAAGATAGTATGATTTGAAAAACATTATTTTCTTACACCCTTTTTGATAATTGTCAAATATCATAGAGTTATCACATAGTTGAAAACTCTGTACATCAAACCATACCTCAAGATCAACCAGGGAGAGTGTTACCTCAGTCCTCCACTAAGTCGTACCTCCGTGACTTTGAAGATAATTAAGGTAAGTAACATCTTTGTTCGAAATTTTTCTTACTTAGTATAAACTTTTATGCATAGCATAGTTTACAAATTTCGGGGACGAAATTCCAATAAGGTGGGAGGGATGTAACGCCTAAGAAATTCAAGCTCTGAAGAAACCCATGATATTGTTGAGGAAACAATATCCGGGAAATTCAAGCTCTTAAGAAACCCTAGATATTCTTGAAGCTTGATCGAACACTGAGAGTCGTCCGGACGGGCTGCTGAATCGTTAAAACAGATGAAAGCTGGAGCAGTTCGAAGCTTCTCGACACAGAGGAGGGTCCGGACGGGAATCCACATCGTCCAGACGGTATGATACAAAGCTTCCTGAGATGTTCCGAGACTTGGAATATCGATGATTCCTTTTCCAATAACTTTGGATTGGCTCCCATCTCCATAGGTGATCCTTCCTCCTTTGCCCATTTGAACTTCTTTCAGTAGAGTCTTGTCACCTGTCATGTGTTTAGAACAGCCACTATCCAAATACCACAAACAAGTATCAAGAATTTTCAGGGCAGTATGGGAAACTAAACACAGATTATCTTCCTTTTTGACCCAGACTTGTTTGGAAGCTTTCTTTTTATTCATCAAGACATCTCTTTGTTCATTTGGGGAGAGAGGTAAGCTAACTTCTCACTAATGAGTTTAACTTGATCACTTAACTTCTTGGCTTGTTCTTCAAAACCTGGTTCATCTTTTCTAGGAGAATGAGATTTATTCAAAGGTTTTTGAGAACGAATATGGAAGCAATTGGGGCGAATATGACCATTTACACCGCAGTGGTGACATGTAGGTATAGAATGACTTGCCCCTTTATCTTTAGTACGATTTTGAGACATGCTAGGTTTAATGAACATAGTTCTATGAACAGACATAGCATGAGAAATATAAACAATTTTATCGACACTCAAATCAAACATGAAAGAAGTAAAAAAAATTAAAATAAATAACAACACTCAAGAATTTAATCTTCCAAGAATGTACCAAGCTCTGATACCAATTGAAATGACTTCTAATATAAAGAAAGTATGTGTGTGCACTAAGTGTTAACAAAATCATAACAATCCGGAAATTAAGTAACAAAGATCTTTGCTAACGAAGTGGAAAAATCAATATGAGAAAAAACTATTACGGGGTAGCCAAACCCAGGATATCCACTATTCAGAAGACAAGACTAGATACAAAGTAGTAGCACTCGCATACCCCTAATGCAGTGGTCGTACCTTGTTCTCTAACGTGTAACCCAACACGAACGCCCCCAACCAGGTCTCCTACCTAAAGGGGTCTCCAATGGAATCATTTACCTTAGGGCCAACCCCTAAGATAGACTTCAGATTAAGCGCGTCAACAACACACACAGCAACAACTTCAGAGAGATCAACTCAGCTCAATAATCTCACAAGATAGCTCTCTAAGCACGAATGGAATTCAACACCGAATTCTTGCTGTTCTCAAGCCTAGGGACCTCTATTTATAGGCTGATGGATCAAATGAGCGTCTGGCATGATAAGAACCGGGCGCCATTCGAACGGCAGTCAAGGGCCGTCCGGACGGACAACTGTGCGATCAATTGTCAGAGAATTTCACTGAAATTCTTTCCTGAAATGAGCCTTGTCCAGACGGTGGTGCCCTGTCATCCGAACGGTCGCACGTCAGCTGCAAGTAATTTCCTTATAGAGGCTTCGTGCGTTCGGACCAGGAGGATGGTCGTCCGCACGGCTGATTTGATGCACGCAATTTCCATATCTAATGCTTGCGCGTCCGGACCGTGATGACTGGCGTCCGTACGTTTGGATTTGAATTATGATACTTGCCTTATGGATGAGTGCGTCTAGACGGGAATCCACGTCGTCCGGACGATTGCAGCAATCTTCCGATATCTGTGTTTTCGAAAGAAATCTTGAAGCTTGATCGAACACTGAGAGTCGTCCGAACGGGCTGCTGAATCGTCCAAACAGATGAAAGATGGAGCAGTTCGAAGCTTCTCGACACAGGTGAGGGTCCGGACGGGAATCCACATCGTCCAGACGGTATGATACAAAGCTTCCTGAGATGTTCCGAGACTTGGAACGTCGATGATTCCTTTTCCAAAAACTTTGGATTGGCTCCCATCTCCATAGGTGATCCTTCTTCCTTTGCCCATCTGAACTTCTTTCAGTAGAGTCTTGTCACCTGTCATGTGTTTTGAACAGCCACTATCCAAATACCACAAACAAGTATCAAGAATTTTCAAGGCAGTATGAGAAACTAAACACAGATTCTCTTCCTTTTTGACCCAGATTTGTTTCGAAGCTTTCTTTTTATTCATCAAGACATCTCTTTGTTCATTAGGGGAGAAAGGTAAGTTAACTTCTCACTAATGAGTTTAACTTGATCACTTAACTTCTTGACTTGTTCTTCAAAACCTGGTTCATCTTTTCACGGAGAATGAGATTTATTCAAAGGTTTTTGAGAACGAATATGGAAGCAATTGGGGCGAATATGACCATTTACACCGCAGTGGAGACATGTAGGTATAGAATGACTTGCCCCTTTATCTTTAGTACGATTCTGAGACATGCTAGGTTTAATGAACATAGTTCTATGAACAGACATAGCATGTGAAATATAAGCAATTTTATCCACACTCAAATCAGACATGATAGAAGTAAAAAAATAATAATAATAACACTCAAGAATTTAATCTTCTAAGAGTGTACCAAGCTCTGATACCAATTGAAATGACTTCTAATATAAAGAAAGTATGTGTGTGCACTAAGTGTTAACAAAATCATAACAATGCGGAAATTAAGTAACAAAGATTTTTGTTAACGAAGTGGAAAAATCAATATGAGAAAAACTATTACGGGGCGGCCAAACCCAGGATATCCACTATTCAGAAGACAAGACTAGATACAAAGCAGTAGCACTCGCATACCTCTGATGCAGTGGTCGTACCTTGTTCTCTAACGTGTAACCCAACACGAAAGCCTCCCAACCAGGTCTCCAACGGAATCCTTTACCTTTGGGCCAATCCCTAAGATAGAGTTCAGATTAAGCGCATCAACAGCACACACAACAACAGCTTCAAAGAGATCAACTCATCTCAATAATCTCACAAGATAGCTCTCTAAGCACGAACGGAATTAAATACCAAATTCTTGCTGTTCTCAAGCCTAGGGACCTCTATTTATAGGCTGACGGTTCAAATGAGCGTCTGGCTTCATAAGAACTGGGCGCCATCCGAACGGCAGTCATGGGCCGTCCGGACGGACAACTGTGCGATCAATTGTCCGAGAATTTCATTGAAATTCTTTCCTAAAATGAGCCTCGTCCATACGGTGGTGCCCTATCATCCGAAGGGTCGCACGTCTACTGCAAGTAATTTCCATATAGAGGCTTCGTGCGTTCGGACCAGGAGGATGGTCGTCCGGACGGCTGATTTGATGCACGCAATTTCCATATCCAATGCTTGCGCGTCCAGACCGTGATGACTGGCGTCCGGACGCTTGGATTTGAATTGGGATACTTGCCTTCTGGATAAGTGCGTGTAGACGGGAATCCACGTTGTCCGGACGATTGCAGCAATCTTCCCATATCTGTGTTTTCGAAAGAAATCTTGAAGCTTTATCGAACACTGAGAGTTGTTCGGACGGGAATCCACATCTTCCAGACGGTATGATACAAAGCTTCCTAAGATGTTCCGAAACATGGAATGTCGATGATTCCTTTTCCAATAACTTTGTATTGGCTCCCATCTCCATAGGTGATCCTTCCTCCTCTGCCCATCTGAACTTCTTTCAGGTCTTGTCACCTATCATGTGTTTAGAACACCACTATCCAAATACTACAAACAAGTATCAAGAATTTTCAGGGAAGTAGGAGAAACTAAACACAGATTATCTTCCTTTTTGACCCAGACTTGTTTGGAAGCTTTCTTTTTATTCATCAAGACATCTCTTTGTTCATTACGGGAGAGAGGGAAGCTAACTTCTCACTAATAAGTTTAATAACTTGATCACTTAACATCTTGACTTGTTCTTCAAAACCTGGTTCATCTTTTCTAGGAGAATGAGATTTATTCAAAGGTTTTTGAGAACAAATATGAATGCAATTGGGCCAAATATGACCATTTACACCGCACTGGTGACATGTAGGTATAGAATGACTTGCCCCTTTATCTTTAGTACGATTCTGAGACATGCTAGGTTTAATGAACATAGTTCTATGAACAGACATAGCATGAGAAACATAAGCAATTTTATCCACACTCAAATCAGACATGATAGAAGTAAAAAAATAATAATAATAATAACACTCAAGAATTTAATCTTCTAATAGTGTACCAAGCTCTGATACCAATTGAAATGACTTCTAATATAAAGAAAGTATGTGTGTGCACTAAGTGTTAACAAAATCATAACAATGCGGAAATTAAATAACAAAGATTTTTGTTAACGAAGTGGAAAAATCAATATCAGAAAAACTATTCCTGGGCAGCCAAAACCAGGATATCCACTATTCAGAAGACAAGACTAGATACAAAGTAGTAGCACTCGCATACCCCTGATGCAGTGGTCGTACCTTGTAATCTAACGTGTAACCTAACACGAACGCCTCCCAACCAGGTCTCCTACCTAAAAAGGTCTCCAATTGAATCCTTTACCTTAGGGCCAAACCCTAAGATAGACTTCTGATTAAGCGCGTCAACAGCGCACACAGCAACAGCTTCAGAGAGATCAACTCAGCTCAATAATCTCAGAAGATAGCTCTCTAAGCACGAATGGAATTCGATACCGAATTCTTGCTGTTCTAAAGCCTAGGGACCTCTATTTATAGGCTGACGGTTCGAATGAGCGTCTAGCTTGATAAGAACCGGGCGCCATCCGAACGGCAGTCATGGGCCGTCCGGACGTACAACTGTGCGATCAATTGTTAGAGAATTTCACTGAAATTCTTTCCTGAAATGAGCCTCGTCCAGACGGTGGTGCCCTGTCATCCGAACGGTCGTACGTCTGCTGCAAGTAATTTCCATATAGAGGCTTCGTGCGTTCGGACCAGGAGGATGGTCGTCCGGACGGCTGATTTGATGCACGCAATTTCCATATCTAATGCATGCGCGTCCGGACCGTGATGACTGGCGTCCGTACGTTTGGATTTGAATTGCGATACTTGCCTTATGGATGAGTGCGTCTAGACGGGAATCCACGTCGTCCGGACGATTGCAGCAATCTTCTCATATTTGTGTTTTCGAAAGAAATCTTGAAGCTTGATCGAACACTGAGAGTCGTCCGAACGGGCTGCTGAATCGTCCAAAAAGATGAAAGATGGAGCAGTTCGAAGCTTCTCGACACAGATGAGGGTCCGGACGGGAATCCACATCGTCCAGACGGTATGATACAAAGCTTCCTGAGATGTTCCGAGACTTGGAACGTCGATGATTCCTTTTCCAAAAACTTTGGATTATCTCCCATCTCCATAGGTGATCCTTCCTCCTTTGCCCATCTGAACTTCTTTCAGCAGAGTCTTGTCACCTGTCATGTGTTTAGAACAGCCACTATCCAAATACCACAAACAAGTATCAAGAATTTTCAAGGCAGTATGAGAAACTAAACACAGATTCTCTTCCTTTTTGAACCAGATTTGTTTCGAAGCTTTCTTTTTATTCATCAAGACATCTCTTTCTTCATTAGGGGAGAAAGGTAAGCTAACTTCTCACTAATGAGTTTAACTTGATCACTTAATTTCTTGACTTGTTCTTCAAAACCTGGTTCATCTTTTCTAGGAGAATGAGATTTATTCAAAGGTTTTTGAGAACGAATATGGAAGCAATTGGGGCGAATATGACCATTTACACCACAGTGGTGACATGTAGGTATAGAATGACTTGCCACTTTATCTTTAGTACGATTCTGAGACATGCTAGGTTTAATGAACATAGTTCTATGAACAGACATAGCATGAGAAATATAAGCAATTTTATCCACACTCAAATAAGACATGATAGAAGTAAAAAAAAATAATAATAACACTCAAGAATTTAATCTTCTAATAGTGTACCATGCTCTGATACCAATTGAAATGACTTCTAATATAAAGAAAGTATGTGTGTGCACTAAGTGTTAATAAAATCATAACAATGCGGAAATAAAATAAGAAAGATTTTTGTTAACGAAGTGGTAAAATCAATATGAGAAAAACTATTCCGGTGCAGCCAAACCTAGTATATCCACTATTCAGAAGACAAGACTAGATACAAAGTAGTAACACTCGCATACCCCTGATGCAGTGGTCGTACCTTGTTCTCTAACGCGTAACACAACACGAACGCCTCCCAACCAGGTCTCCTACCTAAAGGGGTCTCCAACGGAATCCTTTACCTTAGGGCCAACCCCTAAGATAGAATTCAGATTAGGTGCATCAACAGCACACACAACAACAGCTTCAAAGAGATCAACTCAGCTCAATAATCACACAAGATAGCTCTCTAAGCACGAACGGAATTCAATACCAAATTCTTGCTGTTCTCAAGCCTAGGGACCTCTATTTATATGCTGACGGTTCAAATGAGCGTCTGGCTTGATAAGAACCGGGCGCCATTCGAACGGCAGTCATGGGTCGTCCGGATGGACAACTGTGCGTTCAATTGTCAGAGAATTTCATTGAAATTCTTTCCTTAATTGAGCCTCGTCCAGACGGTGGTGCCCTGTCATCCAAACGGTCGCACGTCTGCTGCAAGTAATTTCCATATAGAGGCTTCGTGCGTTCGGACCAGGAGGATGGCCGTCCGGATGGCTGATTTGATGCACGCAATTTCCATATCTAATGCTTGCGCTTCCGGACCGTGATGTCTGGCGTCCGTACGTTTGGATTTGAATTGCGATACTTGCCTTATGGATGAGTGCGTCTAGACAGGAATCCACGTCGTCCGGACGATTGCAGTAATCTTCCCATATCTGTGTTTTCGAAAGAAATCTTGAAGCTTGATCGAACACTGAAAGCAGTCCGGACGGGCTGCTGAATCTTCCAAACAGATGAAAGCTGGAGCAGTTCGAAGCGTCTCGACATAGAGGAGGGTCCGAACGGGAATCCACATCGTCCAGACGGTATGATACAAAGCTTCTTGAGATGTTCCGAAACTTGGAATGTCGATGATTCCTTTTCCAATAACTTTGGATTGGCTCCCATCTCCATAGGTGATCCTTCCTCCTCTGCCCATCTGAACTTCTTTCAGGTCTTGTCACCTGTCATGTGTTTAGAACAGCCACTATCCAAATACTACAAACAAGTATCAAGAATTTTCAGGGCAGTATGAGAAACTAAACGCAGATTATCTTCCTTTTTGACCCAGACTTGTTTGGAAGCTTTCTTTTTATTCATCAAGACATCTCTTTGTTCATTAGGGGAGAGAGGTAAGCTAACTTCTCACTAATGAGTTTAATAACTTGATCACTTAACTTCTTGTCTTGTTCTTCAAAACCTGGTTCATCCTTTCTAGGAGAATGAGATTTATTCAAAGGTTTTTGAGAACGAATATGGAAGCAATTGGGGCGAATATTACCATTTACACCGCAGTGGTGACTTTTAGGTATAGAATGACTTGCCCCTTTATCTTTAGTACACTTTTGAGACATGCTAGGTTTAATGAACATAGTTCTATGAATAGACATAGCATGAGAATTATAAGCAATTTTATCGACACTCAAATCAGACATGATAGAAGTAAAAAAAAATAATAATAACACTCAAGAATTTAATCTTCTAAGAGTGTACCAAGCTCTGATACCAATTGAAATGACGTCTAATATAAAGAAAGTATGTGTGTGCACTAAGTGTTAAGAAAATCATAACAATGCGGAAATTATATAACAAAGATTTTTGTTAACGAAGTGGAAAAATCAATATGAGAAAAACTATTCCGGGGAAGCCAAACCCAGGATATCCACTATTCAGAAGACAAAACTAGATACAATGTAGTAGCACACGCATACCCCTGATGCAGTGGTCGTACCTTGTTCTCTAACGTGTAACCCAACACGAACGCCTCCCAACCAGGTCTCCTATCCAAACGGTCGCACGTCTGCTGCAAGTAATTTCCATATAGAGGCTTCGTGCGTTCGGACCAGGAGGATGGCCGTCCGGATGGCTGATTTGATGCACGCAATTTCCATATCTAATGCTTGCGCTTCCGGACTGTGATGTCTGGCGTCCGTACGTTTGGATTTGAATTGCGATACTTGCCTTATGGATGAGTGCGTCTAGACAGGAATCCACGTCGTCCGGACGATTGCAGCAATCTTCCCATATCTGTGTTTTCGAAAGAAATCTTGAAGCTTGATCGAACACTGAAAGCAGTCCGGACGGGCTGCTGAATCGTCCAAACAGATGAAAGCTGGAGCAGTTCGAAGCGTCTCGACATAGAGGAGGGTCCGAACGGGAATCCACATCGTCCAGACGGTATGATACAAAGCTTCCTGAGATGTTCCGAAACTTGGAATGTCGATGATTCCTTTTCCAATAACTTTGGATTGGCTCCCATCTCCATAGGTGATCCTTCCTCCTCTGCCCATCTGAACTTCTTTCAGGTCTTGTCACCTGTCATGTGTTTAGAACAGCCACTATCCAAATACTACAAACAAGTATCAAGAATTTTCAGGGCAGTATGAGAAACTAAACGCAGATTATCTTCCTTTTTGACCCAGACTTGTTTGGAAGCTTTCTTTTTATTCATCAAGACATCTCTTTGTTCATTAGGGGAGAGAGGTAAGCTAACTTCTCACTAATGAGTTTAATAACTTGATCACTTAACTTCTTGTCTTGTTCTTCAAAACCTGGTTCATCCTTTCTAGGAGAATGAGATTTATTCAAAGGTTTTTGAGAACGAATATGGAAGCAATTGGGGCGAATATTACCATTTACACCGCAGTGGTGACTTTTAGGTATAGAATGACTTGCCCCTTTATCTTTAGTACGCTTTTGAGACATGCTAGGTTTAATGAACATAGTTCTATGAATAGACATAGCATGAGAATTATAAGCAATTTTATCGACACTCAAATCAGACATGATAGAAGTAAAAAAATAATAATAATAACACTCAAGAATTTAATCTTCTAAGAGTGTACCAAGCTCTGATACCAATTGAAATGACGTCTAATATAAAGAAAGTATGTGTGTGCACTAAGTGTTAAGAAAATCATAACAATGCGGAAATTATATAACAAAGATTTTTGTTAACGAAGTGGAAAAATCAATATGAGAAAAACTATTCCGGGGAAGCCAAACCCAGGATATCCACTATTCAGAAGACAAAACTAGATACAATGTAGTAGCACACGCATACCCCTGATGCAGTGGTCGTACCTTGTTCTCTAACGTGTAACCCAACACGAACGCCTCCCAACCAGGTCTCCTATCTAAAGGGGTCTCCAAAGGAATCCTTTACCTTAGGGCCAACCCCTAAGATAGACTTCAGATTAAGCGCGTCAACAGCACACACAGCAACAGCTTCAGAGAGATCAACTCAGCACAATAACCTCAGAAGATAGCTCTCTAAGCACGAATGAAATTCAATACCGAATTCTTGCTGTTCTCAAGCCTAGGGACCTGTATTTATAGGCTGGCAGTTCAAATGAGCGTCTGACTTGATAAGAACCGGGCGCCATCCGAACGGCAGTCATGGGCCGTCCGGACGGACAACTGTGCGATCAATTGTCAGATAATTTCTTTGAAATTCTTTCCTGAAATGAGCCTCGTCCAGACGGTGGTGCCCTGTCATCCGAACGGTCGCACGTTTGCTGCAAGTTATTTCCATACAGAGGCTTCGTGCGTTCGGACCAAGAGGATGGTCGTCCGGACGGCTGATTTGATGCACGCAATTTCCATATCTAATGCTTGCGCATCCGGACCGTGATGACTAGCGTCCGTACGTTTGGATTTGTATTGCGATACTTGCCTTATGGATGAGTGCGTCTAAACGGGAATCCACGTCGTCCGGACGATTGCATCAATCTTCCCATATCTGTGTTTTCGAAAGAAATCTTGAAGCTTGATAGAACACTGAGAGTCGTTCGGACGGGCTGCTGAATCATCCAAACAGATGAATGCTGGAGCATTTCGAAGCTTCTCGACACAGAGGAGGGTCCGGACGGGAATCCACATCGTCCAGACGATATGATACAATGCTTCCTGTGATGTTCCGAGACTTGGAATGTCGATGATTCCTTTTCCAATAACTTTGGATTGGCTCCCATCTCCATAGGTGATCCTTCCTCCTCTGCCCATCTGAACTTCTTTCAGTAGAGTCTTGTCACCTGTCATGTGTTTAGAACAGCCACTATCCAAATACCACAAACAAGTATCAAGAATTTTCAGGGCAGTATGAGAAACTAAACACAGATTATCTTCCTTATTGACCCAAACTTGTTTGGAAGCTTTCTTTTTATTCATCAAGACATCTCTTTGTTCATTACGGGAGAGAGGGAAGCTAACTTCTCACTAATTAGTTTAATAACTTGATCACTTAACTTCTTGACTTGTTCTTCAAAACCTGGTTCATCTTTTCTAGGAGAATGAGATTTATTCAAAGGTTTTTGGGAACGAATATGGATGCAATTGGGCCAAATATGACCATTTACACCGCACTGGTGACATGTAGGTATAGAATGACTTGCCCCTTTATCTTTAGTACGATTCTGAGACATGCTAGGTTTAATGAACATAGTTCTATGAACAGACATAGCATGCGAAATATAAGCAATTTTATCCACACTCAAATCAGACATGATAGAAGTAAAAAAATAATAATAATAACACTCAAGAATTTAATCTTCTAATAGTGTACCAAGCTCTGATACCAATTGAAATGACTTATAATATAAAGAAAGTATGTGTGTGCACTAAGTGTTAACAAAATCATAACAATGCGGAAATTAAATAACAAAGATTTTTCTTAAAGAAGTGGAAAAATCAATATGAGAAAAACTATTCTTGGGCAGCCAAACCCAGGATATCCACTATTCAGAAGACAAGACTAGATACAAAGTAGTCGCACTCGCATACCCCAGATGCAGTGGTCGTACCTTGTAATCTAACGTGTAACCCAACATGAACGCCTCCCAACCAGGTCTCCTACCTAAAAAGGTCTCCAATGGAATCCTTTACCTTAGGGCCAAACCCTAAGATAGACTTCCGATTAAGCGCGTCAACAGCACACACAGCAACAGCTTCAGAGAGATCAACTCAGCTCAATAATCTCAGAAGATAGCTCTCTAAGCACGAATGGAATTCAATACCGAATTCTTGCTGTTCTAAAGCCTAGGGACCTCTATTTATAGGCTGGCGATTCAAATGAGCGTCTGACTTGATAAGAACCGGGCGCCATCCGAACGGCAGTCATGGGCCGTCCGGACGGACAACTGTGCGATCAATTGTCAGATAATTTCTTTGAAATTCTTTCCTGAAATGAGCCTCGTCCAGACGGTGGTGCCCTGTCATCCGAACGGTCGCACGTCTGTTGCAGGTAATTTCCATATAGAGGCTTCGTGCGTTCGGACCAGTAGGATGGTCATCCGGACAGCTGATTTGATGCACGCAATTTCCATATCTAATGCTTGCGCATCCGGACCGTGATGACTGGCGTCCGTACGTTTGGATTTGAATTGCGATACTTGCATTACGGATGAGTGCGTCTAGACGGGAATCCACGTCGTCCGGACGATTGCAGCAATCTTCCCATATCTGTGTTTTTGAAAGAAATCTTGAAGCTTGATCGAACACTGAGAGTCGTCCGGACGGGCTGCTGAATGGTCCAAACAGATGAAAACTGGGGCAGTTCGAAGCTTCTCGACACAGAGGAGGGTCCGGACGGGAATCCACATCGTCGAGACGATATGATACAAAGCTTCTTGAGATGTTCTGAGACTTGGAATGTCGATGATTCCTTTTCCAATAACTTTGGATTGGCTCCCATCTCCATAGGTGATCCTTCCTCCTCTGCCCATCTGAACTTCTTTCAGTAGAGTCTTGTCACCTGTCTTGTGTTTAGAACAGCCACTATCCAAATACCACAAACAAGTATCAAGAATTTTCCGGGCAGTATGAGAGAAACTAAACACAGATTATCTTCCTTTTTGACCTAGACTTGTTTCGAAGCTTTCTTTTTATTCATCAAGACGTCTCTTTGTTCATTAGAGGATAGAGGCAAGCTAACTTCTCACTAATGAGTTTAACTTGATCACTTAACTTCTTGACTTGATCTTCAAAACCTGGTTCATCTTTTCTAGGAGAATGAGATTTATTCAATGGTTTTTGAGAACGAATATGGAAGCAATTGGGGCGAATATGACCATTTAGACCGCAGTGGTGACATGTAGGTATAGAATGACTTGCCCCTTTATCTTTAGTACGATTCTGAGACATGCTAGGTTTAATGAACATAGTTCTATGAACAGACATAGCATGAGAATTATAAGCAATTTTATCCACACTCAAATCAGACATGATATAAGTAAAAAAATAATAATAATAACACTCAAGAATTTAATCTTCTAAGAGTGTACCAAGCTCTGATACTAATTGAAATGACTTCTAATATAAAGAAAGTATGTGTGTGCACTAAGTGTTAACAAAATCATAACAATCCGGAAATTAAATAACAAAGATTTTTGTTAACGAAGTGGATAAATCAATATGAGAAAAACTATTCCGGGGTAGCCAAACCCAGGATATCCACTATTCAGAAGACAATACTAGATACAAAGTAGTAGCATTCGCATACCCCTGATGCAGTGGTCGTACCTTGTTCTCTAACGTGTAACCCAACACAAACGCCTCCTAACCAGGTCTCCTACCTAAAGGGGTCTCCAACGGAATCCTTTACCTTGGGGCCAACCCCTAAGATAGAGTTCAGATTAAGCGCATCAACAGCACACACAACAACAGCTTCAAAGAGATCAACTCAGCTCAATAATCTCAGAAGATAGCTCTCTAAGCACGAATGGAATTCAATACTGAATTCTTGCTGTTCTCAAGCTTAGGGACCTCTATTTATAGGCTGATAGTTCAAATGAGCGTCTGGCTTGATAAGAACCGGGCGCCATCCGAACGGCAGTCATGGGCCGTCCGGACGGACAACAGTGCGATCAATTGTCAGAGAATTTTACAGAAATTCTTTCCTGAAATGAGCCTCGTCCAGACGGTGGAGCCCTGTCATCCGAATGGTCGCACGTCTGCTGCAAGGAACTTCCATATAGAGGCTTCGTACGTTCGGACCAGGAGGATTGATATGAACTCCACCAACAAATGTGATGAAACCCGATAGCAATAATGGTTTGAAACCCCAAGATCGTGTAGACAAGAATTGTCGAGGCTTGACCCGTCACCTAACTAGATGAGAAACCAAGACTACGAAGGATTGAAACGCCACACCAAGAATCTGAATCTCTTCAAGAATCAAGGTGATAAGTTTGGTTGTTTGAACGCCACAAGATTAACTTGATATGCTCAAGAAGTTCTTTTAGGAACAAAGAGGAACACAAGACCTCACAATAATAATTTTCTGAAAACAAAAATCTATGTCTTACAAAATTCGTAATGCCCATCTATATACTTGGAACAACCCTCCAAGAATAGGAAATGTCTTAACTATTGCTTTAAAAGCAACACAAGTGCCAACATAAACAAGTCCCCACATTTTTAGGTCTCTTTGGACTTCTAGAGGCAGCCAAAATAACTAAATGACTAAATTCATAACCAGCCAAGACCAAGTTCATTCCCCTATTTAATATCCTTGAAACTCAACAAGTTCACACTCTTTAATGGTCAAACCATGCTGGTCACGTTTTTGCATGCTAATTATCCTCTTCAATTGCTTTGATGACATGGACTAAGCCTTGATTATTATTTGAGCCCATCTTGGTCTTTTTAGAATCAGTCCAATTCTCTTGGATTAGCCCATTTAGTGCTTCCTTGAAACGTTTGGCTCTAAGTCTTGTAATTGGGCCACTAGGAAGTGACAAAGGGTCCTGCGCAACTTCAGCTCCATTCCCATGTGTATGATCAGCATGTCCAGCTCCTTGGTTTCCATCATTCTCCCCCTCTTGAGAAGGATTTGTCCTCAAATCATCACCTACATCAAATGGAGACAAATCAGCAACATTAAAGCTTGCACTAACACCATACTCACTCGGTAAGTCAAGTTTGTAGGCATTATCATTGATGCGCTCCACTACTTGGAATGGTCCGTCACCTCGAGGTAGGAGTTTTGAACGCCGTTTCTCTGGAAAACATTCCTTCCTTAAGTGTAACCAAACCCAATCTCCTGGTTCAAATACTACCTTCTTGCGTCCCTTGTTGGCTTGATGGACATATTGTTGAGTCCTCCTTTCAATGTTCAGCCGTGCCTTTTCATGAATCATCTTTACAAATTCTGCCTTCTTTTTGCCATCTAAGTTCACACGTTCACTCAAAGGTAAAGGAGTTAAATCCAAAGGTGACAATGGGTTAAAGCCATAAACAATTTATAATGGCAGGAAAACATGTTAAGTAGTAATGACAATAGTCTGTCCCATAATGGCAAGGGATCAAAATTTTAATCTGACTTAAGGAAATAAAAATGAACATATGCTTGCGAATGGCTATAGTTGTAAGTGAATGGGAGAAAGAGTATTGAACACAGATTTGAAATTGCCCTGAAAATAGTTTCTACCTGTTTCATAAAACATGCTTTTGGAGGGCAAAAAACATAGTTGAAAAAAAAAAAGGGGCAAATGCTTCCATACTAGTACCATCAGCGTGTAAAATTTCTAGAAACCGGAAACAAGACCAAGATGTAAACAAAAAGCAAAGGAAATAAAGGAAGAACATGATATCACTAAAAGTTAATGTTGTTGATTCTTAAACACCTAGTGAACAAATCTAGTACCACTATCAAAGTTTCATAATTCCACTCTCAATTGATATCACTTTACAAACCTTTAAAGCAATCTTTGGAATAAGTGAAAAACCTATTGGACTCATCACCTTACAGGCTATCACATATAAACACTCTGCTGTTAAGAATGTAATGGATAGAAAAGTGAAAGAAAAGTGCAGAAGCATGCTAACTGATAAGGTTTTCAATGAAAGATGCAAATCGTATTGCAGAAGACTGCATGTTTTCCGTGATTAAAAGAATTTCAAATGGTGAAAACTTAGTTGCAAAATGTATACTTCTATTGTAAGCAAATTCAACATGTGGCAAACAATCTTCCCATGTTTTCAAATTCTTTTTAATGATAGCACGCAACAAAGAAGACAAATTTCTATTTACTACTTCAGTTTGACCATCCGTTTGTGGATGACAAGCAGTAGAAAACAACAATTTGGTTCCCAACTTTCCCCACAAAGTCTTCCAAAAGTAACTAAAAAACTTTGCATCCCTATCAGAAACAATGGTCCTAGGCATGCCATGTAACTTAACAATTTCTTTGAAGAACAAATCAGCTATATGTGAAGCATCATCAGTTTTATGACAAGCAATGAAGTGTGCCATCTTGGAAAATCTATCTACCACCACAAAAACTGAATCTCTCCCCCTCTTAGTCCTAGGTAAACCTAAAACAAAATCCATAGAAATATCAGTCCAAGGTTCACTAGGTATTGGCAAAGGGGTGTACAAACCATGGGGTTTCAACTTAGACTTAGCATGTTTACACGTGATACACTTCTCACAGATTCTTTCCACATCACGTTTCATATGAGGCAAAAAAAAAATGATCATGCAAAATTCCTAAAGTCTTAGCTACACCAAAATGACCCATCAAACCACCACCATGAGCTTCTCTCACAAGCAATTCACGCAAAGAACACATAGGCGCACACAATTTATTTTCCCGAAACAAAAATCCATCTTGCCTATAAAACTTATCAAACGCCACTTTTTCACATGCATTGAACACATCACCAAAATCAGAATCTTGTGCATACAAATCCTTAATATATTCAAAGCCAAGCAATTTTGTATCTAAAATGGAAAGTAAAGCATACCTTCGGGACAATGCATCAGCCACCACATTTTCCTTACCTTGCTTGTATCTGATCACATAAGGAAATGTTTCAATGAATTCCACCCACTTGGCATGGCGTTTGTTCAACCTTTGTTGTCCTTTCAAATGCTTCAAAGATTCATGATCTGTGTGAATCACAAATTCCTTTGGCCATAGATAGTGCTGCCAATTTTCCAAAGCCCTTACCAAGGCATACATTTCCTTATCATAAGTGGGGTAATTTAGGGCTGCCCCACTCAACTTTTCACTGAAATAAGCAACTGGATGACCACCTTGCATCAAAACAGCTCCAATACCTATTCCTGAAGCATCACACTCAATTTCAAAAGTTTTAGCAAAGTTAGGTAAAACAAGCAAAGGTGCATTAGTTAACTTTTCTTTGATCAGATTAAATGCATTTTCTTGTTCTTTTCCCCACTTAAACGGCACATTTTTCTTGATGACTTCAGTAAGAGGGGCGGCTAAGCTACTAAAATCACGCACAAACCGTCTATAGAAGCTAGCTAAGCCGTGAAAACTCCTCACTTGGCTGATTGTTGTAGGCGTTGGCCACTCTTGGATTGCCTTCACCTTTTCCTCGTCCACCCCAATTCCTCTCTTACTAACAACAACACCAAGAAACACAAGCTTATCCGTGCAAAAGGTGCACTTCTTGAGGTTAGCAAACAACTTTTCTTTCCTCATAATTTCCAAAACAGATTTTAAATGCATCACATGTTCTTCCAAGTTTTTGCTATAAATTAGGATATCATCAAAATACACAACTACAAATCTGCCAATAAATGCACGCAAAACATGGTTCATCAAACGCATAAATGTGCTTGGCGCATTAGTTAAGCCGAAAGGCATCACTAACCATTCATACAAACCATATTTAGTTTTAAAAGCAATTTTCCATTCATCACCTTCCTTCATCCTAATTTGATGATATCCACTCTTAAGATCAATTTTTGTAAAGACACAAGAACCATGCAATTCATCCAGCATATCATCTAACCTAGGAATAGGATGACGATACTTTACCGTTATGTTGTTGATGGCCCGACAGTCAACACACATTCTCCATGTTCCATCCTTCTTAGGAACTAATAGCACCGGGACCGCACAAGGACTCATGCTTTCACGCACATACCCCTTCTCCAATAATTCACCTACTTGCCTCTGAAGTTCCTTGGTCTCCTCGGGATTGCTCCTATAAGCAGGTCGGTTAGGAATTGATGCACCGGGTATGAAATCAATTTGATGTTCAATCCCTCGGATTGGAGGTAAGCCACTAGGTACCTCTTCGGGAAAGACATCATCAAACTTCTGCAAAAGAGAAACAATGTTGCTCGGCAAAGCACCGACGAGATCATTAGTACATAAAAGAGCCTCCTTGTACATGAGTACAATAAGGGGCTGGTGTGAAAATAATGCTCTCTTGATCTCACTTTTTTTTGCAATGTAATTGAATTTTTCCTCTCTTGCTCTCACTATGGCCAAAATCCTCTCTCTTTCTTTTGCACTCTGATCAATGTTTTTCTCTCTTTCTTTTTTTTTTCAACTCTTTTTTTCCACTTTCGGCCTTCCTTTCTTTTTCTTTTTTCTTTTCATTTGATCTTTGTAACTTTAGTTGGTCCTCCATGACCTGTTTTGGAGTTAATGGCACAACAGTAATGGATTGCCTTTTAAGAGTGAAAGAATACCTATTTGTGAATCCATCATGCGTAACCCTCCGATCATACTGCCATGGTCTTCCCAACAATAAATGGCATGCATGCATAGGAACCACATCACAAAGCACCTCATCCTCATATTTGCCAATGGATAATGCCACCAACACTTGCCTTGTCACCTTGATTTCGCCACATTCATTCAGCCACTGAAGCCGATAAGGGTGAGGATGTTTCAAAGTGGTTAAGGCCAATTTCTCCACCAAATAAGTGCTGGCTACGTTTGTGCAACTCCCACCATCGATAATGACGCTGCAAACTTTGTTATTTACAAAGCACCGAGTATGAAACAAGTTTTCCCTTTGGTTACTTTCTTCCTCCTTAACTTGCACATTGAGAGCTCGCCTTGCTACCAATAAATCTCCAACCACAACATTTTGCTCATCATCGGCATCCTCCAAAGGTGGCATGTCATCATCATCTACTTCTTCCTCATTCTCCGACTCAAGCGAGACTTGGGCGTTTATCACCATCACCCTTTGGGTTACACACTGGCTGGCTAAGTGTCCCCGCCCCTGCAAGTAATTTCCATATAGAGGCCTCGTGCGTTCGGACCAGGAGGATGGTCGTCCGGATGGCTGATTTGATGCACGCAATTTCCATATCTAATGCTTGTGCGTTCGGACCGTGATGACTGGCGTCCGTACGTTTGGATTTGAATTGCGATACTTGCCTTATGGATGAGTGCGTCTAGACGGGAATCCACGTCGTCCGGACGATTGCAGCAATCTTCCCATATCTGTGTTTTCGAAAGAAATCTTGAAGCTTGATCGAACACTGAAAGTCGTCCGGAAGGGCTGCTGAATCGTCCAAACAGATGAAAGCTAGAGCAGTTCGAAGCGTCTCGACACAGAGGAGGTTCCGGACGGGAATCCACACCGTCCAGACGGTATGATACAAAGCTTCCTGAGATGTTCCGAGACTTGGAATGTCGATGATTCCTTTTCCAATAACTTTGGATTGGCTCCCATCTCCATACGTGATCCTTCCTCCTTTGCCCATCTAAACTTCTTTCTGTAGAGTCTTGTCACCTGTCATGTGTTTAGAATAGCCACTATCCAAATACCACAAACAAGTATCAAGAATTTTCAGGGCAGTATGAGAGAAACTAAACACAGAATATCTTCCTTTTTGACCCAGACTTGTTTGGAAGCTTTCTTTTTATTCATCAAGACATCTCTTTGTTCATTAGGGGAGAGAGGCAAGCTAACTCCTCACTAATGAGTTTAACTTGATCACTTCACTTCTTGACTTGTTCTTCTAAACCTGGTTCATCTTTTCTAGGAGCATGAGATTTATTCAAAGGTTTTTTAGAACGAATGTGGAAGCAATTGGGGAGAATATGACCATTTACACCGTGTGGTGACATGTAGGTATAGAATGACTTGCCCCTTTATCTTTAGTACGATTCGTAGACATGCTAGGTTTAATGAACATAGTTTTATGAACAGACATAGCGTGAGAAATATAAGCAATTTTATCCACACTCAAATCAGACATGACAGAAGTAAAAAAAAAAAATAATAATAACACACAAGAATTTAATCTTCTAAGAGTGTACCAAGCTCTGATACCAATTGAAATGACTTCTAATATAAAGAAAGTATGTGTGTGCACTAAGTGTTAACAAAATCATAACAATGCGAAAATTAAATAACAAAGATTTTTGTTAACGAAGTGGAAAAATCAATGAGAAAAACTATTCTGGGGCAGCCAAACCCAGGATATCCACTATTCAGAAGAGAAGACTAGATACAAAGTAGTAGCACTCGCATACCCCTGATGTAGTGGTCGTACCTTGTTCTCGTACGTGTAACCCAACACGAACGCCTCCCAACCAGGTCTTCTACCTAAAGGGGTCTCCAATGGAATCCTCTACCTTAGGGCCAACCCCTAAGATAGACTTCAGATTAAGCGCATCAACAGCAGACACAGCAACAGCTTCAGAGAGATCAACTCAGCTCAACAATCTCACAAGATAGCTCTCTCTAAGAACGAATGGAATTCAATACCGAATTCTAGCTGTTCTCAAGCCTAGGGACCTATTTTTATAGGCTGACGGTTCAAATGAGCGTCTGGCTTGATAAAAACTGGGCGCCATTCGCACGGAAGTCATGGGCGGTCCGGATGAACAACTGTGCGATCAGTTGTCCGAGAATTTCACAGAAATTCTTTCCTGAAATGAGCCTCGTCCAGACGGTGGTGCCCTGTCATCCGAACGTTCGCACGTCTGCTGCAAGTAATTTCCATATAGAGGCCTCGTGCGTTAGGACCAGGAGGATGGTCGTCCGGACGGCTGATTTGATGCACGCAATTTCCATATCTAATGCTTGTGCGTCCGGACCGTGATGACTGGCGTCCGTACGTTTGGATTTGAATTGCGATACTTGCCTTATGGATGAGTGCGTCTAGACGGGAATCCACGTCGTCCGGACGATTGCAGCAATCTTCCCATATCTGTGTTTTCGAAAGAAATCTTGAAGCTTGATCGAACACTGAAAGTCATCCGGACGGGCTGCTGAATCGTCCAAACAGATGAAAGCTAGAGCAGTTCGAAGCGTCTCGACACAGAGGAGGTTCCGGACGGGAATCCACACCGTCCAGACGGTATGATACAAAGCTTCCTGAGATGTTCCGAGACTTGGAATGTCGATGATTCCTTTTCCAATAACTTTGGATTGGCTCCCATCTCCATACGTGATCCTTCCTCCTTTGCCCATCTAAACTTCTTTCTGTAGAGTCTTGTCACCTGTCATGTGTTTAGAACAGCCACTATCCAAATACCACAAACAAGTATCAAGAATTTTCAGGGCAGTATGAGAGAAACTAAACACAGAATATCTTCCTTTTTGACCCAGACTTGTTTGGAAGCTTTGTTTTTATTCATCAAGACATCTCTTTGTTCATTAGGGGAGAGAGGCAAGCTAACTCCTCACTAATGAGTTTAACTTGATCACTTCACTTCTTGACTTGTTCTTCTAAACCTGGTTCATCTTTTCTAGGAGCATGAGATTTATTCAAAGGTTTTTTAGAACGAATGTGGAAGCAATTGGGGCGAATATGACCATTTACACCGCAGTGGTGACATGTAGGTATAGAATGACTTGCCCCTTTATCTTTAGTACGATTCGTAGACATGCTAGGTTTAATGAACATAGTTTTATGAACAGACATAGCGTGAGAAATATAAGCAATTTTATCCACACTCAAATCAGACATGACAGAAGTAAAATAAAAATAAAAATAATAACACTCAAGAATTTAATCTTCTAAGAGTGTACCAAGCTATGATACCAATTGAAATGACTTCTAATATAAAGAAAGTATGTGTGTGCACTAAGTGTTAACAAAATCATAAAAATGCGGAAATTAAATAACAAAGATTTTTGTTAACGAAGTGGAAAAGTCAATGAGAAAAACAATTCCGGGGCAGCCAAACCCAGGATATCCACTATTCAGAAGACAAGACTAGATACAAAGTAGTAGCACTCGCATACCCCTGATGTAGTGGTCGTACCTTGTTCTCTAACGTGTAACCCAACACGAACGCCTCCCAACCAGGTCTTCTACCTAAAGGGGTCTCCAATGGAATCCTTTACCTTAGGGCCAACCCCTAAGATAGACACTTCAAATTAAGCGCATCAACAGCACACACAACAACAGCTTCAGAGAGATCAACTCAGCTCAATAATCTCACAAGATAGCTCTCTCTAAGCACGAATGGAATTTAATACCGAATTCTAGCTGTTCTCAAGCCTAGGGACCTCTTTTTATAGGCTGACGGTTCAAATGAGCGTCTGGCTTGATAAAAATTGGGCGTCATTCGCACGGCAGTCATGGGCGGTCCGGATGAACAACTGTGCGATCAGTTGTCTGAGAATTTCACTGAAATTCTTTCCAGAAACGAGCCTCGTCCAGACGGTGGTGCCCTGTCATCCGAACGTTCGCACGTCTGCTGCAAGTAATTTCCATATAGAGGCCTCGTGCGTTCGGACCAGGAGGATGGTCGTCCGGACGGCTGATTTGATGCACGCAATTTCCATATCTAATGCTTGCGCGGCCGGACGCTTGGATTTGAATTGCGATACTTTCCTTATGGATGAGTGCGTCTAGACGGGAATCCACGTCGTCCGGACGATTGCAGCAATCTTCGCATATCTGTGTTTTCGAAAGAAATCTTGAAGCTTGATCGAACACTGAAAGTCGTCCGGACGGGCTGCTGAATCGTCCAAACAGATGAAAGCTAGAGCAGTTCGAAGCGTCTCGACACAGAGGAGGTTCCGAACGGTAATCCACACCGTCCAGACGGTATGATACAAAAGCTTCCTGAGATGTTCCGAGACTTGGAATGTCGATGATTCCTTTTCCAATAACTTTGGATTGGCTCCCATCTCCATACGTGATCCTTCCTCCTTTGCCCATCTAAACTTCTTTTTGTACAGTCTTGTCACCTGTCATGTGTTTAGAACAGCCACTATCCAAATACCACAAACAAGTATCAAGAATTTTCAGGGCAGTATGAGAGAAACTAAACACAGAATATCTTCCTTTTTGACCCAGACTTGTTTGGAAGCTTTCTTTTTATTCATCAAGACATCTCTTTGTTCATTAGGGGAGAGAGGCAAGCTAACTCCTCACTAATGAGTTTAACTTGATCACTTCACTTCTTGACTTGTTCTTCTAAACCTGGTTCATCTTTTCTAGGAGCATGAGATTTATTCAAAGGTTTTTTAGAACGAATGTGGAAGCAATTGGGGCGAATATGACCATTTACACCGCTGTGGTGACATGTAGGTATAGAATGACTTGCCCCTTTATCTTTAGTACGATTCGTAGACATGCTAGGTTTAATGAACATAGTTTTATGAACAGACATAGCGTGAGAAATATAAGCAATTTTATCCACACTCAAATCAGACATGACAGAAGTAAAAAAAAATAATAATAATAACACACAAGAATTTAATCTTCTAAGAGTGTACCAAGCTCTGATACCAATTGAAATGACTTCTAATATAAAGAAAGTATGTGTGTGCACTAAGTGTTAACAAAATCATAACAATGCGAAAATTAAATAACAAAGATTTTTGTTAACGAAGTGGAAAAATCAATGAGAAAAACTATTCCGGGGCAGCCAAACCCAGGATATCCACTATTCAGAAGATAAGACTAGATACAAAGTAGTAGCACTCGCATACCCCTGATGTAGTGGTCGTACCTTGTTCTCTAACGTGTAACCCAACACGAACGCCTCCCAACCAGGTCTTCTACCTAAAGGGGTCTCCAATGGAATCCTCTACCTTAGGGCCAACCCCTAAGATAGACTTCAGATTAAGCGCATCAACAGCAGACACAGCAACAGCTTCAGAGAGATCAACTCAGCTCAACAATCTCACAAGATAGCTCTCTCTAAGAACGAATGGAATTCAATACCGAATTCTTGCTGTTCTCAAGCCTAGGGACCTATTTTTATAGGCTGACGGTTCAAATGAGCGTCTGGCTTGATAAAAACTGGGCGCCATTCGCACGGAAGTCATGGGCGGTCCGGATGAACAACTGTGCGATCAGTTGTCCGAGAATTTCACAGAAATTCTTTCCTGAAATGAGCCTCGTCCAGACGGTGGTGCCCTGTCATCCGAACGTTCGCACGTCTGCTGCAAGTAATTTCCATATAGAGGCCTCGTGCGTTAGGACCAGGAGGATGGTCGTCCGGACGGCTGATTTGATGCACGCAATTTCCATATCTAATGCTTGTGCGTCCGGACCGTGATGACTGGCGTCCGTACGTTTGGATTTGAATTGCGATACTTGCCTTATGGATGAGTGCGTCTAGACGGGAATCCACGTCGTCCGGACGATTGCAGCAATCTTCCCATATCTGTGTTTTCGAAAGAAATCTTGAAGCTTGATCGAACACTGAAAGTCATCCGGACGGGCTGCTGAATCGTCCAAACAGATGAAAGCTAGAGCAGTTCGAAGCGTCTCGACACAGAGGAGGTTCCGGACGGGAATCCACACCGTCCAGACGGTATGATACAAAGCTTCCTGAGATGTTCCGAGACTTGGAATGTCGATGATTCCTTTTCCAATAACTTTGGATTGGCTCCCATCTCCATACGTGATCCTTCCTCCTTTGCCCATCTAAACTTCTTTCTGTAGAGTCTTGTCACCTGTCATGTGTTTAGAACAGCCACTATCCAAATACCACAAACAAGTATCAAGAATTTTCAGGGCAGTATGAGAGAAACTAAACACAGAATATCTTCCTTTTTGACCCAGACTTGTTTGGAAGCTTTCTTTTTATTCATCAAGACATCTCTTTGTTCATTAGGGGAGAGAGGCAAGCTAACTCCTCACTAATGAGTTTAACTTGATCACTTCACTTCTTGACTTGTTCTTCTAAACCTGGTTCATCTTTTCTAGGAGCATGAGATTTATTCAAAGGTTTTTTAGAACGAATGTGGAAGCAATTGGGGCGAATATGACCATTTACACCGCAGTGGTGACATGTAGGTATAGAATGACTTGCCCCTTTATCTTTAGTACGATTCGTAGACATGCTAGGTTTAATGAACATAGTTTTATGAACAGACATAGCGTGAGAAATATAAGCAATTTTATCCACACTCAAATCAGACATGACAGAAGTAAAATAAAAATAAAAATAATAACACTCAAGAATTTAATCTTCTAAGAGTGTACCAAGCTATGATACCAATTGAAATGACTTCTAATATAAAGAAAGTATGTGTGTGCACTAAGTGTTAACAAAATCATAACAATGCGGAAATTAAATAACAAAGATTTTTGTTAACGAAGTGGAAAAGTCAATGAGAAAAACAATTCCGGGGCAGCCAAATCCAGGATATCCACTATTCAGAAGACAAGACTAGATACAAAGTAGTAGCACTCGCATACCCCTGATGTAGTGGTCGTACCTTGTTCTCTAACGTGTAACCCAACACGAACGCCTCCCAACCAGGTCTTCTACCTAAAGGGGTCTCCAATGGAATCCTTTACCTTAGGGCCAACCCCTAAGATAGACACTTCAAATTAAGCGCATCAACAGCACACACAACAACAGCTTCAGAGAGATCAACTCAGCTCAATAATCTCACAAGATAGCTCTCTCTAAGCACGAATGGAATTTAATACCGAATTCTAGCTGTTCTCAAGCCTAGGGACCTCTTTTTATAGGCTGACGGTTCAAATGAGCGTCTGGCTTGATAAAAATTGGGCGTCATTCGCACGGCAGTCATGGGCGGTCCGGATGAACAACTGTGCGATCAGTTGTCTGAGAATTTCACTGAAATTCTTTCCAGAAACGAGCCTCGTCCAGACGGTGGTGCCCTGTCATCCGAACGTTCGCACGTCTGCTGCAAGTAATTTCCATATAGAGGCCTCGTGCGTTCGGACCAGGAGGATGGTCGTCCGGACGGCTGATTTGATGCACGCAATTTCCATGTCTAATGCTTGCGCGGCCGGACGCTTGGATTTGAATTGCGATACTTTCCTTATGGATGAGTGCGTCTAGACGGGAATCCACGTCGTCCGGACGATTGCAGCAATCTTCGCATATCTGTGTTTTCGAAAGAAATCTTGAAGCTTGATCGAACACTGAAAGTCGTCCGGACGGGCTGCTGAATCGTCCAAACAGATGAAAGCTAGAGCAGTTCGAAGCGTCTCGACACAGAGGAGGTTCCGAACGGTAATCCACACCGTCCAGACGGTATGATACAAAAGCTTCCTGAGATGTTCCGAGACTTGGAATGTCGATGATTCCTTTTCCAATAACTTTGGATTGGCTCCCATCTCCATACGTGATCCTTCCTCCTTTGCCCATCTAAACTTCTTTTTGTACAGTCTTGTCACCTGTCATGTGTTTAGAACAGCCACTATCCAAATACCACAAACAAGTATCAAGAATTTTCAGGGCAGTATGAGAGAAACTAAACACAGAATATCTTCCTTTTTGACCCAGACTTGTTTGGAAGCTTTCTTTTTATTCATCAAGACATCTCTTTGTTCATTAGGGGAGAGAGGCAAGCTAACTCCTCACTAATGAGTTTAACTTGATCACTTCACTTCTTGACTTGTTCTTCTAAACCTGGTTCATCTTTTCTAGGAGCATGAGATTTATTAAAAGGTTTTTTAGAACGAATGTGGAAGCAATTGGGGCGAATATGACCATTTACACCGCAGTGGTTACATGTAGGTATAGAATGACTTGCCCCTTTATCTTTAGTACGATTCGTAGACATGCTAGGTTTAATAAACATAGTTTAATGAACAGACATAGCATGAGAAATATAAGCAATTTTATCCACACTCAAATCAGACATGACAGAAGTAAAAATAAAATAAAAATAGTAACACTCAAGAATTTAATCTTCTAAGAGTGTACCAAGCTCTGATACCAATTGAAATGACTTCTAATATAAAGAAAGTATGTGTGTGCACTAAGTGTTAACAAAATCATAACAATGCGGAAATTAAATAACAAAGATTTTTGTTAACGAAGTGGAAAAATCAATGAGAAAAACTATTCCGGGGCAGCCAAACCCAGGATATCCACTATTCAGAAGACAAGACTAGATACAAAGTAGTAGCACTCGCATACCTCTGATGTAGTGGTCGTACCTTGTTCTCTAACGTGTAACCCAACACGAACGCCTCCCAACCAGGTCTTCTACCTAAAGGGGTCTCCAATGGAATCCTTTACCTTAGGGCCAACCCCTAAGATAGACTTCAGATTAAGCGCATCAACAGCACACACAGCAACAGCTTCAGAGAGATCAACTCAGCTTAATAATCTCACAAGATAGCTCTCTCTCAGCACGAATGGAATTCAATACCGAATTCTAGCTGTTCTCAAGCCTAGGGACCTCTTTTTATAGGCTGACGGTTCAAATGAGCGTCTGGCTTGATAAAAACTGGGCGCCATTCGCACGGCAGTCATGGGCGGTCCGGATGAACAACTGTGCGATCAGTTGTCTGAGAATTTCACTGAAATTCTTTCCAGAAACGAGCCTCGTCCAGACGGTGGTGCCCTGTCATCCGAACGTTCGCATGTCTGCTGCAAGTAATTTCCATATAGAGGCCTCGTGCGTTCGGACCAGGAGGATGGTCGTCCGGACGGCTGATTTGATGCACGCAATTTCCAAATCTAATGCTTGCGCGTCCGGACGCTTGGATTTGAATTGCGATACTTGCCTTATGGATGAGTGCGTCTAGACGGGAATCCACGTCGTCCGGACGATTGCAGCAATCTTCCCATATCTGTGTTTTCGAAAGAAATCTTGAAGCTTGATCGAACACTGAAAGTCGTCCGGACGGGCTGCTGAATCGTCCAAACAGATGAAAGCTAGAGCAGTTCGAAGCGTCTCGACATAGAGTGATGGAAACCAAGGAGCTGGACTTGCTAATCATACACATGGGAATGGAGCTGAAGTTGCGCAAGACCCTTTGTCACTTCCTAGTGGCCCAATTACAAGATTTAGAGCCAAACGTTTCAAGGAAGCACTAAATGGGCTAATCCAAGAGAATTGGGCTGATTCTAAAAATACCAAGA
This sequence comes from Alnus rubra, assembly GCA_028654335.1. NCBI lineage: Eukaryota > Viridiplantae > Streptophyta > Magnoliopsida > Fagales > Betulaceae > Alnus > Alnus rubra. The sequence goes on along the minus strand of JAJPGS010000712.1, from coordinate 638,950 downwards.
TGGGCCCAAATAATAATCAAGGCTTAGTCCATGTCATCAAAGCAATTGAAGAGGATAATTAGCATGCAAAAACGTGACCAGCATGGTTTGACCATTAAAGAGTGTGAACTTGTTGAATTTCAAGGATATTAAATAGGGGAATGAACTTGGTCTTGGCTGGTTATGAATTTAGTCATTTAGTTATTTTGGCTGCCTCTAGAAGTCCAAAGAGACCTAAAAATGTGGGGACTTGTTTATGTTGGCACTTGTGTTGCTTTTAAAGCAATAGTTAAGACTTTTCCTATTCTTGGAGGGTTGTTCCAAGTATATAGATGGGCATTACGAATTTTGTAAGATATAGATTTTTGTTTTCAGAAAATTATTGTTGTGAGGTCTTGTGTTCCTCTTTGTTCCTAAAAGAACTTCTTGAGCTTATCAAGTTAATCTTGTGGCGTTCAAACAACCAAACTTATCACCTTGATTCTTGAAGAGATTCAGATTCTTGGTGTGGCGTTTCAATCCTTCGTATTCTTGGTTTCTCATCTAGTTAGGTGACGGGTCAAGCCTCGACAATTCTTGTCTACACGATCTTGGGGTTTCAAACCATCATTGCTATCGGGTTTCATCACATTTGTTGGTGGAGTTCATATCATTTTGGTATCAGAGCCTTGGTTCTAAGGCAAGTTTGACTATCTTTTATTATTGTTTTTTTTTTAATTTCCTGTTCCCTGCTGTGAAAAAAAAAAGAAAAGAGCAAAAAAAAAAAAAAAAAAAAACGAAAAAAAAGAAAAAAAAAAGAAAAGAAAAAGTACTCGATTCCAGTAAGAAAATTTCTTCCTTTCAATCTTGTTTCTCACCTTATTCAAGTTCTTGACCTTTCTGAGTAAGAAAATTTCTTCCTTTCTATCTTGTTTCTCACATTATTCAAGTTCTTGACCTTTTTGATGAGTTTTGGTTATTTCTCAATTGCTGCTGGATTATTTTGAATTAGTTTCTTGAAGTTCGATTAAGAACTAAGAAGACACAAAAGAGTGGAAAAAGGCAAGAGAGTGTGAGACCAAAAGAGGGTAAAAGCCGTTTAGAGTGAAAACACGAGTGTAAGTGTATTAATTCTTGAGTGAAACACGTGAAGGAGTGCTTGTGAGGATTCTAACCTTGTTTTGCAGATTCTAAACATGTCCAATAATCAAGAAGAAGACAGAACCGAAGAATTTCGACAACCCGCAGCTTCGAACCTCCAAATGCAAGCGTTGTTAGGGGAGATGAGGCGTATGTTGAGGGCTGAATTAGAACCTATTCACGAGAGGTTGGACAGGGTAGAAGCAGAAACTCCTAGGGGACAGCAACAAGACAATCCCAATAGGCAACAAGGTGGGCGTGTTCCGTGGCGGAATGTTGAGGAAGAGGCGGAGTTGGAGGAATTTGATGAGCCATATTTGAACCGAGGCAGGTTTGAGCGTGGGTATGGGAATAGAGAAGCTAGGATGGGTAGGCCTAGGAGGGATAATGATTTAGGAAACATAAAGATTAAAATCCCGTCTTTTCAAGGTAAAAATGATCCTGAAGCTTATTTGGAGTGGGAAACTAAAATGGAGATGGTGTTTGATTGTCACAACTACTCAGAGATAAAGAAGGTTAAGTTGGCTGCAATTGAATTCACAGATTATGCCATTGTTTGGTGGGATCAATTACTGATTAATAGGAGGAGAAATAGAGAGCCACCCGTGGACACTTGGGAGGAGATGAAAATGCTTATGAGGAGGCGTTTTGTACCCAACCATTATTATAGGGGATTGTATCAAAAGTTGCAGAGGTTAACTCAAGGTTCCAAGAGTGTGGATGAGTATTACAAGGAGATGGAGGTAGCTATGATCCGGGCTAATGTAGAAGAGGACCGAGAAGCCACCATGGCTAGGTTTTTGCACGGTTTAAATCGTGAGATTGAAGATATAGTCGAGTTGCAGCACTATGTTGAGTTAACGGATATGGTGCATCAAGCCATAAAAGTGGAGGAACAATTCAAACGGAAGGGATTGGCTAGGAGGGGACAACCTATGGCTACCACCAGCCCATGGAAGACAGCTCCAAAAAGGGACGAGCAGCTTCAAAATAAGCAAAAATTTGAACCCTCTAAGAATGCCAAACCAACAACCACCACTACTTCAGGTAACACCGAGGCTTCTATTTCTAAAACACGTGATATTAAGTGTTTTAAATGTCAGGGGCGGGGACACATAGCCAGCCAGTGTGTAAACAAAAGGGTGATGGTGATAAACGCCCAAGGAGAGCTTGAGTCGGAGAATGAGGAAGAAGTAGATGATGATGACATGCCACCTTTGGAGGATGCCGATGATGAGCAAAATGCTATGGTTGGAGATTTATTGGTAGCAAGGCGAGTTCTCAATGTGCAAGTTAAGGAGGAAGAAAGTAACCAAAGAGAAAACTTGTTTCATACTCGGTGCTTTGTAAATAACAAAGTTTGCAGCGTCATTATTGATGGTGGGAGTTGCACAAACGTAGCCAGCACTTATTTGGTGGAGAAATTGGCCTTAACCACCTTAAAACATCCTCACCCTTATCGGCTTCAGTGGCTGAATGAATGTGGCGAAATCAAGGTGACAAGGCAAGTGTTGGTGGCATTATCCATTGGCAAATATGAGGATGAGGTGCTTTGTGATGTGGTTCCTATGCATGCATGCCATTTATTGTTGGGAAGACCATGGCAGTATGATCGGAGGGTTACGCATGATGGATTCACAAATAGGTATTCTTTCACTCTTAAAAGGCAACCCATTACTCTTGTGCCATTAACTCCAAAACAGGTCATGGAGGACCAACTAAAGTTACAAAGATCAAATGAAAAGAAAAAAGAAAAAGAAAGGAAGGCCGAAAGTGGAAAAAAAGAGTTGAAAAAAAAAAAGAAAGAGAGAAAAATATTGATCAGAGTGAAAAAGAAAGAGAAAGGATTTCGGCCATAGTAAGAGAAAGAGAGGAAAAATTCAATTACATTGCAAAAAAAAGTGAGATCAAGAGAGCATTATTTTCACATGTACAAGGAGGCTCTTTTATGTACTAATGATCTCGTCGGTGCTTTGCCGAGCAATATTGTTTCTCTTTTGCAGAAGTTTGAAGATGTCTTTCCCGAAGAGGTACCTAGTGGCTTACCTCCAATCCGAGGGATTGAACATCAAATTGATTTCATACCCGGTGCATCAATTCCTAATCGACCTGCTTATAGGAGCAATCCCGAGGAGACCAAGGAACTTCAGAGGCAAGTAGGTGAATTATTGGAGAAGGGGTATGTGCGTGAAAGCATCAGTCCTTGTGCGGTCCCGGTGCTATTAGTTCCTAAGAAGGATGGAACATGGAGAATGTGTGTTGACTGCCGGGCCATCAACAACATAACGGTAAAGTATCGTCATCCTATTCCTAGGTTAGATGATATGCTGGATGAATTGCATGGTTCTTGTGTCTTTACAAAAATTGATCTTAAGAGTGGATATCATCAAATTAGGATGAAGGAAGGTGATGAATGAAAAACTGCTTTTAAAACTAAATATGGTTTGTATGAATGGTTAGTGATGCCTTTCGGCTTAACTAATGCGCCGAGCACATTTATGCGTTTGATGAACCATGTTTTGCGTGCATTTATTGGTAGATTTGTAGTTGTGTATTTTGATGATATCCTAATTTATAGCAAAAACTTGGAAGAACATGTGATGCATTTAAAATCTGTTTTGGAAATTCTGAGGAAAGAAAAGTTGTTTGCTAACCTCAAGAAGTGTACCTTTTGCACGGATAAGCTTGTGTTTCTTGGTTTTGTTGTTAGTAAGAGAGGAATTGGGGTGGACGAGGAAAAGGTGAAGGCAATCCAAGAGTGGCCAACGCCTACAACAATCAGCCAAGTGAGGAGTTTCCACGGCTTAGCTAGCTTCTATAGACGGTTTGTGCGTGATTTTAGTAGCTTAGCCGCCCCTCTTACTGAAGTCATCAAGAAAAATGTGCCGTTTAAGTGGGGAAAAGAACAAGAAAATGCATTTAATCTGATCAAAGAAAAGTTAACTAATGCACCTTTGCTTGTTTTACCTAACTTTGCTAAAACTTTTGAAATTGAGTGTGATGCTTCAGGAATAGGTATTGGAGCTGTTTTGATGCAAGGTGGTCATCCAGTTGCTTATTTCAGTGAAAAGTTGAGTGGGGCAGCCCTAAATTACCCCACTTATGATAAGGAAATGTATGCCTTGGTAAGGGCTTTGGAAAATTGGCAGCACTATCTATGGCCAAAGGAATTTGTGATTCACACAGATCATGAATCTTTGAAGCATTTGAAAGGACAGCAAAGGTTGAACAAACGCCATGCCAAGTGGGTGGAATTCATTGAAACATTTCCTTATGTGATCAGATACAAGCAAGGTAAGGAAAATGTGGTGGCTGATGCATTGTCCCGAAGGTATGCTTTACTTTCCATTTTAGATACAAAATTGCTTGGCTTTGAATATATTAAGGATTTGTATGCACAAGATTCTGATTTTGGTGATGTGTTCAATGCATGTGAAAAAGTGGCGTTTGATAAGTTTTATAGGCAAGATGGATTTTTGTTTCGGGAAAATAAACTGTGTGTGCCTATGTGTTCTTTGCGTGAATTGCTTGTGAGAGAAGCTCATGGTGGTGGTTTGATGGGTCATTTTGGTGTAGCTAAGACTTTAGGAATTTTGCATGATCATTTTTTTTGGCCTCATATGAAACGTGATGTGGAAAGAATCTGTGAGAAGTGTATCACGTGTAAACATGCTAAGTCTAAGTTGAAACCCCATGGTTTGTACACCCCTTTGCCAATACCTAGTGAACCTTGGACTGATATTTCTATGGATTTTGTTTTAGGTTTACCTAGGACTAAGAGGGGGAGAGATTCAGTTTTTGTGGTGGTAGATAGATTTTCCAAGATGGCACACTTCATTGCTTGTCATAAAACTGATGATGCTTCACATATAGCTGATTTGTTCTTCAAAGAAATTGTTAAGTTACATGGCATGCCTAGGACCATTGTTTCTGATAGGGATGCAAAGTTTTTGAGTTACTTTTGGAAGACTTTGTGGGGAAAGTTGGGAACCAAATTGTTGTTTTCTACTGCTTGTCATCCACAAACGGATGGTCAAACTGAAGTAGTAAATAGAACTTTGTCTTCTTTGTTGCGTGCTATCATTAAAAAGAATTTGAAAACATGGGAAGATTGTTTGCCACATGTTGAATTTGCTTACAATAGAAGTATACATTCTGCAACTAAGTTTTCACCATTTGAAATTATTTATGGCTTTAACCCATTGTCACCTTTGGATTTAACTCCTTTACCTTTGAGTGAACGTGTGAACTTAGATGGCAAAAAGAAGGCAGAATTTGTAAAGATGATTCATGAAAAGGCACGGCTGAACATTGAAAGGAGGACTCAACAATATGTCCATCAAGCCAACAAGGGACGCAAGAATGTATTTGAACCAGGAGATTGGGTTTGATTACACTTAAGGAAGGAACGTTTTCCAGAGATACGGCGTTCAAAACTCCTACCTCGAGGTGACGGATCATTCCAGTAGTGGAGCGCATCAATGATAATGCCTACAAATTTGACTTACTGAGTGAGTATGGTGTTAGTGCAAGCTTTAATGTTGCTGATTTGTCTCCATTTGATGTAGGTGATGATTTGAGGACAAATCCTTCTCAAGAGGGGGAGAATGATGGAAACCAAGGAGCTGGACATGCTAATCATACACATGGGAATGGAGCTGAAGTTGCGCAAGACCCTTTGTCACTTCCTAGTGGCCCAATTACAAGACTTAGAGCCAAACGTTTCAAGGAAGCACTAAATGGGCTAATCCAAGAGAATTGGGCTGATTCTAAAAATACCAAGATGGGCTCAAATAATAATCAAGGCTTAGTCCATGTCATCAAAGCAATTGAAGAGGACAATTAGCATGCAAAAACGTGACCAGCATGGTTTGACCATTAAAGAGTGTGAACTTGTTGAGTTTCAAGGATATTAAATAGGAGAATGAACTTGGTCTTGGCTGGTTATGAATTTAGTCATTTAGTTATTTTGGCTGCCTCTAGAAGTCCAAAGAGACCTAAAAATGTGGGGACTTGTTTATGTTGGCACTTGTGTTGCTTTTAAAGCAATAGTTAAGACTTTTCCTATTCTTGGAGGGTTGTTCCAAGTATATAGATAGGCATTACGAATTTTGTAAGATATAGATTTTTGTTTTCAAAAATTATAATTGTGAGGTCTTGTGTTCCTCTTTGTTCCTAAAAGAACTTCTTGAGCTTATCAAGTTAATCTTGTGGCGTTCAAACAACCAAACTTATCACCTTGATTCTTGAAGAGATTCAGATTCTTGGTGTGGCGTTTCAATCCTTCGTATTCTTGGTTTCTCATCTAGTTAGGTGACGGGTCAAGCCTCGACAATTCTTGTCTACACGATCTTGGGGTTTCAAACCATCATTGCTATCGGGTTTCATCACATTTGTTGGTGGAGTTCATATCATAGAGGAGGTTCCGAACGGTAATCCACACCGTCCAGACGGTATGATACAAAAGCTTCCTAAGGTGTTCCGAGACTTGGAATGTCGATGATTCCTTTTCCAATAACTTTGGATTGGCTCCCATCTCCATACGTGATCCTTCCTCCTTTGCCCATCTAAACTTCTTTCTGTAGAGTCTTGTCACCTGTCATGTGTTTAGAACAGCCACTATCCAAATACCACAAACAAGTATCAAGAATTTTCAGGGCAGTATGAGAGAAACTAAACACAGAATATCTTCCTTTTTGACCCAGACTTGTTTGGAAGCTTTCTTTTTATTCATCATGACATCTCTTTGTTCATTAGGGGAGAGAGGCAAGCTAACTCCTCACTAATGAGTTCAACTTGATCACTTCACTTCTTGACTTGTTCTTCTAAACCTGGTTCATCTTTTCTAGGAGCATGAGATTTATTCAAAGGTTTTTTAGAACGAATGTGGAAGCAATTGGTGCGAATATGACCATTTACACCGCAGTGGTGACATGTAGGTATAGAATGACTTGCCCCTTTATCTTTAGTACGATTCGTAGACATGCTAGGTTTAATGAACATAGTTTTATGAACAGACATAGCATGAGAAATATAAGCAATTTTATCCACACTCAAATCAACATGACAAAAGTAAAAAAAAAATAAAAATAATAACACTCAAGAATTTAATCTTCTAAGAGTGTACCAAGCTCTGATACCAATTGAAATGACTTCTAATATAAAGAAAGTATGTGGTGCACTAAGTGTTAACAAAATCATAACAATGCGGAAACTAAATAACAAAGATTTTTGTTAACGAAGTGGAAAAATCAATGAGAAAAACAATTCCGGGGCAGCCAAACCCAGGATATCCACTATTCAGAAGACAAGACTAGATATAAAGTAGTAGCACTCGCATACCCCTGATGTAGTGGTCGTACCTTGTTCTCTAACGTGTAACCCAACACGAACGCCTCCCAACCAGGTCTTCTACCTAAAGGGGTCTCCAATGGAATCCTTTACCTTAGGGCCAACCCCTAAGATAGACTTCAGATTAAGCGCATCAACAGCTTCAGAGAGATCAACTCAGCTCAATAATCTCTCACAAGATAGCTCTCTCTAAGCACGAATGGAATTCAATACCGAATTCTAGCTGTTCTCAAGCCTTGGGACCTCTTTTTATAGGCTGACGGTTCAAATGAGCGTCTGGCTTGATAAAAACTAGGCGCCATTCGCACGGCAGTCATGGGCGGTCCGGATGAACAACTGTGCGATCAGTTGTCCGAGAATTTCACTGAAATTCTTTCCAGAAACGAGCCTCGTCCTAGAGGTGGTGCCCTGTCATCCGAACGTTCGCACGTCTGCTGCAAGTAATTTCCATATAGAGGCCTCGTGCGTTCGGACCAGGAGGATGGTCGTCCGGACGGCTGATTTGATGCACGTAATTTCCATATTAATGCTTGCGCGTCCGGACCATGATGACTGGCGTCCGGACGCTTGGATTTGAATTGCGATACTTGCCTTATGGATGAGTGCGTCTAGACGGGAATCCACGTCGTCCGGACGATTGCAGCAATCTTCCCATATCTGTTTTTCGAAAGAAATCTTGAAGCTTGATCGAACACTGAAAGTCGTCCGGACGGGCTGCTGAATCGTCCAAACAGATGAAAGCTAGAGCAGTTCGAAGCGTCTCGACACAGAGGAGGTTCCGAACGGTAATCCACACCGTCCAGACGGTATGATACAAAAGCTTCCTGAGATGTTCCGAGACTTGGAATGTCGATGATTCCTTTTCCAATAACTTTGGATTGGCTCCCATCTCCATACGTGATCCTTCCTCCTTTGCCCATCTAAACTTCTTTCTGTAGAGTCTTGTCACCTGTCATGTGTTTAGAACAGCCACTATCCAAATACCACAAACAAGTATCAAAATTTTCAGGGCAGTATGAGAGAAACTAAACACAGAATATCTTCCTTTTTGACCCAGACTTGTTTGGAAGCTTTCTTTTTATTCATCAGACATCTCTTTGTTCATTAGGGGAGAGAGGCAAGCTAACTCCTCACTAATGAGTTTAACTTGATCACTTCACTTCTTGACTTGTTCTTCTAAACCTGGTTCATCTTTTCTAGGAGCATGAGATTTATTCAAAGGTTTTTTAGAACGAATGTGGAAGCAATTGGGCGAATATGACCATTTACACCGCAGTGGTGACATGTAGGTATAGAATGACTTGCCCCTTTATCTTTAGTACGATTCGTAGACATGCTAGGTTTAATGAACATAGTTTTATGAACAGACATAGCATGAGAAATATAAGCAATTTTATCCACACTCAAATCAGACATGACAAAGTAAAAAAAAAAAATAATAATAACACTCAAGAATTTAATCTTCTAAGAGTGTACCAAGCTCTGATACCAATTGAAATGACTTCTAATATAAAGAAAGTATGTGTGTGCACTAAGTGTTAACAAAATCATAACAATGCGGAAACTAAATAACAAAGATTTTTGTTAACGAAGTGGAAAAATCAATGAGAAAAACTATTCCGGGGCAGCCAAACCCAGGATATCCACTATTCAGAAGACAAGACTAGATACAAAGTAGTAGCACTCGCAACCCCTGATGCAGTGGTCGTACCTTGTTCTCTAACGTGTAACCCAACACGAACGCCTCCCAACCAGGTCTTCTACCTAAAGGGGTCTCCAATGGAATCCTTTACCTTAGGGCCAACCCCTAAGATAGACTTCAGATTAAGCGCATCAAAGCACACACAACAGCTTCAGAGAGTTCAACTCAGCTCAATAATCTCTCACAAGATAGCTCTCTCTAAGCACGAATGGAATTCAATACCGAATTCTAGCTGTTCTCAAGCCTAGGGACCTCTTTTTATAGGCTGACGGTTCAAATGAGCGTCTGGCTTGATAAAAACTGGGCGCCATTCGCACGGCAGTCATGGGCGGTCCGGATGAACAACTGTGCGATCAATTGTCCGAAAATTTCACTGAAATTCTTTCCAGAAACGAGCCTCGTCCAGACGGTGGTGCCCTGTCATCCGAACGTTCGCACGTCTGCTGCAAGTAATTTCCATATAGAGGCCTCGTGCGTTCGGACCAGGAGGATGGTCGTCCGGACGGCTGATTTGATGCACGCAATTTCCATATCTAATGCTTGCGCGTCCGGACCATGATGACTGGCGTCCGGACGCTTGGATTTGAATTGCGATACTTGCCTTAGGATGAGTGCGTCTAGACGGGAATCCACGTCGTCCGGACGATTGCAGCAATCTTCCCATATCTGTGTTTTCGAAAGAAATCTTGAAGCTTGATCGAACACTGAAAGTCGTCCGGACGGGCTGCTGAATCGTCCAAACAGATGAAAGCTAGAGCAGTTCGAAGCGTCTCGACACAGAGGAGGTTCCGAACGGTAATCCACACCGTCCAGACGGTATGATACAAAAGCTTCCTGAGATGTTCCGAGACTTGGAATGTCGATGATTCCTTTTACCAATAACTTTGGATTGGCTCCCGTCTCCATACGTGATCCTTCCTCCTTTGCCCATCTAAACTTCTTTCTGTAGAGTCTTGTCACCTGTCATGTGTTTAGAACAGCCACTATCCAAATACCACAAACATGTATCAAGAATTTTCAGGGAAGTATGAGAGAAACTAAACACAGAATATCTTCCTTTTTGACCCAGACTTGTTTGGAAGCTTTCTTTTTATTCATCAAGACATCTCTTTGTTCATTAGGGGAGAGAGGCAAGCTAACTCCTCACTAATGAGTTTAACTTGATCACTTCACTTCTTGACTTGTTCTTCTAAACCTGGTTCATCTTTTCTAGGAGCATGAGATTTATTCAAAGGTTTTTTAGAACGAATGTGGAAGCAATTGGGGCGAATATGACCATTTACACCGCAGTGGTGACATGTAGGTATAGAATGACTTGCCCCTTTATCTTTAGTACGATTCGTAGACATGCTAGGTTTAATGAACATAGTTTTATGAACAGACATAGCATGAGAAATATAAGCAATTTTATCCACACTCAAATCAGACATGACAGAAGTAAAAATAAAATAAAAATAGTAACACTCAAGAATTTAATCTTCTAAGAGTGTACCAAGCTCTGATACCAATTGAAATGACTTCTAATATAAAGAAAGCATGTGTGTGCACTAAGTGTTAACAAAATCATAACAATGCGGAAATTAAATAACAAAGATTTTTGTTAACGAAGTGGAAAAATCAATGAGAAAAACTATTCCGGGGCAGCCAAACCCAGGATATCCACTATTCAGAAGACAAGACTAGATACAGATTAGTAGCACTCGCATACCCCTGATGTAGTGGTCGTACCTTGTTCTCTAACGTGTAACCCAACACGAACGCCTCCCAACCAGGTCTTCTACCTAAAGGGGTCTCCAATGGAATCCTTTACCTTAGGGCCAACCCCTAAGATAGACTTCAGATTAAGCGCATCAACAGCTTCAGAGAGATCAACTCAGCTCAATAATCTCTCACAAGATAGCTCTCTCTAAGCACGAATGGAATTCAATACCGAATTCTAGCTGTTCTCAAGCCTAGGGACCTCTTTTTATAGGCTGACGGTTCAAATGAGCGTCTGGCTCGATAAAAACTGGGCGCCATTCGCACGGCAGTCATGGGCGGTCCGGATGAACAACTGTGCGATCAGTTGTCCGAGAATTTCACTGAAATTCTTTCCAGAAACGAGCCTCGTCCAGACGGTGGTGCCCTGTCATCCGAACGTTCGCACGTCTGCTGCAAGTAATTTCCATATAGAGGCCTCGTGCGTTCGGACCAGGAGGATGGTCGTCCGGACGGCTGATTTGATGCACGCAATTTCCATATCTAATGCTTGCGCGTCCGGACCATGATGACTGGCGTCCGGACGCTTGGATTTGAATTGCGATACTTGCCTTATGGATGAGTGCGTCTAGACGGGAATCCACGTCGTCCGGACGATTGCAGCAATCTTCCCATATCTGTGTTTTCGAAAGAAATCTTGAAGCTTGATCGAACACTGAAAGTCGTCCGGACGGGCTGCTGAATCGTCCAAACAGATGAAAGCTAGAGCAGTTCGAAGCGTCTCGACACAGAGGAGGTTCCGAACGGTAATCCACACCGTCCAGACGGTATGATACAAAAGCTTCCTGAGATGTTCCGAGACTTGGAATGTCGATGATTCCTTTTCCAATAACTTTGGATTGGCTCCCGTCTCCATACGTGATCCTTCCTCCTTTGCCCATCTAAACTTCTTTCTGTAGAGTCTTGTCACCTGTCATGTGTTTAGAACAGCCACTATCCAAATACCACAAACAAGTATCAAGAATTTTCAGGGCAGTATGAGAGAAACTAAACACAGAATATCTTCCTTTTTGACCCAGACTTGTTTGGAAGCTTTCTTTTTATTCATCAAGACATCTCTTTGTTCATTAGGGGAGAGAGGCAAGCTAACTCCTCACTAATGAGTTTAACTTGATCACTTCACTTCTTGACTTGTTCTTCTAAACCTGGTTCATCTTTTCTAGGAGCATGAGATTTATTCAAAGGTTTTTTAGAACGAATGTGGAAGCAATTGGGGCGAATATGACCATTTACACCGCAGTGGTGACATGTAGGTATAGAATGACTTGCCCCTTTATCTTTAGTACGATTCGTAGACATGCTAGGTTTAATGAACATAGTTTTTGAACAGACATAGCTTGAGAAATATAAGCAATTTTATCCACACTCAAATCAGACATGACAGAAGTAAAAATAAAATAAAAATAGTAACACTCAAGAATTTAATCTTCTAAGAGTGTACCAAGCTCTGATACCAATTGAAATGACTTCTAATATAAAGAAAGTATGTGTGTGCACTAAGTGTTAACAAAATCATAACAATGCGGAAATTAAATAACAAAGAGTTTTGTTAACGAAGTGGAAAAATCAATGAGAAAAACTATTCCGGGGCAGCCAAACCCAGGATATCCACTATTCAGAAGACAAGACTAGATACAGAGTAGTAGCACTCGCATACCCCTGATGTAGTGGTCGTACCTTGTTCTCTAACGTGTAACCCAACACGAACGCCTCCCAACCAGGTCTTCTACCTAAAGGGGTCTCCAATGGAATCCTCTACCTTAGGGCCAACCCCTAAGATAGACTTCAGATTAAGCGCATCAACAGCAGACACACAGCTTCAGAGAGATCAACTCAGCTCAACAATCTCACAAGATAGCTCTCTCTAAGAACGAATGGAATTCAATACCGAATTCTAGCTGTTCTCAAGCCTAGGGACCTATTTTTATAGGCTGACGGTTCAAATGAGCGTCTGGCTTGATAAAAACTGGGCGCCTTCGCATGGAGTCATGGGCGGTCCGGATGAACAACTGTGCGATCAGTTGTCCGAGAATTTCACAGAAATTCTTTCCGAAATGAGCCTCGTCCAGACGGTGGTGCCCTGTCATCCGAACGTTCGCACGTCTGCTGCAAGTAATTTCCATATAGAGGCCTCGTGCGTTAGGACCAGGAGGATGGTCGTCCGGACGGCTGATTTGATGCACGCAATTTCCATATCTAATGCTTGTGCGTCCGGACCGTGATGACTGGCGTCCGTACGTTTGGATTTGAATTGCGATACTTGCCTTATGGATGAGTGCGTCTAGACGGGAATCCACGTCGTCCGGACGATTGCAGCAATCTTCCCATATCTGTGTTTTCGAAAGAAATCTTGAAGCTTGATCGAACACTGAAAGTCGTCCGGACGGGCTGCTGAATCGTCCAAACAGATGAAAGCTAGAGCAGTTCGAAGCGTCTCGACACAGAGGAGGTTCCGGACGGGAATCCACACCGTCCAGACGGTATGATACAAAGCTTCCTGAGATGTTCCGAGACTTGGAATGTCGATGATTCCTTTTCCAATAACTTTGGATTGGCTCCCATCTCCATACGTGATCCTTCCTCCTTTGCCCATCTAAACTTCTTTCTGTAGAGTCTTGTCACCTGTCATGTGTTTAGAACAGCCACTATCCAAATACCACAAACAAGTATCAAGAATTTTCAGGGCAGTATGAGAGAAACTAAACACAGAATATCTTCCTTTTTGACCCAGACTTGTTTGGAAGCTTTCTTTTTATTCATCAAGACATCTCTTTGTTCATTAGGGGAGAGAGGCAAGCTAACTCCTCACTAATGAGTTTAACTTGATCACTTCACTTCTTGACTTGTGGGAGCATGAGATTTATTCAAAGGTTTTTTAGAACGAATGTGGAAGCAATTGGGGCGAATATGACCATTTACACCGCAGTGGTGACATGTAGGTATAGAATGACTTGCCCCTTTATCTTTAGTACGATTCGTAGACATGCTAGGTTTAATGAACATAGTTTTATGAACAGACATAGCGTGAGAAATATAAGCAATTTTATCCACACTCAAATCAGACATGACAGAAGTAAAAAAAAAAAAAAATAATAACACACAAGAATTTAATCTTCTAAGAGTGTACCAAGCTCTGATACCAATTGAAATGACTTCTAATATAAAGAAAGTATGTGTGTGCACTAAGTGTTAACAAAATCATAACAATGCGGAAATTAAATAACAAAGATTTTTGTTAACGAAGTGGAAAAGTCAATGAGAAAAACAATTCCGGGGCAGCCAAACCCAGGATATCTACTATTCAGAAGACAAGACTAGATACAAAGTAGTAGCACTCGCATACCCCTGATGTAGTGGTCGTACTTGTTCTCTAACGTGTAACCCAACACGAACGCCTCCCAACCAGGTCTTCTACCTAAAGGGGTCTCCAATGGAATCCTTTACCTTAGGGCCAACCCCTAAGATAGACACTTCAAATTAAGCGCATCAACAGCACACACAACAACAGCTTCAGAGAGATCAACTCAGCTCAATAATCTCACAAGATAGCTCTCTCTAAGCACGAATGGAATTTAATACCGAATTCTAGCTGTTCTCAAGCCTAGGGACCTCTTTTTATAGGCTGACGGTTCAAATGAGCGTCTGGCTGATAAAAATTGGGCGCCATTCGCACGGCAGTCATGGGCGGTCCGGATGAACAACTGTGCGATCAGTTGTCTGAGAATTTCACTGAAATTCTTTCCAGAAACGAGCCTCGTCCAGACGGTGGTGCCCTGTCATCCGAACGTTCGCACGTCTGCTGCAAGTAATTTCCATATAGAGGCCTCGTGCGTTCGGACCAGGAGGATGGTCGTCCGGACGGCTGATTTGATGCACGCAATTTCCATATCTAATGCTTGCGCGGCCGGGGACGCTTGGATTTGAATTGCGATACTTTCCTTATGGATGAGTGCGTCTAGACGGGAATCCACGTCGTCCGGACGATTGCAGCAATCTTCGCATATCTGTGTTTTCGAAAGAAATCTTGAAGCTTGATCGAACACTGAAAGTCGTCCAGACGGGCTGCTGAATCGTCCAAACAGATGAAAGCTAGAGCAGTTCGAAGCGTCTCGACACAGAGGAGGTTCCGAACGGTAATCCACACCGTCCAGACGGTATGATACAAAAGCTTCCTGAGATGTTCCGAGACTTGGAATGTCGATGATTCCTTTTAATAACTTTGGATTGGCTCCCATCTCCATACGTGATCCTTCCTCCTTTGCCCATCTAAACTTCTTTTTGTAGAGTCTTGTCACCTGTCATGTGTTTAGAACAGCCACTATCCAAATACCACAAACAAGTATCAAGAATTTTCAGGGCAGTATGAGAGAAACTAAACACAGAATATCTTCCTTTTTGACCCAGACTTGTTTGGAAGCTTTCTTTTTATTCATCAAGACATCTCTTTGTTCATTAGGGGAGAGAGGCAAGCTAACTCCTCACTAATGAGTTTAACTTGATCACTTCACTTCTTGACTTGTTCTTCTAAACCTGGTTCATCTTTTCTAGGAGCATGAGATTTATTCAAAGGTTTTTTAGAACGAATGTGGAAGCAATTGGGGCGAATATGACCATTTACACCGCAGTGGTGACATGTAGGTATAGAATGACTTGCCCCTTTATCTTTAGTACGATTCGTAGACATGCTAGGTTTAATAAACATAGTTTAATGAACAGACATAGCATGAGAAATATAAGCAATTTTATCCACACTCAAATCAGACATGACAGAAGTAAAATAAAATAAAAATATAACACTCAAGAATTTAATCTTCTAAGAGTGTACCAAGCTATGATACCAATTGAAATGACTTCTAATATAAAGAAAGTATGTGTGTGCACTAAGTGTTAACAAAATCATAACAATGCGGAAATTAAATAACAAAGATTTTTGTTAACGAAGTGGAAAAATCAATGAGAAAAACTATTCCGGGGCAGCCAAACCCAGGATATCCACTATTCAGAAGACAAGACTAGATACAAAGTAGTAGCACTCGCATACCCCTGATGTAGTGGTCGTACCTTGTTCTCTAACGTGTAACCCAACACGAACGCCTCCCAACCAGGTCTTCTACCTAAAGGGGTCTCCAATGGAATCCTTTACCTTAGGGCCAACCCCTAAGATAGACTTCAGATTAAGCGCATCAACAGCACACACAGCAACAGCTTCAGAGAGATCAACTCAGCTCAATAATCTCACAAGATAGCTCTCTCTCAGCACGAATGGAATTCAATACCGAATTCTAGCTGTTCTCAAGCCTAGGGACCTCTTTTTATAGGCTGACGGTTCAAATGAGCGTCTGGCTTGATAAAAACTGGGCGCCATTCGCACGGCAGTCATGGGCGGTCCGGATGAACAACTGTGCGATCAGTTGTCTGAGAATTTCACTGAAATTCTTTCCAGAAACGAGCCTCGTCCAGACGGTGGTGCCCTGTCATCCGAACGTTCGCATGTCTGCTGCAAGTAATTTCCATATAGAGGCCTCGTGCGTTCGGACCAGGAGGATGGTCGTCCGGACGGCTGATTTGATGCACGCAATTTCCAAATCTAATGCTTGCGCGTCCGGACGCTTGGATTTGAATTGCGATACTTGCCTTATGGATGAGTGCGTCTAGACGGGAATCCACGTCGTCCGGACGATTGCAGCAATCTTCCCATATCTGTGTTTTCGAAAGAAATCTTGAAGCTTGATCGAACACTGAAAGTCGTCCGGACGGGCTGCTGAATCGTCCAAACAGATGAAAGCTAGAGCAGTTCGAAGCGTCTCGACATAGAGTGATGGAAACCAAGGAGCTGGACTTGCTAATCATACACATGGGAATGGAGCTGAAGTTGCGCAAGACCCTTTGTCACTTCCTAGTGGCCCAATTACAAGATTTAGAGCCAAACGTTTCAAGGAAGCACTAAATGGGCTAATCCAAGAGAATTGGGCTGATTCTAAAAATACCAAGATGGGCCCAAATAATAATCAAGGCTTAGTCCATGTCATCAAAGCAATTGAAGAGGATAATTAGCATGCAAAAACGTGACCAGCATGGTTTGACCATTAAAGAGTGTGAACTTGTTGAATTTCAAGGATATTAAATAGGGGAATGAACTTGGTCTTGGCTGGTTATGAATTTAGTCATTTAGTTATTTTGGCTGCCTCTAGAAGTCCAAAGAGACCTAAAAATGTGGGGACTTGTTTATGTTGGCACTTGTGTTGCTTTTAAAGCAATAGTTAAGACTTTTCCTATTCTTGGAGGGTTGTTCCAAGTATATAGATGGGCATTACGAATTTTGTAAGATATAGATTTTTGTTTTCAGAAAATTATTGTTGTGAGGTCTTGTGTTCCTCTTTGTTCCTAAAAGAACTTCTTGAGCTTATCAAGTTAATCTTGTGGCGTTCAAACAACCAAACTTATCACCTTGATTCTTGAAGAGATTCAGATTCTTGGTGTGGCGTTTCAATCCTTCGTATTCTTGGTTTCTCATCTAGTTAGGTGACGGGTCAAGCCTCGACAATTCTTGTCTACACGATCTTGGGGTTTCAAACCATCATTGCTATCGGGTTTCATCACATTTGTTGGTGGAGTTCATATATTTTGGTATCAGAGCCTTGGTTCTAAGGCAAGTTTGACTATCTTTTATTATTGTTTTTTTTTTAATTTCCTGTTCCCTGCTGTGAAAAAAAAAAAAAAAGAGCAAAAAAAAAAAAAAAAAAAAAACGAAAAAAAAGAAAAGAAAAAGTACTCGATTCCAGTAAGAAAATTTCTTCCTTTCAATCTTGTTTCTCACCTTATTCAAGTTCTTGACCTTTCTGAGTAAGAAAATTTCTTCCTTTCTATCTTGTTTCTCACATTATTCAAGTTCTTGACCTTTTTGATGAGTTTTGGTTATTTCTCAATTGCTGCTGGATTATTTTGAATTAGTTTCTTGAAGTTCGATTAAGAACTAAGAAGACACAAAAGAGTGGAAAAAGGCAAGAGAGTGTGAGACCAAAAGAGGGTAAAAGCCGTTTAGAGTGAAAACACGAGTGTAAGTGTATTAATTCTTGAGTGAAACACGTGAAGGAGTGCTTGTGAGGATTCTAACCTTGTTTTGCAGATTCTAAACATGTCCAATAATCAAGAAGAAGACAGAACCGAAGAATTTCGACAACCCGCAGCTTCGAACCTCCAAATGCAAGCGTTGTTAGGGGAGATGAGGCGTATGTTGAGGGCTGAATTAGAACCTATTCACGAGAGGTTGGACAGGGTAGAAGCAGAAACTCCTAGGGGACAGCAACAAGACAATCCCAATAGGCAACAAGGTGGGCGTGTTCCGTGGCGGAATGTTGAGGAAGAGGCGGAGTTGGAGGAATTTGATGAGCCATATTTGAACCGAGGCAGGTTTGAGCGTGGGTATGGGAATAGAGAAGCTAGGATGGGTAGGCCTAGGAGGGATAATGATTTAGGAAACATAAAGATTAAAATCCCGTCTTTTCAAGGTAAAAATGATCCTGAAGCTTATTTGGAGTGGGAAACTAAAATGGAGATGGTGTTTGATTGTCACAACTACTCAGAGATAAAGAAGGTTAAGTTGGCTGCAATTGAATTCACAGATTATGCCATTGTTTGGTGGGATCAATTACTGATTAATAGGAGGAGAAATAGAGAGCCACCCGTGGACACTTGGGAGGAGATGAAAATGCTTATGAGGAGGCGTTTTGTACCCAACCATTATTATAGGGGATTGTATCAAAAGTTGCAGAGGTTAACTCAAGGTTCCAAGAGTGTGGATGAGTATTACAAGGAGATGGAGGTAGCTATGATCCGGGCTAATGTAGAAGAGGACCGAGAAGCCACCATGGCTAGGTTTTTGCACGGTTTAAATCGTGAGATTGCAGATATAGTCGAGTTGCAGCACTATGTTGAGTTAACGGATATGGTGCATCAAGCCATAAAAGTGGAGGAACAATTCAAACGGAAGGGATTGGCTAGGAGGGGACAACCTATGGCTACCACCAGCCCATGGAAGACAGCTCCAAAAAGGGACGAGCAGCTTCAAAATAAGCAAAAATTTGAACCCTCTAAGAATGCCAAACCAACAACCACCACTACTTCAGGTAACACCGAGGCTTCTATTTCTAAAACACGTGATATTAAGTGTTTTAAATGTCAGGGGCGGGGACACATAGCCAGCCAGTGTATAAACAAAAGGGTGATGGTGATAAACGCCCAAGGAGAGCTTGAGTCGGAGAATGAGGAAGAAGTAGATGATGATGACATGCCACCTTTGGAGGATGCCGATGATGAGCAAAATGCTATGGTTGGAGATTTATTGGTAGCAAGGCGAGTTCTCAATGTGCAAGTTAAGGAGGAAGAAAGTAACCAAAGAGAAAACTTGTTTCATACTCGGTCCTTTGTAAATAACAAAGTTTGCAGCGTCATTATTGATGGTGGGAGTTGCACAAACGTAGCCAGCACTTATTTGGTGGAGAAATTGGCCTTAACCACCTTAAAACATCCTCACCCTTATCGGTTCAGTGGCTGAATGAATGTGGCGAAATCAAGGTGACAAGGCAAGTGTTGGTGGCATTTCCATTGGCAAATATGAGGATGAGGTGCTTTGTGATGTGGTTCCTATGCATGCATGCCATTTATTGTTGGGAAGACCATGGCAGTATGATCGGAGGGTTACGCATGATGGATTCACAAATAGGTATTCTTTCACTCTTAAAAGGCAACCCATTACTCTTGTGCCATTAACTCCAAAACAGGTCATGGAGGACCAACTAAAGTTACAAAGATCAAATGAAAAGAAAAAAGAAAAAGAAAGGAAGGCCGAAAGTGGAAAAAAAGAGTTGAAAAAAAAAAAGAAAGAGAGAAAAACATTGATCAGAGTGAAAAAGAAAGAGAAAGGATTTCGGCCATAGTAAGAGAAAGAGAGGAAAAATTCAATTACATTGCAAAAAAAAGTGAGATCAAGAGAGCATTATTTTCCACCATTATGTACAAGGAGGCTCTTTTATGTACTAATGATCTCGTCGGTGCTTTGCCGAGCAATATTGTTTCTCTTTTGCAGAAGTTTGAAGATGTCTTTCCCGAAGAGGTACCTAGTGGCTTACCTCCAATCCGAGGGATTGAACATCAAATTGATTTCATACCCGGTGCATCAATTCCTAATCGACCTGCTTATAGGAGCAATCCCGAGGAGACCAAGGAACTTCAGAGGCAAGTAGGTGAATTATTGGAGAAGGGGTATGTGCGTGAAAGCATCAGTCCTTGTGCGGTCCCGGTGCTATTAGTTCCTAAGAAGGATGGAACATGGAGAATGTGTGTTGACTGCCGGGCCATCAACAACATAACGGTAAAGTATCGTCATCCTATTCCTAGGTTAGATGATATGCTGGATGAATTGCATGGTTCTTGTGTCTTTACAAAAATTGATCTTAAGAGTGGATATCATCAAATTAGGATGAAGGAAGGTGATGAATGAAAAACTGCTTTTAAAACTAAATATGGTTTGTATGAATGGTTAGTGATGCCTTTCGGCTTAACTAATGCGCCGAGCACATTTATGCGTTTGATGAACCATGTTTTGCGTGCATTTATTGGTAGATTTGTAGTTGTGTATTTTGATGATATCCTAATTTATAGCAAAAACTTGGAAGAACATGTGATGCATTTAAAATCTGTTTTGGAAATTCTGAGGAAAGAAAAGTTGTTTGCTAACCTCAAGAAGTGTACCTTTTGCACGGATAAGCTTGTGTTTCTTGGTTTTGTTGTTAGTAAGAGAGGAATTGGGGTGGACGAGGAAAAGGTGAAGGCAATCCAAGAGTGGCCAACGCCTACAACAATCAGCCAAGTGAGGAGTTTCCACGGCTTAGCTAGCTTCTATAGACGGTTTGTGCGTGATTTTAGTAGCTTAGCCGCCCCTCTTACTGAAGTCATCAAGAAAAATGTGCCGTTTAAGTGGGGAAAAGAACAAGAAAATGCATTTAATCTGATCAAAGAAAAGTTAACTAATGCACCTTTGCTTGTTTTACCTAACTTTGCTAAAACTTTTGAAATTGAGTGTGATGCTTCAGGAATAGGTATTGGAGCTGTTTTGATGCAAGGTGGTCATCCAGTTGCTTATTTCAGTGAAAAGTTGAGTGGGGCAGCCCTAAATTACCCCACTTATGATAAGGAAATGTATGCCTTGGTAAGGGCTTTGGAAAATTGGCAGCACTATCTATGGCCAAAGGAATTTGTGATTCACACAGATCATGAATCTTTGAAGCATTTGAAAGGACAGCAAAGGTTGAACAAACGCCATGCCAAGTGGGTGGAATTCATTGAAACATTTCCTTATGTGATCAGATACAAGCAAGGTAAGGAAAATGTGGTGGCTGATGCATTGTCCCGAAGGTATGCTTTACTTTCCATTTTAGATACAAAATTGCTTGGCTTTGAATATATTAAGGATTTGTATGCACAAGATTCTGATTTTGGTGATGTGTTCAATGCATGTGAAAAAGTGGCGTTTGATAAGTTTTATAGGCAAGATGGATTTTTGTTTCGGGAAAATAAACTGTGTGTGCCTATGTGTTCTTTGCGTGAATTGCTTGTGAGAGAAGCTCATGGTGGTGGTTTGATGGGTCATTTTGGTGTAGCTAAGACTTTAGGAATTTTGCATGATCATTTTTTTTGGCCTCATATGAAACGTGATGTGGAAAGAATCTGTGAGAAGTGTATCACGTGTAAACATGCTAAGTCTAAGTTGAAACCCCATGGTTTGTACACCCCTTTGCCAATACCTAGTGAACCTTGGACTGATATTTCTATGGATTTTGTTTTAGGTTTACCTAGGACTAAGAGGGGGAGAGATTCAGTTTTTGTGGTGGTAGATAGATTTTCCAAGATGGCACACTTCATTGCTTGTCATAAAACTGATGATGCTTCACATATAGCTGATTTGTTCTTCAAAGAAATTGTTAAGTTACATGGCATGCCTAGGACCATTGTTTCTGATAGGGATGCAAAGTTTTTGAGTTACTTTTGGAAGACTTTGTGGGGAAAGTTGGGAACCAAATTGTTGTTTTCTACTGCTTGTCATCCACAAACGGATGGTCAAACTGAAGTAGTAAATAGAACTTTGTCTTCTTTGTTGCGTGCTATCATTAAAAAGAATTTGAAAACATGGGAAGATTGTTTGCCACATGTTGAATTTGCTTACAATAGAAGTATACATTCTGCAACTAAGTTTTCACCATTTGAAATTATTTATGGCTTTAACCCATTGTCACCTTTGGATTTAACTCCTTTACCTTTGAGTGAACGTGTGAACTTAGATGGCAAAAAGAAGGCAGAATTTGTAAAGATGATTCATGAAAAGGCACGGCTGAACATTGAAAGGAGGACTCAACAATATGTCCATCAAGCCAACAAGGGACGCAAGAATGTATTTGAACCAGGAGATTGGGTTTGATTACACTTAAGGAAGGAACGTTTTCCAGAGATACGGCGTTCAAAACTCCTACCTCGAGGTGACGGATCATTCCAAGTAGTGGAGCGCATCAATGATAATGCCTACAAATTTGACTTACTGAGTGAGTATGGTGTTAGTGCAAGCTTTAATGTTGCTGATTTGTCTCCATTTGATGTAGGTGATGATTTGAGGACAAATCCTTCTCAAGAGGGGGAGAATGATGGAAACCAAGGAGCTGGACATGCTAATCATACACATGGGAATGGAGCTGAAGTTGCGCAAGACCCTTTGTCACTTCCTAGTGGCCCAATTACAAGACTTAGAGCCAAACGTTTCAAGGAAGCACTAAATGGGCTAATCCAAGAGAATTGGGCTGATTCTAAAAATACCAAGATGGGCTCAAATAATAATCAAGGCTTAGTCCATGTCATCAAAGCAATTGAAGAGGACAATTAGCATGCAAAAACGTGACCAGCATGGTTTGACCATTAAAGAGTGTGAACTTGTTGAGTTTCAAGGATATTAAATAGGAGAATGAACTTGGTCTTGGCTGGTTATGAATTTAGTCATTTAGTTATTTTGGCTGCCTCTAGAAGTCCAAAGAGACCTAAAAATGTGGGGACTTGTTTATGTTGGCACTTGTGTTGCTTTTAAAGCAATAGTTAAGACTTTTCCTATTCTTGGAGGGTTGTTCCAAGTATATAGATAGGCATTACGAATTTTGTAAGATATAGATTTTTGTTTTCAAAAATTATAATTGTGAGGTCTTGTGTTCCTCTTTGTTCCTAAAAGAACTTCTTGAGCTTATCAAGTTAATCTTGTGGCGTTCAAACAACCAAACTTATCACCTTGATTCTTGAAGAGATTCAGATTCTTGGTGTGGCGTTTCAATCCTTCGTATTCTTGGTTTCTCATCTAGTTAGGTGACGGGTCAAGCCTCGACAATTCTTGTCTACACGATCTTGGGGTTTCAAACCATCATTGCTATCGGGTTTCATCACATTTGTTGGTGGAGTTCATATCATAGAGGAGGTTCCGAACGGTAATCCACACCGTCCAGACGGTATGATACAAAAGCTTCCTAAGGTGTTCCGAGACTTGGAATGTCGATGATTCCTTTTCCAATAACTTTGGATTGGCTCCCATCTCCATACGTGATCCTTCCTCCTTTGCCCATCTAAACTTCTTTCTGTAGAGTCTTGTCACCTGTCATGTGTTTAGAACAGCCACTATCCAAATACCACAAACAAGTATCAAGAATTTTCAGGGCAGTATGAGAGAAACTAAACACAGAATATCTTCCTTTTTGACCCAGACTTGTTTGGAAGCTTTCTTTTTATTCATCATGACATCTCTTTGTTCATTAGGGGAGAGAGGCAAGCTAACTCCTCACTAATGAGTTCAACTTGATCACTTCACTTCTTGACTTGTTCTTCTAAACCTGGTTCATCTTTTCTAGGAGCATGAGATTTATTCAAAGGTTTTTTAGAACGAATGTGGAAGCAATTGGTGCGAATATGACCATTTACACCGCAGTGGTGACATGTAGGTATAGAATGACTTGCCCCTTTATCTTTAGTACGATTCGTAGACATGCTAGGTTTAATGAACATAGTTTTATGAACAGACATAGCATGAGAAATATAAGCAATTTTATCCACACTCAAATCAACATGACAAAAGTAAAAAAAAAATAAAAATAATAACACTCAAGAATTTAATCTTCTAAGAGTTACCAAGCTCTGATACCAATTGAAATGACTTCTAATATAAAGAAAGTATGTGCGTGCACTAAGTGTTAACAAAATCATAACAATGCAGAAACTAAATAACAAAGATTTTTGTTAACGAAGTGGAAAAATCAATGAGAAAAACAATTCCGGGGCAGCCAAACCTAGGATATCCACTATTCAGAAGACAAGACTAGATATAAAGTAGTAGCACTCGCATACCCCTGATGTAGTGGTCGTACCTTGTTCTCTAACGTGTAACCCAACACGAACGCCTCCCAACCAGGTCTTCTACCTAAAGGGGTCTCCAATGGAATCCTTTACCTTAGGGCCAACCCCTAAGATAGACTTCAGATTAAGCGCATCAACAGCTTCAGAGAGATCAACTCAGCTCAATAATCTCTCACAAGATAGCTCTCTCTAAGCACGAATGGAATTCAATACCGAATTCTAGCTGTTCTCAAGCCTTGGGACCTCTTTTTATAGGCTGACGGTTCAAATGAGCGTCTGGCTTGATAAAAACTAGGCGCCATTCGCACGGCAGTCATGGGCGGTCCGGATGAACAACTGTGCGATCAGTTGTCCGAGAATTTCACTGAAATTCTTTCCAGAAACGAGCCTCGTCTAGAAGGTGGTGCCCTGTCATCCGAACGTTCGCACGTCTGCTGCAAGTAATTTCCATATAGAGGCCTCGTGCGTTCGGACCAGGAGGATGGTCGTCCGGACGGCTGATTTGATGCACGTAATTTCCATATTTAATGCTTGCGCGTCCGGACCATGATGACTGGCGTCCGGACGCTTGGATTTGAATTGCGATACTTGCCTTATGGATGAGTGCGTCTAGACGGGAATCCACGTCGTCCGGACGATTGCAGCAATCTTCCCATATCTGTTTTTTCGAAAGAAATCTTGAAGCTTGATCGAACACTGAAAGTCGTCCGGACGGGCTGCTGAATCGTCCAAACAGATGAAAGCTAGAGCAGTTCGAAGCGTCTCGACACAGAGGAGGTTCCGAACGGTAATCCACACCGTCCAGACGGTATGATACAAAAGCTTCCTGAGATGTTCCGAGACTTGGAATGTCGATGATTCCTTTTCCAATAACTTTGGATTGGCTCCCATCTCCATACGTGATCCTTCCTCCTTTGCCCATCTAAACTTCTTTCTGTAGAGTCTTGTCACCTGTCATGTGTTTAGAACAGCCACTATCCAAATACCACAAACAAGTATCAAAAATTTTCAGGGCAGTATGAGAGAAACTAAACACAGAATATCTTCCTTTTTGACCCAGACTTGTTTGGAAGCTTTCTTTTTATTCATCATGACATCTCTTTGTTCATTAGGGGAGAGAGGCAAGCTAACTCCTCACTAATGAGTTTAACTTGATCACTTCACTTCTTGACTTGTTCTTCTAAACCTGGTTCATCTTTTCTAGGAGCATGAGATTTATTCAAAGGTTTTTTAGAACGAATGTGGAAGCAATTGGTGCGAATATGACCATTTACACCGCAGTGGTGACATGTAGGTATAGAATGACTTGCCCCTTTATCTTTAGTACGATTCGTAGACATGCTAGGTTTAATGAACATAGTTTTATGAACAGACATAGCATGAGAAATATAAGCAATTTTATCCACACTCAAATCAGACATGACAAAAGTAAAAAAAAAAAATAATAATAACACTCAAGAATTTAATCTTCTAAGAGTGTACCAAGCTCTGATACCAATTGAAATGACTTCTAATATAAAGAAAGTATGTGTGTGCACTAAGTGTTAACAAAATCATAACAATGCGGAAACTAAATAACAAAGATTTTTGTTAACGAAGTGGAAAAATCAATGAGAAAAACAATTCCGGGGCAGCCAAACCCAGGATATCCACTATTCAGAAGACAAGACTAGATACAAAGTAGTAGCACTCGCAAACCCCTGATGCAGTGGTCGTACCTTGTTCTCTAACGTGTAACCCAACACGAACGCCTCCCAACCAGGTCTTCTACCTAAAGGGGTCTCCAATGGAATCCTTTACCTTAGGGCCAACCCCTAAGATAGACTTCAGATTAAGCGCATCAACAGCACACACAGCAACAGCTTCAGAGAGTTCAACTCAGCTCAATAATCTCTCACAAGATAGCTCTCTCTAAGCACGAATGGAATTCAATACCGAATTCTAGCTGTTCTCAAGCCTAGGGACCTCTTTTTATAGGCTGACGGTTCAAATGAGCGTCTGGCTTGATAAAAACTGGGCGCCATTCGCACGGCAGTCATGGGCGGTCCGGATGAACAACTGTGCGATCAATTGTCCGAAATTTCACTGAAATTCTTTCCAGAAACGAGCCTCGTCCAGACGGTGGTGCCCTGTCATCCGAACGTTCGCACGTCTGCTGCAAGTAATTTCCATATAGAGGCCTCGTGCGTTCGGACCAGGAGGATGGTCGTCCGGACGGCTGATTTGATGCACGCAATTTCCATATCTAATGCTTGCGCGTCCGGACCATGATGACTGGCGTCCGGACGCTTGGATTTGAATTGCGATACTTGCCTTAGGGATGAGTGCGTCTAGACGGGAATCCACGTCGTCCGGACGATTGCAGCAATCTTCCCATATCTGTGTTTTCGAAAGAAATCTTGAAGCTTGATCGAACACTGAAAGTCGTCCGGACGGGCTGCTGAATCGTCCAAACAGATGAAAGCTAGAGCAGTTCGAAGCGTCTCGACACAGAGGAGGTTCCGAACGGTAATCCACACCGTCCAGACGGTATGATACAAAAGCTTCCTGAGATGTTCCGAGACTTGGAATGTCGATGATTCCTTTTACAATAACTTTGGATTGGCTCCCGTCTCCATACGTGATCCTTCCTCCTTTGCCCATCTAAACTTCTTTCTGTAGAGTCTTGTCACCTGTCATGTGTTTAGAACAGCCACTATCCAAATACCACAAACATGTATCAAGAATTTTCAGGGAAGTATGAGAGAAACTAAACACAGAATATCTTCCTTTTTGACCCAGACTTGTTTGGAAGCTTTCTTTTTATTCATCAAGACATCTCTTTGTTCATTAGGGGAGAGAGGCAAGCTAACTCCTCACTAATGAGTTTAACTTGATCACTTCACTTCTTGACTTGTGGGAGCATGAGATTTATTCAAAGGTTTTTTAGAACGAATGTGGAAGCAATTGGGGCGAATATGACCATTTACACCGCAGTGGTGACATGTAGGTATAGAATGACTTGCCCCTTTATCTTTAGTACGATTCGTAGACATGCTAGGTTTAATGAACATAGTTTTATGAACAGACATAGCGTGAGA
This sequence comes from Alnus rubra, assembly GCA_028654335.1. Taxonomy (NCBI): domain Eukaryota; kingdom Viridiplantae; phylum Streptophyta; class Magnoliopsida; order Fagales; family Betulaceae; genus Alnus; species Alnus rubra. The sequence continues at coordinate 611,527 of JAJPGS010000712.1, read as the reverse complement.
AATATAAGCAATTTTATCCACACTCAAATCAGACATGACAGAAGTAAAAAAAAAAAAATAATAATAACACACAAGAATTTAATCTTCTAAGAGTGTACCAAGCTCTGATACCAATTGAAATGACTTCTAATATAAAGAAAGTATGTGTGTGCACTAAGTGTTAACAAAATCATAACAATGCGGAAATTAAATAACAAAGATTTTTGTTAACGAAGTGGAAAAGTCAATGAGAAAAACAATTCCGGGGCAGCCAAACCCAGGATATCTACTATTCAGAAGACAAGACTAGATACAAAGTAGTAGCACTCGCATACCCCTGATGTAGTGGTCGTACCTTGTTCTCTAACGTGTAACCCAACACGAACGCCTCCCAACCAGGTCTTCTACCTAAAGGGGTCTCCAATGGAATCCTTTACCTTAGGGCCAACCCCTAAGATAGACACTTCAAATTAAGCGCATCAACAGCACACACAACAACAGCTTCAGAGAGATCAACTCAGCTCAATAATCTCACAAGATAGCTCTCTCTAAGCACGAATGGAATTTAATACCGAATTCTAGCTGTTCTCATGCCTAGGGACCTCTTTTTATAGGCTGACGGTTCAAATGAGCGTCTGGCGTGATAAAAATTGGGCGCCATTCGCACGGCAGTCATGGGCGGTCCGGATGAACAACTGTGCGATCAGTTGTCTGAGAATTTCACTGAAATTCTTTCCAGAAACGAGCCTCGTCCAGACGGTGGTGCCCTGTCATCCGAACGTTCGCACGTCTGCTGCAAGTAATTTCCATATAGAGGCCTCGTGCGTTCGGACCAGGAGGATGGTCGTCCGGACGGCTGATTTGATGCACGCAATTTCCATATCTAATGCTTGCGCGGCCGGACGCTTGGATTTGAATTGCGATACTTTCCTTATGGATGAGTGCGTCTAGACGGGAATCCACGTCGTCCGGACGATTGCAGCAATCTTCGCATATCTGTGTTTTCGAAAGAAATCTTGAAGCTTGATCGAACACTGAAAGTCGTCCAGACGGGCTGCTGAATCGTCCAAACAGATGAAAGCTAGAGCAGTTCGAAGCGTCTCGACACAGAGGAGGTTCCGAACGGTAATCCACACCGTCCAGACGGTATGATACAAAAGCTTCCTGAGATGTTCCGAGACTTGGAATGTCGATGATTCCTTTTAAAATAACTTTGGATTGGCTCCCATCTCCATACGTGATCCTTCCTCCTTTGCCCATCTAAACTTCTTTTTGTAGAGTCTTGTCACCTGTCATGTGTTTAGAACAGCCACTATCCAAATACCACAAACAAGTATCAAGAATTTTCAGGGCAGTATGAGAGAAACTAAACACAGAATATCTTCCTTTTTGACCCAGACTTGTTTGGAAGCTTTCTTTTTATTCATCAAGACATCTCTTTGTTCATTAGGGGAGAGAGGCAAGCTAACTCCTCACTAATGAGTTTAACTTGATCACTTCACTTCTTGACTTGTTCTTCTAAACCTGGTTCATCTTTTCTAGGAGCATGAGATTTATTCAAAGGTTTTTTAGAACGAATGTGGAAGCAATTGGGGCGAATATGACCATTTACACCGCAGTGGTGACATGTAGGTATAGAATGACTTGCCCCTTTATCTTTAGTACGATTCGTAGACATGCTAGGTTTAATAAACATAGTTTAATGAACAGACATAGCATGAGAAATATAAGCAATTTTATCCACACTCAAATCAGACATGACAGAAGTAAAATAAAAATAAAAATAATAACACTCAAGAATTTAATCTTCTAAGAGTGTACCAAGCTATGATACCAATTGAAATGACTTCTAATATAAAGAAAGTATGTGTGTGCACTAAGTGTTAACAAAATCATAACAATCCGGAAATTAAATAACAAAGATTTTTGTTAACGAAGTGGAAAAATCAATGAGAAAAACTATTCCGGGGCAGCCAAACCCAGGATATCCACTATTCAGAAGACAAGACTAGATACAAAGTAGTAGCACTCGCATACCCCTGATGTAGTGGTCGTACCTTGTTCTCTAACGTGTAACCCAACACGAACGCCTCCCAACCAGGTCTTCTACCTAAAGGGGTCTCCAATGGAATCCTTTACCTTAGGGCCAACCCCTAAGATAGACTTCAGATTAAGCGCATCAACAGCACACACAGCAACAGCTTCAGAGAGATCAACTCAGCTCAATAATCTCACAAGATAGCTCTCTCTCAGCACGAATGGAATTCAATACTGAATTCTAGCTGTTCTCAAGCCTAGGGACCTCTTTTTATAGGCTGACGGTTCAAATGAGCGTCTGGCTTGATAAAAACTGGGCGCCATTCGCACGGCAGTCATGGGCGGTCCGGATGAACAACTGTGCGATCAGTTGTCTGAGAATTTCACTGAAATTCTTTCCAGAAACGAGCCTCGTCCAGACGGTGGTGCCCTGTCATCCGAACGTTCGCATGTCTGCTGCAAGTAATTTCCATATAGAGGCCTCGTGCGTTCGGACCAGGAGGATGGTCGTCCGGACGGCTGATTTGATGCACGCAATTTCCAAATCTAATGCTTGCGCGTCCGGACGCTTGGATTTGAATTGCGATACTTGCCTTATGGATGAGTGCGTCTAGACGGGAATCCACGTCGTCCGGACGATTGCAGCAATCTTCCCATATCTGTGTTTTCGAAAGAAATCTTGAAGCTTGATCGAACACTGAAAGTCGTCCGGACGGGCTGCTGAATCGTCCAAACAGATGAAAGCTAGAGCAGTTCGAAGCGTCTCGACATAGAGTGATGGAAACCAAGGAGCTGGACTTGCTAATCATACACATGGGAATGGAGCTGAAGTTGCGCAAGACCCTTTGTCACTTCCTAGTGGCCCAATTACAAGATTTAGAGCCAAACGTTTCAAGGAAGCACTAAATGGGCTAATCCAAGAGAATTGGGCTGATTCTAAAAATACCAAGATGGGCCCAAATAATAATCAAGGCTTAGTCCATGTCATCAAAGCAATTGAAGAGGATAATTAGCATGCAAAAACGTGACCAGCATGGTTTGACCATTAAAGAGTGTGAACTTGTTGAATTTCAAGGATATTAAATAGGGGAATGAACTTGGTCTTGGCTGGTTATGAATTTAGTCATTTAGTTATTTTGGCTGCCTCTAGAAGTCCAAAGAGACCTAAAAATGTGGGGACTTGTTTATGTTGGCACTTGTGTTGCTTTTAAAGCAATAGTTAAGACTTTTCCTATTCTTGGAGGGTTGTTCCAAGTATATAGATGGGCATTACGAATTTTGTAAGATATAGATTTTTGTTTTCAGAAAATTATTGTTGTGAGGTCTTGTGTTCCTCTTTGTTCCTAAAAGAACTTCTTGAGCTTATCAAGTTAATCTTGTGGCGTTCAAACAACCAAACTTATCACCTTGATTCTTGAAGAGATTCAGATTCTTGGTGTGGCGTTTCAATCCTTCGTATTCTTGGTTTCTCATCTAGTTAGGTGACGGGTCAAGCCTCGACAATTCTTGTCTACACGATCTTGGGGTTTCAAACCATCATTGCTATCGGGTTTCATCACATTTGTTGGTGGAGTTCATATCATTTTGGTATCAGAGCCTTGGTTCTAAGGCAAGTTTGACTATCTTTTATTATTGTTTTTTTTTTTAATTTCCTGTTCCCTGCTGTGAAAAAAAAAAAAAAAAGAGCAAAAAAAAAAAAAAAAAAAAACGAAAAAAAAGAAAAGAAAAAGTACTCGATTCCAGTAAGAAAATTTCTTCCTTTCAATCTTGTTTCTCACCTTATTCAAGTTCTTGACCTTTCTGAGTAAGAAAATTTCTTCCTTTCTATCTTGTTTCTCACATTATTCAAGTTCTTGACCTTTTTGATGAGTTTTGGTTATTTCTCAATTGCTGCTGGATTATTTTGAATTAGTTTCTTGAAGTTCGATTAAGAACTAAGAAGACACAAAAGAGTGGAAAAAGGCAAGAGAGTGTGAGACCAAAAGAGGGTAAAAGCCGTTTAGAGTGAAAACACGAGTGTAAGTGTATTAATTCTTGAGTGAAACACGTGAAGGAGTGCTTGTGAGGATTCTAACCTTGTTTTGCAGATTCTAAACATGTCCAATAATCAAGAAGAAGACAGAACCGAAGAATTTCGACAACCCGCAGCTTCGAACCTCCAAATGCAAGCGTTGTTAGGGGAGATGAGGCGTATGTTGAGGGCTGAATTAGAACCTATTCACGAGAGGTTGGACAGGGTAGAAGCAGAAACTCCTAGGGGACAGCAACAAGACAATCCCAATAGGCAACAAGGTGGGCGTGTTCCGTGGCGGAATGTTGAGGAAGAGGCGGAGTTGGAGGAATTTGATGAGCCATATTTGAACCGAGGCAGGTTTGAGCGTGGGTATGGGAATAGAGAAGCTAGGATGGGTAGGCCTAGGAGGGATAATGATTTAGGAAACATAAAGATTAAAATCCCGTCTTTTCAAGGTAAAAATGATCCTGAAGCTTATTTGGAGTGGGAAACTAAAATGGAGATGGTGTTTGATTGTCACAACTACTCAGAGATAAAGAAGGTTAAGTTGGCTGCAATTGAATTCACAGATTATGCCATTGTTTGGTGGGATCAATTACTGATTAATAGGAGGAGAAATAGAGAGCCACCCGTGGACACTTGGGAGGAGATGAAAATGCTTATGAGGAGGCGTTTTGTACCCAACCATTATTATAGGGGATTGTATCAAAAGTTGCAGAGGTTAACTCAAGGTTCCAAGAGTGTGGATGAGTATTACAAGGAGATGGAGGTAGCTATGATCCGGGCTAATGTAGAAGAGGACCGAGAAGCCACCATGGCTAGGTTTTTGCACGGTTTAAATCGTGAGATTGCAGATATAGTCGAGTTGCAGCACTATGTTGAGTTAACGGATATGGTGCATCAAGCCATAAAAGTGGAGGAACAATTCAAACGGAAGGGATTGGCTAGGAGGGGACAACCTATGGCTACCACCAGCCCATGGAAGACAGCTCCAAAAAGGGACGAGCAGCTTCAAAATAAGCAAAAATTTGAACCCTCTAAGAATGCCAAACCAACAACCACCACTACTTCAGGTAACACCGAGGCTTCTATTTCTAAAACACGTGATATTAAGTGTTTTAAATGTCAGGGGCGGGGACACATAGCCAGCCAGTGTATAAACAAAAGGGTGATGGTGATAAACGCCCAAGGAGAGCTTGAGTCGGAGAATGAGGAAGAAGTAGATGATGATGACATGCCACCTTTGGAGGATGCCGATGATGAGCAAAATGCTATGGTTGGAGATTTATTGATAGCAAGGCGAGTTCTCAATGTGCAAGTTAAGGAGGAAGAAAGTAACCAAAGAGAAAACTTGTTTCATACTCGGTCCTTTGTAAATAACAAAGTTTGCAGCGTCATTATTGATGGTGGGAGTTGCACAAACGTAGCCAGCACTTATTTGGTGGAGAAATTGGCCTTAACCACCTTAAAACATCCTCACCCTTATCGGTTTCAGTGGCTGAATGAATGTGGCGAAATCAAGGTGACAAGGCAAGTGTTGGTGGCATTTTCCATTGGCAAATATGAGGATGAGGTGCTTTGTGATGTGGTTCCTATGCATGCATGCCATTTATTGTTGGGAAGACCATGGCAGTATGATCGGAGGGTTACGCATGATGGATTCACAAATAGGTATTCTTTCACTCTTAAAAGGCAACCCATTACTCTTGTGCCATTAACTCCAAAACAGGTCATGGAGGACCAACTAAAGTTACAAAGATCAAATGAAAAGAAAAAAGAAAAAGAAAGGAAGGCCGAAAGTGGAAAAAAAGAGTTGAAAAAAAAAAGAAAGAGAGAAAAACATTGATCAGAGTGAAAAAGAAAGAGAAAGGATTTCGGCCATAGTAAGAGAAAGAGAGGAAAAATTCAATTACATTGCAAAAAAAAGTGAGATCAAGAGAGCATTATTTTCACACCAGCCCCTTATTGTACTCATGTACAAGGAGGCTCTTTTATGTACTAATGATCTCGTCGGTGCTTTGCCGAGCAATATTGTTTCTCTTTTGCAGAAGTTTGAAGATGTCTTTCCCGAAGAGGTACCTAGTGGCTTACCTCCAATCCGAGGGATTGAACATCAAATTGATTTCATACCCGGTGCATCAATTCCTAATCGACCTGCTTATAGGAGCAATCCCGAGGAGACCAAGGAACTTCAGAGGCAAGTAGGTGAATTATTGGAGAAGGGGTATGTGCGTGAAAGCATCAGTCCTTGTGCGGTCCCGGTGCTATTAGTTCCTAAGAAGGATGGAACATGGAGAATGTGTGTTGACTGCCGGGCCATCAACAACATAACGGTAAAGTATCGTCATCCTATTCCTAGGTTAGATGATATGCTGGATGAATTGCATGGTTCTTGTGTCTTTACAAAAATTGATCTTAAGAGTGGATATCATCAAATTAGGATGAAGGAAGGTGATGAATGAAAAACTGCTTTTAAAACTAAATATGGTTTGTATGAATGGTTAGTGATGCCTTTCGGCTTAACTAATGCGCCGAGCACATTTATGCGTTTGATGAACCATGTTTTGCGTGCATTTATTGGTAGATTTGTAGTTGTGTATTTTGATGATATCCTAATTTATAGCAAAAACTTGGAAGAACATGTGATGCATTTAAAATCTGTTTTGGAAATTCTGAGGAAAGAAAAGTTGTTTGCTAACCTCAAGAAGTGTACCTTTTGCACGGATAAGCTTGTGTTTCTTGGTTTTGTTGTTAGTAAGAGAGGAATTGGGGTGGACGAGGAAAAGGTGAAGGCAATCCAAGAGTGGCCAACGCCTACAACAATCAGCCAAGTGAGGAGTTTCCACGGCTTAGCTAGCTTCTATAGACGGTTTGTGCGTGATTTTAGTAGCTTAGCCGCCCCTCTTACTGAAGTCATCAAGAAAAATGTGCCGTTTAAGTGGGGAAAAGAACAAGAAAATGCATTTAATCTGATCAAAGAAAAGTTAACTAATGCACCTTTGCTTGTTTTACCTAACTTTGCTAAAACTTTTGAAATTGAGTGTGATGCTTCAGGAATAGGTATTGGAGCTGTTTTGATGCAAGGTGGTCATCCAGTTGCTTATTTCAGTGAAAAGTTGAGTGGGGCAGCCCTAAATTACCCCACTTATGATAAGGAAATGTATGCCTTGGTAAGGGCTTTGGAAAATTGGCAGCACTATCTATGGCCAAAGGAATTTGTGATTCACACAGATCATGAATCTTTGAAGCATTTGAAAGGACAGCAAAGGTTGAACAAACGCCATGCCAAGTGGGTGGAATTCATTGAAACATTTCCTTATGTGATCAGATACAAGCAAGGTAAGGAAAATGTGGTGGCTGATGCATTGTCCCGAAGGTATGCTTTACTTTCCATTTTAGATACAAAATTGCTTGGCTTTGAATATATTAAGGATTTGAATGCACAAGATTCTGACTTTGGTGATGTGTTCAATGCATGTGAAAAAGTGGCGTTTGATAAGTTTTATAGGCAAGATGGATTTTTGTTTCGGGAAAATAAACTGTGTGTGCCTATGTGTTCTTTGCGTGAATTGCTTGTGAGAGAAGCTCATGGTGGTGGTTTGATGGGTCATTTTGGTGTAGCTAAGACTTTAGGAATTTTGCATGATCATTTTTTTTGGCCTCGTATGAAACGTGATGTGGAAAGAATCTGTGAGAAGTGTATCACGTGTAAACATGCTAAGTCTAAGTTGAAACCCCATGGTTTGTACACCCCTTTGCCAATACCTAGTGAACCTTGGACTGATATTTCTATGGATTTTGTTTTAGGTTTACCTAGGACTAAGAGGGGGAGAGATTCAGTTTTTGTGGTGGTAGATAGATTTTCCAAGATGGCACACTTCATTGCTTGTCATAAAACTGATGATGCTTCACATATAGCTGATTTGTTCTTCAAAGAAATTGTTAAGTTACATGGCATGCCTAGGACCATTGTTTCTGATAGGGATGCAAAGTTTTTGAGTTACTTTTGGAAGACTTTGTGGGGAAAGTTGGGAACCAAATTGTTGTTTTCTACTGCTTGTCATCCACAAACGGATGGTCAAACTGAAGTAGTAAATAGAACTTTGTCTTCTTTGTTGCGTGCTATCATTAAAAAGAATTTGAAAACATGGGAAGATTGTTTGCCACATGTTGAATTTGCTTACAATAGAAGTATACATTCTGCAACTAAGTTTTCACCATTTGAAATTGTTTATGGCTTTAACCCATTGTCACCTTTGGATTTAACTCCTTTACCTTTGAGTGAACGTGTGAACTTAGATGGCAAAAAGAAGGCAGAATTTGTAAAGATGATTCATGAAAAGGCACGGCTGAACATTGAAAGGAGGACTCAACAATATGTCCATCAAGCCAACAAGGGACGCAAGAATGTATTTGAACCAGGAGATTGGGTTTGATTACACTTAAGGAAGGAACGTTTTCCAGAGATACGGCGTTCAAAACTCCTACCTCGAGGTGACGGACCATTCCAAGTAGTGGAGCGCATCAATGATAATGCCTACAAATTTGACTTACTGAGTGAGTATGGTGTTAGTGCAAGCTTTAATGTTGCTGATTTGTCTCCATTTGATGTAGGTGATGATTTGAGGACAAATCCTTCTCAAGAGGGGGAGAATGATGGAAACCAAGGAGCTGGACATGCTAATCATACACATGGGAATGGAGCTGAAGTTGCGCAAGACCCTTTGTCACTTCCTAGTGGCCCAATTACAAGACTTAGAGCCAAACGTTTCAAGGAAGCACTAAATGGGCTAATCCAAGAGAATTGGGCTGATTCTAAAAATACCAAGATGGGCTCAAATAATAATCAAGGCTTAGTCCATGTCATCAAAGCAATTGAAGAGTACAATTAGCATGCAAAAACGTGACCAGCATGGTTTGACCATTAAAGAGTGTGAACTTGTTGAGTTTCAAGGATATTAAATAGGAGAATGAACTTGGTCTTGGCTGGTTATGAATTTAGTCATTTAGTTATTTTGGCTGCCTCTAGAAGTCCAAAGAGACCTAAAAATGTGGGGACTTGTTTATGTTGGCACTTGTGTTGCTTTTAAAGCAATAGTTAAGACTTTTCCTATTCTTGGAGGGTTGTTCCAAGTATATAGATAGGCATTACGAATTTTGTAAGATATAGATTTTTGTTTTCAGAAAATTATAATTGTGAGGTCTTGTGTTCCTCTTTGTTCCTAAAAGAACTTCTTGAGCTTATCAAGTTAATCTTGTGGCGTTCAAACAACCAAACTTATCACCTTGATTCTTGAAGAGATTCAGATTCTTGGTGTGGCGTTTCAATCCTTCGTATTCTTGGTTTCTCATCTAGTTAGGTGACGGGTCAAGCCTCGACAATTCTTGTCTACACGATCTTGGGGTTTCAAACCATCATTGCTATCGGGTTTCATCACATTTGTTGGTGGAGTTCATATCATAGAGGAGGTTCCGAACGGTAATCCACACCGTCCAGACGGTATGATACAAAAGCTTCCTAAGATGTTCCGAGACTTGGAATGTCGATGATTCCTTTTCCAATAACTTTGGATTGGCTCCCATCTCCATACGTGATCCTTCCTCCTTTGCCCATCTAAACTTCTTTCTGTTGAGTCTTGTCACCTGTCATGTGTTTAGAACAGCCACTATCCAAATACCACAAACAAGTATCAAGAATTTTCAGGGCAGTATGAGAGAAACTAAACACAGAATATCTTCCTTTTTGACCCAGACTTGTTTGGAAGCTTTCTTTTTATTCATCAAGACATCTCCTTTGTTCATTAGGGGAGAGAGGCAAGCTAACTCCTCACTAATGAGTTTAACTTGATCACTTCACTTCTTGACTTGTTCTTCTAAACCTGGTTCATCTTTTCTAGGAGCATGAGATTTATTCAAAGGTTTTTTAGAACGAATGTGGAAGCAATTGGGGCGAATATGACCATTTACACCGCAGTGGTGACATGTAGGTATAGAATGACTTGCCCCTTTATCTTTAGTACGATTCGTAGACATGCTGGGTTTAATGAACATAGTTTTATGAACAGACATAGCATGAGAAATATAAGCAATTTTATCCACACTCAAATCAGACATGACAGAAGTAAAAATAAAATAAAAATAGTAACACTCAAGAATTTAATCTTCTAAGAGTGTACCAAGCTCTGATACCAATTGAAATGACTTCTAATATAAAGAAAGTATGTGTGTGCACTAAGTGTTAACAAAATCATAACAATGCGGAAATTAAATAACAAAGATTTTTGTTAACGAAGTGGAAAAATCAATGAGAAAAACTATTCCGGGGCAGCCAAACCCAGGATATCCACTATTCAGAAGACAAGACAAGATACAAAGTAGTAGCACTCGCATACCCCTGATGTAGTGGTCGTACCTTGTTCTCTAACGTGTAACCCAACACGAACGCCTCCCAACCAGGTCTTCTACCTAAAGGGGTCTCCAATGGAATCCTTTACCTTAGGGCCAACCCCTAAGATAGACTTCAGATTAAGCGCATCAACAGCACACACAGCAACAGCTTCAGAGAGATCAACTCAGCTCAATAATCTCTCACAAGATAGCTCTCTCTAAGCACGAATGGAATTCAATACCGAATTCTAGCTGTTCTCAAGCCTAGGGACCTCTTTTTATAGGCTGACGGTTCAAATGAGCGTCTGGCTTGATAAAAACTGGGCGCCATTCGCACGGCAGTCATGGGCGGTCCGGATGAACAACTGTGCGATCAGTTGTCCGAGAATTTCACTGAAATTCTTTCCAGAAACGAGCCTCGTCCAGACGGTGGTGCCCTGTCATCCGAACGTTCGCACGTCTGCTGCAAGTAATTTCCATATAGAGGCCTCGTGCGTTCGGACCAGGAGGATGGTCGTCCGGACGGCTGATTTGATGCACGCAATTTCCATATCTAATGCTTGCGCGTCCGGACCATGATGACTGGCGTCCGGACGCTTGGATTTGAATTGCGATACTTGCCTTATGGATGAGTGCGTCTAGACGGGAATCCACGTCGTCCGGACGATTGCAGCAATCTTCCCATATCTGTGTTTTCGAAAGAAATCTTGAAGCTTGATCGAACACTGAAAGTCGTCCGGACGGGCTGCTGAATCGTCCAAACAGATGAAAGCTAGAGCAGTTCGAAGCGTCTCGACACAGAGGAGGTTCCGAACGGTAATCCACACCGTTCAGACGGTATGATACAAAAGCTTCCTGAGATGTTCCGAGACTTGGAATGTCGATGATTCCTTTTCCAATAACTTTGGATTGGCTCCCATCTCCATACGTGATCCTTCCTCCTTTGCCCATCTAAACTTCTTTCTGTAGAGTCTTGTCACCTGTCATGTGTCTAGAAAAGCCACTATCCAAATACCACAAACAAGTATCAAGAATTTTCAGGGCAGTATGAGAGAAACTAAACACAGAATATCTTCCTTTTTGACCCAGACTTGTTTGGAAGCTTTCTTTTTATTCATCAAGACATCTCCTCTTTGTTCATTAGGGGAGAGAGGCAAGCTAACTCCTCACTAATGAGTTTAACTTGATCACTTCACTTCTTGACTTGTTCTTCCAAACCTGGTTCATCTTTTCTAGGAGCATGAGATTTATTCAAAGGTTTTTTAGAACGAATGTGGAAGCAATTGGGGCGAATATGACCATTTACACCGCAGTGGTGACATGTAGGTATAGAATGACTTGCCCCTTTATCTTTAGTACGATTCGTAGACATGCTAGGTTTAATGAACATAGTTTTATGAACAGACATAGCATGAGAAATATAAGCAATTTTATCCACACTCAAATCAGACATGACAGAAGTAAAAATAAAATAAAAATAGTAACACTCAAGAATTTAATCTTCTAAGAGTGTACCAAGCTCTGATACCAATTGAAATGACTTCTAATATAAAGAAAGTATGTGTGTGCACTAAGTGTTAACAAAATCATAACAATGCGGAAATTAAATAACAAAGATTTTTGTTAACGAAGTGGAAAAATCAATGAGAAAAACTATTCCGGGGCAGCCAAACCCAGATATCCACTATTCAGAAGACAAGACTAGATACAAAGTAGTAGCACTCGCATACCCCTGATGTAGTGGTCGTACCTTGTTCTCTAACGTGTAACCCAACACGAACGCCTCCCAACCAGGTCTTCTACCTAAAGGGGTCTCCAATGGAATCCTTTACCTTAGGGCCAACCCCTAAGATAGACACTTCAAATTAAGCGCATCAACAGCACACACAACAACAGCTTCAGAGAGATCAACTCAGCTCAATAATCTCACAAGATAGCTCTCTCTAAGCACGAATGGAATTTAATACCGAATTCTAGCTGTTCTCAAGCCTAGGGACCTCTTTTTATAGGCTGACGGTTCAAATGAGCGTCTGGCTTGATAAAAATTGGGCGTCATTCGCACGGCAGTCATGGGCGGTCCGGATGAACAACTGTGCGATCAGTTGTCTGAGAATTTCACTGAAATTCTTTCCAGAAACGAGCCTCGTCCAGACGGTGGTGCCCTGTCATCCGAACGTTCGCACGTCTGCTGCAAGTAATTTCCATATAGAGGCCTCGTGCGTTCGGACCAGGAGGATGGTCGTCCGGACGGCTGATTTGATGCACGCAATTTCCATATCTAATGCTTGCGCGTCCGGACCATGATGACTGGCGTCCGGACGCTTGGATTTGAATTGCGATACTTGCCTTATGGATGAGTGCGTCTAGACGGGAATCCACATCGTCCGGACGATTGCAGCAATCTTCCCATATCTGTGTTTTCGAAAGAAATCTTGAAGCTTGATCGAACACTGAAAGTCGTCCGGACGGGCTGCTGAATCGTCCAAACAGATGAAAGCTAGAGCAGTTCGAAGCGTCTCGACACAGAGGAGGTTCCGGACGGGAATCCACATCGTCCAGACGGTTTGATACAAAGCTTCCTGAGATGTTCCGAGACTTGGAATGTCGATGATTCCTTTTCCAATAACTTTGGATTGGCTCCCATCTCCATACGTGATTTGATATGAACTCCACCAACAAATGTTATGAAACCCGTTAGCAATGATGGTTTGAAACCCCAAGATCGTGTAGACAAGAATTGTCTAGGCTTGACTCGTCACCTAACTAGATTAGAAACCAAGACTACGAAGGATTGAAACGCCACACCAAGAATCTGAATCTCTTCAAGAATCAAGGTGATAAGTTTGGTTGTTTGAACGCCACAAGATTAACTAGATAAGCTCAAGAAGTTCTTTTAGGAACAAAGAGGAACACAAGACCTCACAATAATAATTTTCTGAAAACAAAAGTCTATGTCTTACAAAATTCGTAATGCCCATCTATATACTTGGAACAACCCTCCAAGAATAGGAAAAGTCTTAACTATAGCTTTAAAAGCAACACAAGTGCCAACATAAACAAGTCCCCACATTTTTAGGTCTCTTTGGACTTCTAGAGGCAGCCAAAATAACTAAATGACTAAATTCATAACCAGCCAAGACCAAGTTCATTCCCCTATTTAATATCCTTGAAACTCAACAAGTTCACACTCTTTAATGGTCAAACCATGCTGGTCACGTTTTTGCATGCTAATTATCCTCTTCAATTGCTTTGATGACATGGACTAAGCCTTGATTATTATTTGAGCCCATCTTGGTCTTTTTAGAATCAGTCCAATTCTCTTGGATTAGCCCATTTAGTGCTTCCTTGAAACGTTTGGCTCTAAGTCTTGTAATTGGGCCACTAGGAAGTGACAAAGGATCTTGCGCAACTTCAGCTCCATTCCCATGTATATGATCAGCATGTCCGGCTCCTTGGTTTCCATCATTCTCCCCCTCTTGAGAAGGATCTGTCCTCAAATCATCACCTACATCAAATGGAGACAAATCAGCAACATTAAAGCTTGGACTAACACCATACTCACTCGGTAAGTCAAGTTTGTAGGCATTATCATTGATGCGCTCCACTACTTGGAATGGTCCGTCACCCCGAGGTAGGAGTTTTGAACGCCGTTTCTCTGGAAAACGTTCCTTCCTTAAGTGTAACCAAACCCAATCTCCTGGTTCAAATACTACCTTCTTGCGTCCCTTGTTGGCTTGATGGACATATTGTTGAGTCCTCCTTTCAATGTTCAGCCGTGCCTTTTCATGAATCATCTTTACAAATTCTGCCTTCTTTTTGCCATCTAAGTTCACACGTTCACTCAAAGGTAAAGGAGTTAAATCCAAAGGTGACAATGGGTTAAAGCCATAAACAATTTCAAATGGTGAAAACTTAGTTGCAGAATGTATGCTTCTATTCTAAGCAAATTCAACATGTGGCAAACAATCTTCCCATGTTTTCAAGTTCTTTTTAATGATAGTACGCAACAAAGAAGACAAAGTTCTATTTACTACTTCAGTTTGACCATCCGTTTGTGGATGACAAGCAGTAGAAAACAACAATTTGGTTCCCAACTTTCCCCACAAAGTCTTCCAAAAGTAACTCAAAAACTTTGCATCCCTATAAGAAACAATGGTCCTAGGCATGCCATGTAACTTAACAATTTCTTTGAAGAACAAATCAGCTATATGTGAAGCATCATCAGTTTTATGACAAGCAATGAAGTGTGCCATCTTGGAAAATCTATCTACCACCACAAAAACTGAATCTCTCCCCCTCTTAGTCCTAGGTAAACCTAAAACAAAATCCATAGAAATATCAGTCCAAGGTTCACTAGGTATTGGCAAAGGAGTGTACAAACCATGGGGTTTTAACTTAAACTTAGCATGTTTACACGTGATACGCTTCTCACAGATTCTTTCCACATCACGTTTCATATGAGGCCAAAAAAAATGATCATGCAAAATTCCTAAAGTCTTAGCTACATCAAAATGACCCATCAAACCACCACCATGAGCTTCTCTCAGAAGCAATTCACGCAAAGAACACATAGGCACACACAGTTTATTTTCCCGAAAAAAAAATCCATCTTGCCTATAAAACTTATCAAACGCCACTTTTTCACATGCATTTAACACATCACCAAAATCAGAATCTTGTGCATACAAATCCTTAATATATTCAAAGCCAAGCAATTTTGTATCTAAAATGGAAAGTAAAGCATACCTTCGGGACAATGCATCAGCCACCACATTTTCCTTACCTTGCTTGTATCTGATCACATAAGGAAATGTTTCAATGAATTCCACCCACTTGGCATGGCGTTTGTTCAACCTTTGCTGTCCTTTCAAATGCTTCAAAGATTCATGATCTGTGTGAATCACAAATTCTTTTGGCCATAGATAGTGCTGCCAATTTTCCAAAGCCCTTACCAAGGCATACATTTCCTTATCATAAGTGGGGTAATTTAGGGCTGCCCCACTCAACTTTTCACTGAAATAAGCAACTGGATGACCACCTTGCATCAAAACAGCTCCAATACCTATTCCTGAAGCATCACACTCAATTTCAAAAGTTTTAGCAAAGTTAGGTAAAACAAGCAAAGATGCATTAGTTAACTTTTCTTTGATCAGATTAAATGCATTTTCTTGTTCTTTTCCCCACTTAAACGACACATTTTTCTTGATGACTTCAGTAAGAGGGGCGGCTAAGCTACTAAAATCACGCACAAACCGTCTATAGAAGCTAGCTAAGCCGTGGAAACTCCTCACTTGGCTGATTGTTGTAGGCGTTGGCCACTCTTGGATTGCCTTCACCTTTTCCTCGTCCACCCCAATTCCTCTCTTACTAACAACAAAACCAAGAAACACAAGCTTATCCGTGCAAAAGGTACACTTCTTGAGGTTAGCAAACAACTTTTCTTTCCTCAGAATTTCCAAAACAGATTTTAAATGCATCACATGTTCTTCCAAGTTTTTGCTATAAATTAGGATATCATCAAAATACACAACTACAAATCTGCCAATAAATGCACGCAAAACATGGTTCATCAAACGCATAAATGTGCTCGGCGCATTAGTTAAGCCGAAAGGCATCACTAACCATTCATACAAACCATATTTAGTTTTAAAAGCAGTTTTCCATTCATCACCTTCCTTCATCCTAATTTGATGATATCCACTCTTAAGATCAATTTTTGTAAAGACACAAGAACCATGCAATTCATCCAGCATGTCATCTAACCTAGGAATAGGATGACGATACTTTACCGTTATGTTGTTGATGGCCCGACAGTCAACACACATTCTCCATGTTCCATCCTTCTTAGGAACTAATAGCATCGGGACCGCACAAGGACTCATGCTTTCACGCACATACCCCTTCTCCAATAATTCACCTACTTGCCTCTGAAGTTCGTTGGCCTCCTCGGGATTGCTCCTATAAGCAGGTCGGTTAGGAATTGATGCACCGGGTATGAAATCAATTTGATGTTCAATCCCTCGGATTGAAGGTAAGCCACTAGGTACCTCTTCGGGAAAGACATCGTCAAACTTCTGCAAAAGAGAAACAATGTTGCTCGGCAAAGCACCGACGAGATCATTAGTACATAAAAGAGCCTCCTTGTACATGAGTACAATAAGTGGCTGGTGTGAAAATAATGCTCTCTTGATCTCACTTTTTTTTGCAATGTAATTGAATTTTTCCTCTGTTGCTCTCACTATGGCCAAAATCCTCTCTCTTTCTTTTTCACTCTGATCAATGTTTTTCTCTCTTTCTTTTTTTTTTCAACTCTTTTTTTCCACTTTCGTCCTTCCTTTCTTTTTCTTTTTTCTTTTCATTTGATCTTTGTAACTTTAGTTGGTCCTCCATGACCTGTTTTGGAGTTAATGGCACAAGAGTAATGGATTGCCTTTTAAGAGTGAAAGAATACCTATTTGTGAATCCAAGATGCGTAACCATCCGATCATACTGCCATGGTCTTCCCAACAATAAATGGCATGCATGCATAGGAACCACATCACAAAGCACCTCATCCTCATATTTGCCAATGGATAATGCCACCAACACTTGCCTTGTCACCTTGATTTCGCCACATTCGTTCAGCCACTGAAGCCGATAAGGGTGAGGATGTTTCAAGGTGGTTAAGGCCAATTTCTCCACCAAATAAGTGCTGGCTACGTTTGTGCAACTCCCACCATCGATAATGACGCTGCAAACTTTGTTATTTACAAAGCACCGAGTATGAAACAAGTTTTCCCTTTGGTTACTTTCTTCCTCCTTAACTTGCACATTGAGAGCTCGCCTTGCTACCAATAAATCTCCAACCACAGCATTTTGTTCATCATCGGCATCCTCCAAAGGTGGCATGTCATCATCATCTACTTCTTCCTCATTCTCCGACTCAAGCTCTCCTTGGGCGTTTATCACCATCACCCTTTTGTTTACACGCTGGCTGGCTATGTGTCCCCGCCCCTGACATTTAAAACACTTAATATCACGTGTTTTAGAAATAGAAGCCTCGGTGTTACCTGAAGTAGTGGTGGTTGTTGGTTTGACATTCTTAGAGGGTTCAAATTTTTGCTTATTTTGAAGCTGCTCGTCCCTTTTTGGAGCTGTCTTCCATGGGCTGGTGGTAGCCATAGGTTGTCCCCTCCTAGCCAATCCCTTCTGTTTGAATTGTTCCTCCACTTTTATGGCTTGATGCACCATATCCGTTAACTCAACATAGTGCTGCAACTCGACTATATCTGCAATCTCACGATTTAAACCGTGCAAAAACCTAGCCATGGTGGCTTCTCGGTCCTCTTCTACATTATCCCGGATCATAGCTACCTCCATCTCCTTGTAATACTCATCCACACTCTTGGAACCTTGAGTTAACCTCTGCAACTTTTGATACAATCCCCTATAATAATGGTTGGGTACAAAATGCCTCCTCATAAGCGTTTTCATCTCCTCCCAAGTGTCCACGGGTGGCTTTCTATTTCTCCTCCTATTAATCAGTAATTGATCCCACCAAACAATGGCATAATCTGTGAATTCAATTGCAGCCAACTTAACCTTCTTTATCTCCGAGTAGTTGTGACAATCAAACACCATCTCCATTTTAGTTTCCCACTCCAAATAAGCTTCAGGATCATTTTTACCTTGAAAAGACGGGATTTTAATCTTTATGTTTCCTAAATCATTATCCCTCCTAGGCCTACCCATCCTAGCTACTCTATTCCCATACCCACGCTCAAACCTGCCTCGGTTCAAATATGGCTCATCAAATTCCTCCAACTCCGCCTCTTCCTCAACATTCCGCCACGGAACACGCCCACCTTGTTGCCTATTGGGATTGTCTTGTTGCTGTCCCCTAGGAGTTTCTGCTTCTACCCTGTCCAACCTCTCGTGAATAGGTTCTAATTCAGCCCTCAACATACGCCTCATCTCCCCTAACAACGCTTGCATTTGGAGGTTCGAAGCTGCGGGTTGTCGAAATTCTTCGGTTCTGTCTTCTTCTTGATTATTGGACATGTTTAGAATCTGCAAAACAAGGTTAGAATCCTCACAAGCACTCCCTCACGTGTTTCACTCAAGAATTAATACACTTACACTTGTGTTTTCACTCTAAACGGCTTTTTCCACTCTTTTGTGTCTTCTTAGTTCTTAATCAAACTTCAAGAAACTAATTCAAAATAATCCAGCAGCAATTGAGAAATAACCAAAACTCATCAAAAAGGTCAAGAACTTGAATAATGTGAGAAACAAGATAGAAAGGAAGAAATTTTCTTACTCAGAAAGGTCAAGAACTTGAATAAGGTGAGAAACAAGATTGAAAGGAAGAAATTTTCTTACTGGAATCGAGTACTTTTTCTTTTCTTTTTTTTTCTTTTTTTTTTCCTTTTTTTTTTTTTTTTTTTTGCTCCCTTTTTTTTTTCACAGCAGGGAATAGGAAATTTTAAAAAAAAAACAATAATAAAAGATAGTCAAACTTGCCTTAGAACCAAGGCTATGATACCAAAATGATATGAACTCCACCAACAAATGTGATGAAACCCGATAGCAATGATGGTTTGAAACCCCAAGATCGTGTAGACAAGAATTGTCGAGGCTTGACCTGTCACCTAACTAGATGAGAAACCAAGACTACGAAGGATTGAAACGCCACACCAAGAATCTGAATCTCTTCAAGAATCAAGGTGATAAGTTTGGTTGTTTGAACGCCACAAGATTAACTTGATAAGCTCAAGAAGTTCTTTTAGGAACAAAGAGGAACACAAGACCTCACAATAATAATTTTCTGAAAACAAAAATCTATATATTACAAAATTCGTAATGCCCATCTATATACTTGGAACAACCCTCCAAGAATAGGAAAAGTCTTAACTATAGCTTTAAAAGCAACACAAGTGCCAGCATAAACAAGTCCCCACATTTTTAGGTCTCTTTGGACTTCTAGAGGCAGCCAAAATAACTAAATGACTAAATTCATAACCAACCAAGACCAAGTTCATTCCCCTATTTAATATCCTTGAAACTCAACAAGTTCACACTCTTTAATGGTCAAACCATGCTGGTCACGTTTTTGCATGCTAATTATCCTCTTCAATTGCTTTGATGACATGGACTAAGCCTTGATTATTATTTGAGCTCATCTTGGTCGTACCTTGTTCTCTAACGTGTAACCCAACACGAACGCCTCCCAACCAAGTCTCCTACCTAAAGGGGTCTGCAATGGAATCCCTTACCTTTGGGCCAACCCCTAAGATAGACTTCAGATTAAGCGCATCAACTGCACACACAGCAACAGCTTCAGATAGATCAACTCAGCTCAATAATCTCACAAGATAGCTCTCTAAGCACGAATGGAA
Source organism: Alnus rubra (assembly GCA_028654335.1). NCBI lineage: Eukaryota > Viridiplantae > Streptophyta > Magnoliopsida > Fagales > Betulaceae > Alnus > Alnus rubra. The sequence goes on along the minus strand of JAJPGS010000712.1, from coordinate 591,733 downwards.
TTCAATACCGAATTCTTGCTATTCTCAAGCCAAGGGACCACTATTTATAGGCTGACGGTTCAAATGAGTGTCTGGCTTGATAAGAACTGGGCGCCATCCGAACGGTAGTCATAGGCCGTCCGGATGGACAACTGTGCGATCAATTGTCCGAGAATTTCACTGAAATTCTTTCCTGAAACGAGACTCGTCCAAACGGTGGTGCCCTGTCATCCGAACGGTCGCACCTCTGCTGCAAGTAATTTCCATATAGAGGCTTCGTGCGTTCGGACCAGGAGGATGGTCGTCCGGACGGCTGATTTGATGCACGCAATTTCCATATCTAATGCTTGCGCGTCCGGACCGTGATGACTAGAGTCCGGACGTTTGGATTATAATTGCGCGATACTTGCCTTATGGATGAGTGCGTCTAGACGGGAATCCACGTCATCCGGACGATTGTAGCAATCTTCCCATATCTGTGTTTTCGAAAGAAATCTTGAAGCTTGATCGAACACTGAGAGTCGTCTGGACGGGCTGCTGAATCGTCCAAACAGATGAAAGCTGGAGCAGTTCGAAGCTTCTCGACACAGAGGAGGGTCCGGACGGGAATCCACATCGTCCAGACGGTATGATACAAAGATTCCTGAGGTGTTCCGAGACTTGGAATGTCGATGATTCCTTTTCCAAAAACTTTGGATTGGCTCCAATCTCTATAGGTGATCCTTCCTCCTTTGCCCATCTTAACTTCTTTCAGTAGAGTCTTGTCACCTGTCATGTGTTTAGAACAGCCACTATCCAAATACCACAAACAAGTATCATGAATTTTCATGGCAGTATGAGAAACTAAACACAGATTATCTTCCTTTTTGACCCAGACTTGTTTGGAAGCTTTCTTTTTATTCATCAGGACATCTTTTCTAATGAGTTTAACTTGATCACTTAACTTCTCACTAATGAGTTTAACTTGATCACTAACTTCTTGGCTTGTTCTTCAAAACCTGGTTCATCTTTTCTAGGAGCATGAGATTTATTCAAAGGTTTTTGAGAACGAATATGATAGCAATTGGGGCGAATATGACCATTTACACCGCAGTGGTGACATGTAGGTATAGAATGACTTGCCCCTTTATCTTTAGTACGATTCTGAGACAAGCTAGGTTTAATGAACATAGTTCTATGAACAGACATAGCATGAGAAATGTATAAGCAATTTTATCCACACTCAAATCAGACATGATAGAAGTAAAAAAATAATAATAATAATAACACTCAAGAATTTAATCTTCTAAGAGTATACCAAGCTCTGATACCAATTGAAATGACTTCTAATATAAAGAAAGTATGTTTGTGCACTAAGTGTTAACAAAATCATAACAATGCGGAAATTAAATAACAAAGTTTTTTTGTTAACGAAGTGGAAAAATAAATATGAGAAAAACTATTCCGGGGCAGCCAAACCCAGGATATCTACTATTCAGAAGACAAGACTAGATACAAAGTAGTAGCACTCGCATACCCCTGATGCAGTGGTCGTACCTTGTTCTCTAACGTGTAACCCAACACGAACGCCTCCCAACCAGGTCTCCTACCTAAAGGGGTCCAATGAAATCCTTTACCTTAGGGCCAACTCCTAAGATAGACTTCAAATTAAGCGCATCAACAGCACACACAGCAACAGCTTCAGAGAGATCAACTCAGCTCAATAATCTCACAAGATAGCTCTCTAAGCACGAATGGAATTCAATACCGAATTCCTGCTGTTCTCAAGCCTAGGGACCTCTATTTATAGGCTGACGGTTCAAATGAGTGTCTGGCTTGATAAGAACTGGGCGCCATCCGAACGGTAGTCATGGGCCGTCCGGACGGACAACTGTGCGATCAATTGTCCGAGAATTTCACAGAAATTCTTTCCTGAAACGAGCCTCGTCCAGACGGTGGTGCCCTGTCATGTGAACGGTCGTACGTCTGCTGCAAGTAATTTCCATATAGAGGCTTCATGCGTTCGGACCAGGAGGATGGTCGTCCGGACGGCTGATTTGATGCACGCAATTTCCATATCTAATGCTTGCGCGTCCGAACCGTGATGACTGGCGTCCGGACGTTTGGATTTGAATTGCGCGATACTTGCCTTATGGATGAGTGCGTCTAGAAGGGAATCCACGTCGTCCGGACGATTGCAGCAATCTTCCCATATCTGTATTTTCGAAAGAAATCTTGAAGCTTGATCGAACACTGAGAGTCGTCCGGACGGGCTGCTGAATCGTCCAAACAGATGAAAGCTGGAGCAATTCGAAGCTTCTCGACATAGAGGAGGGTCCGGACGGGAATCCACATCGTCCAGACGGTATGATACAAAGCTTCCTGAGGTGTTCCGAGACTTGGAATGTCGATGATTCCTTTTCCAATAACTTTGGATTGGCTCCTATCTCCATAGGTGATCCTTCCTCCTTTGCCCATCTGAACTTCTTTCAGTAGAGTCTTGTCACCTGTCATGTGTTTAGAACAGCCACTATCCAAATACCACAAACAAGTATCAAGAATTTTCAGGGCAGTATGAGAAACTAAACACAGATTATCTTCCTTTTTGACCCAGACTTGTTTGGAAGCTTTCTTTTTATTCATCAAGACATCTCTTCTAAGAGTGTACCAAGCTCTGATACCAATTGAAATGACTTCTAATTTAAAGAAAGTATGTGTGTGCATTAAGTGTTAACAAAATCATAACATAACGAAGTGGAAAAATCAATATAAGAAAAACTATTCCTAGTGCCGAGTTTTTGAGAATTTTTTATAAAGCAAAATAATAAAACTAAATTAAAAATTGAATAAAAACAATTAAAAAAATACTAAGGTTTTAGAATCCACCTTGCCATATCAAACAACACATTCTTGTATTTTATTCATATACCCGATAAACAGTTATATGCCTTATTGATTGTTCAAAGTCCCAAAGAAAATGCATATTAAATCATTCAATGAATCCAACCATTAAATAAATCACAACGAATACCCAATTGAAATTAAATCATCCAATGTATCCCTTTTGACAAACAAATCACAATGGATATCCTCTTTCAATTAAATCTTTCAATGTATCCATCGGTTGAAACACAATGAATATCCAATTTTAATAAATGAACGTTCAATCAAAAGACATAAATCAAATAATTGAATTTGGACTTGAACAATTTAGTGGTAAAAAAATTTTGGGATTATATAAATAAAATAACAAGAACGTAAATGTAATCAATGGCAAGGTTTCATCTTCAACCTTAGTTGAAGAATTAACTTCTCATAACTAAAAAAAAACAAAATGCTAAATTTTATTTAAAATAAAATAAAATAACAATAACAATAACAATAAAAGACTTACAAAAGAAAATGTTGCAAGAAAATGGAAGTTGCTATGCAGCCTATGTACAAGAGAGGCTCACGCCTCTACCACCCCACACCACACACAAAGGCATACGACACATATATATATAGCCCTTCCCTAGGTTTCGGTGCTGCTTCTTGAAAAGGAAATAATGTGTCTCCCATTCAATCAACTTGCATCTTTTTATTTTTGGGTCGAAAAATATTCTCTCCAACACTTGCGCCGCACGTTCATCGTTCTTGTCTTCTTTACTGGCAAGTATGGAAAGTATCGGGTCTTGACTAACTCGAATACTGCAGCACCCAGAATTATCGGCGCCTTGAGAAGACGTGTGTCTTAATTGGTTGCTGCCCATAATGGAAAAGAAATCGTGCATTCCTCTGCTGTCAAACTAGAGAAAAATCTTGTATTTTCTGTGCTGCCCGAATATGGAAGGAAACATATGCCTTTATTTTTCTGCCTCAGTTGTGATTTTCGAAGGTGGATGCGTTGTCAATTAAGTCTGGAGATAATTACGTGTGCTGTCAGCTGCTGCTAGTTTTGGGAAGAAGAAATTCGGTGCTTTGCTGATTTCCTGGAGAGAACGTGACATGGGTATGCCCAGCAAGAGCCATGTAAACTCTTGTCAAGTAAGCAAGGCCCAAACCCCAAAATGAAAGAAGATTCGGATGCAGCAGTCTACTACTGGGTTTAGGCCCATCATAATAGGACCAAAAGATGTCCTTTTTGAGAGTTTCTTAGGTCCAAATTGAAGTTCAAGACGTTATCTTTCCAGCCAAAGAAGTTTCAGTCTATTTGGAGAAACAGGAAAAAAGATACGACCGTTTTGAAATTAGTCATTGGGTCCACTCGAAAAATCCGGGATGTTGTTTTCTTACTTTTGAACCATCCCTTGTCTCCTTGCCTGTTTTGGATGTTGTCCCCTGTCTATCTCCTGCATTTCCTGACCTGTTTTCCATGTCTTTTTTTTGTGTAAGAATTGCAGCATGGTTGTCTTGTTTGTCCTATGCTTGGAGGGTTGTTCCAAGCTCTTTTAATACTTGTGGTTGTAAGCTGAAGGGGAACGTTTTTTGGAGTGTGAAAATCAGTTTGGTTTGTGACAAGAGTGAATCCTCATTCTTGTAAATTCTGTATCTCTTGGGTGTTAACCTTTGAGTGGTGAACTTCCTATAGTTATGTATCCCCTGATTTAATCCTTGGGGTGGTGATAATCTATATCCCCTTGGTGAATCTCTTGGGTGGTGAACTCCTATCCTTAATTTCTTGTTCATTTCTTGAGTTTCCTATTCCTCCATTTCAATCCGGTATCAGAACGTGTAAGGCTGCTACTCTTTCCTTGTTTAGGTACTGCCAGCTCTCCAAAAAAACGTGTCTTGGTTTCACGTTGCTTGCAATTACGTGTAGGGCTAGCTGCTGCGGGTTTGGGAAGAATTGAGTCTAGCTTGGAAATAATTTGTCTTCACGTGTTTGCTGATCTTTGGAAAGAAATCGAAAGCTCCAAGTCAGCATGGGCAGGATTTTCCACACGTCCTAGTGCTGCCAGGTCTGCTCTTTGTGCATGATAATTCTCCACGTCGACTTATGTTGTTGCCCAGTTTTGCATGAATTCACTCTAAGAGAACGTGTGTGACGGGCTTTGCTTGTTCTGGAGAGAAACTTTGCAAATTTTACATAGAAACCATTATTTTCTCTCAATGACCAGCAAATTGTTAAAGCATTAAAACCAACCGAAAATATTAGAAAATAACAAAATTAAGGGTTTAAAAAATAAAAATTAAGGGGTCCAAATATACAATATTTGTGACTCATCAAAGTCACTCCTCGAATAATTTATTATCTTTTTGGCACAGGCAAACGCCACTCCCTGTTCCGTAGGCAGACGTAACTCCCGACTATTTTATTTATTAATATTTTTTGCTCAGGAAAACGTCACTCTCAACTCTTTTATAATTAAATTCATTAATTAAAATAACAAAATATGAAAATTCCACATGCGCAAACAATTAAAAAAACAGAAATCACAACATTATGGAAATTCAGCATCACCCTCAGTGAGTAAGAAATACTCACAGTTATTTCTTGCTTTAGACAATATTCACACAAGTGTTCACTGCAATACAATTTTGTACATGTGATAGTGTGTTAGTAAGAATTTGTTAAAAAAACCTATTTTACCACGTTTTTCACTTTTGACTTCTAAATCACTTATCCCAATTTCTAATGTCGTTTAGATATATTATAATGGTTTAATTATAATACCACATATTTCATGCGAGTATTATAATAGTATTTATAAATAATAACAAAAATACCCATTTTAGTTAAAATGACATTATAAAAGCTTTAACATTAAAAAACATATATATTTATTTTTATATCAAATAAACTTAATAAATACGTTAATATAATTAAAGAGTTTTATACTTTAAACACAAGTGTAATAAAATAACTTTGTACTTATTTCTTATTTTAACCTTATAAAATTGAGCAGAGTAACAACAATAATATAATAAATGCCTAGAATACTTGCCTGCAAACATTGGTATCATTAGACTTACGCTATTGAACCTATACTCTATGACACACGAACTATCTGCGTGCTCACACGTCGCATCACCCGCTTCTAAAGCTAGCTAGGTACCCTTAGCTACTATTAGGTTAACATTTGGGTCTAGGTACATATTATATCTTATTTATTATCAATAAGATGTATTTACTATTTTTATTAGTTTATATATTATTGTTGTATCACATTATTATTGTTAACATTTTTTACAGCTTACATATAAACATATAAACATATAGCACATAAACCTAATCCATTGATGCACATAAATATCATGTGTGCATGGATAGGTGAATTAGTTACTAAGTTGTCACGTAATGGATTCATATTACATTTATGTGTTTCTATTATGCCTATTAACTTATACTTATTAAATTAGGGTTATTTAAGTAACCTATAACTCCTTAACATTCTTATTAGAACTATTGCCCCCTATGATATTAATCTTAGGCTTGTAACATTATCTAGTTTCTTAACCTTAAATACAATTACTAATATGTTCGATACTTTATCTACATATTCCTTCATTTAACTATTATATCATGAGGCCAAAACATAAAGGCCTAAACCTCAAGTTGCACATCCAAAACCAACCATGAATAACAAGACCTCAATCCCTAACAAATAATCATTAACCATTTATCATTGTAATACCCGGGATAAACACCATGCTTAAGTTATTAAAATATGTGCATGCTTATGCATAAGGCTTAGGAATTAGTAGTCTAATAAAATTATATATTTATGCATGTAGAGAAATTGGATTAGTACGAAGTTATTAATCAAAGTCGATCGAGCGACTTTGGAAGCAATGTAGATCGATCGAGCGACTTTATGGTCGATTGAGCGATTATGGGTCGATGTTGATCGATCGACTAAATTTTCGATCGAGTGACTTTACCCAGTGCAGCACAGTTTCCATTGAACAGCGAGGATCAATTTTCAACCATTGATTTTTGGACCCACACCTTGCTCTTAGGACCACACGATCATACCCCCTTTTAGTTAGTCTAGTTAGCCCAATTTGGTTCAAAGCTAACAAGATTTCTATAGATATTATATAATCATTACCTAAGATGTGAAATAGTAGCCTAAAGGATTTGGGCTACGATTTTGGGTGATTGGTTGGCTCAAATCCGACCATTGAAGAGTTTCCTTGATGGCTTGATCTCAGCCCTTCAAGATCACTATATATAGGATGCATGGGAAGTTGATTTTCATGAAGAGGAAACCAAGTTTTAGCTCAAACTCTCTCTTGTTCTAGTGCAGTAGCTATAGCACGAAAATCCTCTCATTTCACCTTACTTCCCGGCAACTAGCAAGCCAAATTTAAGCCTCAAATCACCCTCCTTTCATCATAAAATCAGTAGAGAAGTATGAGCAGAAACTACCCTTGTTTTTAGACTAAAGAACCAAACCTTATAAGTGGAATTTTCTTTGGACAGCAACTCTTCTCCACCCTTTGAGTCTTTTGAAGAAGCTTTGGTGAGTATCTTCTTCCTTAAACTTCTCATATAGAACAAGTAGTCCTATTGTTATTTTGAAATTATAATTTGCCCTTACTTTCAATTGGTATCAGAACTTGGTACACTTTGAGAAGATTAATTTCTTGAGTGTTATTTATTTTGACTTTTGATCATAATGTCTCAAACTCTTAATTCTGTTCCTGCCTTTGATGGTACGAACTACGGCTATTGGAAGGCACGTATGTGTTTCTTTCTGAAATCTATTGACTGTTGGAGTATTGTTGAAACTGGTTGGACTAAACCAGAGGAAACAACACTTGAACTAGTCCCTCAGAAGAACGCACACCTTTCAAATGATAAAGCCCTCCATGCTCTGTGCCAGGCACTTTCTCCATCTGAATTCGCAAAAATCTCAAATTGCGAATCAGCCCAAGAAGCATGGCAAATCTTGGAAACAACATATGAAGGCACGAAACTTGTTAAATCTGCCAAACTTCAAATGTTGATTTCGAGATTTGAAGAAATTAAGATGTTAGAAGAAGAGACCTTTGGAGAGTTTTACTCCAAGGTGAGTGACCTGAGAAACTCCATGGTGAGTCTTGGGAAACCTATCTCGGATGTAAAACTCATTCGAAAGATTTTAAGATCTTTGCCTTAGCGTTTCAGGATCAAGGTGACCACTATTGAGGAAAGTAAGGATCTTAAGGAGATGAAGATTGAAGAGTTGGTGGGATCTCTTCAAACATATGAGCTATCTCTACCCCCGGTCAAGAAGTTGAAGACCATAGCCCTAAAGGCCTCCAAGAAGAAGGTAGAAGCCTCATCTGAAGATGACTCTGAGGATGAAGAAAAAGTTATGACTATGTTAGCCAAGAATTTCAAAAGACTGATGAAAGATGATCGGTTCAAGAAGAAGTTTTCTGAAAGAGTAAAGAAACCTCCCAAAGAAGATGAACGTGAGGAAGAAGAGAAGAAAGATCCCAGAGGACCCCGATGTTTTGAATGCTTAGGCTTTGGGCATATCCGGGCCGATTGTGGGAATCTTAAGAAGGGCAAGGGGAAGCCTTATAATGTGACTCTTAGTGATGAGTAAGAAGAAGAAGCTCTAGAGTCCGAGAAATTTCTAGCCTTTTTGGCTCCGCTTGTTGAAGAAGAGGACTCTTATTACTCGGAGCACAATGATAATGGAGAAGAGCTCAAGGAAGCCTACAAGACACTCTACTTAAAGTATGAGAAGTTGAAGGAAGGTCGTAAGCAGCACCTCTATAATCTGAACAATTTGCAAACTAAGAAGAGTTCATTGCTGCTTAGAATACAAGAGCTCGAGGAAAAGCTACTAGAGATACAGCTCCAGCTAGAGAGAGTCACCGATGAGAAGCTGACTCGTATGCTGTCCATCCAGAAAAGCCCAACTGACAAGACTGGTCTCGGGTATGTAGCTTCCTCTTCTGATGCTCCCTCTTCCTCAAAAACCGTGTTTGTGAAGATAAAGTCTCAGAGCCTCCTCCCACTGTTGAAGATAAAGGGAAGGACAAGGTCAACGATGATGTTTCAGGCACTCAGGAGCCCCATTCCATCAGAAGACCTCCTATATGCCACCATTGCGGTTTAACTGGGCATGTTCGTCCTCAGTGCTCCCTCCTGAAAGCACAAAAGGCCAAAGCCAAGAAAGAAGTGTCCAGATAGGCTCATTATGGCACTAGACCTACGACCCAGCATCAGACTCCATGGCATCAGGCACCTTATCAAGCACCATGGAGACAAGAACCTTGGTCTCATACTCCTTTGGTCCAGGCATCTCAGCATCAGCGGCCTCAGCAGCGGTTCGCACCGGCCAAGTACCTTAGAAGGCCACAGAAGGTGGAAGCTGATCAACACCACAATGAGCCACCTATCTGGATGCAGAATATGATGGAGTGGATGATGACGTCATACCAGTAACCACCCACAGGAAGGCAGGCTTGGATCAAGAAGGATCGTCACCCCATGAGGGGGAATAGACGCACCTAGCAGGATCGGGTGCTCATGCCTAGAATTTGGTTCCTAATTCTATTGCATCAGGTTTGATTGGTTATTTTACTTGACATATTGTTATATGCAATCTAGGAACCAGTTGTGTTTGCCCCTATGTCTATTGAGAGAACTATGCAGGTACTTTTTGGGGAAGACACAAAAAGCAGGTCCAACGACTGTTTTTTCGTATTGGCATCATTGAGCGTACACATGTTTGATCTTGCCTTTGCATATGATGTCATTTTAATATTGCATTGTTTGTAAATAAAAAATAAAAAATAAAAAATTGGGGGGTTGTAGCAGGTTGGTCCCTTCTAAGGTATGTCAGCTCTCTCATGTATTTTACTTGGATTATTAGTTCACTATGCATTGATGAATTATTCTTACATATGGTTGAGAACACAAATCTGACATATGCAAAGGTTTCCTGCTCACTTGTTTTGATTGATAGCTTCTTTTCCTCATGCGATGAAAAATGTGCACTATCTCCGACTTTCCTATAAGGTACATCTTTTCTTCTCTGACCTCTTGTTTCTAGAAAACTCTGGATAAGAGAAGAAGTGCTTGATAAGATGACCAAATTGACCACATGCTAGTTGAACCGAGCACCTATAAACTCTGGCATTCCTTGTAGTTTGCAGCACCATAAGAAACAAGCAGTTAATCATATGAATTCTATGCTTTAAAGTATATATTCACTACTTATGTGCTACGTTTGCTTTAAGCCTTGCCCTTTACGTGCAAGTAAAAATATTTACGTTGTCCTTCATAGTACAAGTAAATCACTTAGGTGCTGCATCTCAGGGGGAGTATATCAAATGAGGGTGGCTAGGCCCTAGTAAGGTTTAACTTTTGGCTTATCTTCCATCTATTTTCTCTCCTGTCTAGGAAAATCTGGTTGCTTTTGGGTCAAATTATTGAAAGTCATACCTTATGGGAAAAGGTCTCCACACACCCACACATTGCATGAGCAAATAGTGTTATTTTCGTTACTCGAGTTACAAGGGAACCTGTGCAGATCTTATTCTTGTCTATCAACTGTATGTTTGGATAATTTTGACATGCCCTGTGTCTAATTTCTTAAGACGGGGATACATGCGTGTGATCTTATACCTGTGAAGGACCTATCCATGCTACTCCTTTTTCCTCCTTTCAGCTTGATGTTTTCCTTCCTTTTTTGTCTGTAAATCTGTTTGACTTATATTACTCTGTTTCCCGGGTCCTTTTGAGACCGTTAAGGGGGATAATTTTTATTACAGTTGGTTTTTATTACTCTGTTTTAACCTTTGCCCCTTTGTGACAAAAAGGGGGAGTAATTTTTGTTTGGACAGGGAATGTGTTTCCAAACCGGTCAAGTGATTTTTTTGTCCCAGAATGGCCAAAGGGGGAGTTTGTTAGTATTTTGGCCTCATTCTGTGTTTTGGACAAAATCACTTGTATGTGAAAAGATGCTGTAAACAAGGATTTCACTATTCAGAGCTCTCTCAGAAGACTTTGCACTGCGAAGATTTCAGTTCCCTATCAGCCGTCCGGACGATCGAGCCATCCCGTCTGGACGCCCATCTGATCACTGTTCCATTCGTCCGGACGACGTGCCATACCGTCCGAATGCTAGACAGACAAGCATCATCTGTCTAGGGACGTATTTTTCCGTCCGGACCCTTCAAAGTATCGAGAAGCTTCTGTTCCAGCTTGCATCCGTCCGGACATCTCAGCAACCCGTCCGGACGTCCATCAATGATCGATCAGCTTCAGATTCTTTCCAAGTTCAGAATAAGGGAAGATTGATACATAGTCCGGACGATGTGGTTTCCCGTCCGGACGCGCTCATAAATAAGGCAAGAATCGCAATTCAAATACCACCGTCCGGACGTCAGTCAGCATTGGTCCGGACGCGCGCTCATCAGTTAAGGAAATTGCCGATTCGACTTCAACCGTTCGGACGTCTACCTCTCATGGTCCGGACGCGCGCATAGCAGATATGGAAATTGCGTGTTGAAGTTCAGCCGTCCGGATGTTCATCCCCTTTGGTCCGGACGCGCGAAAGCCTTATATGGAAGTTACTTGCAGCGGACATGCGACCATCTGGACGTCTGTGTCTCCCCGTCTGGACGCGGATCTTAAATAGGAAAGATTTTGAACGAAATTTTCAGAAAATCCTGTCGCACTGTTGTCCGTCCAGACGGCCCAGGTTCACCGTCCGGACGGCGTTCGTACATATAACTGTAGTCGCCCATTCTGTACCTCAGCCTATAAATAGAGGCCATTGGGCATTGAGAACTGCAAGAATTCGGTATTGAATTCCACAAGAGCTCAAAGAAGTTCAAGATCCCTCTGAAGCCGTTACAAGTGTGCTGCGCTACATCTGAAGTCTTTCTTAGGGACGGCTCTAAGATAAATGATTCCATTGAAGACCCCTTCAGGTAGGAGACCTAGTTGGGAAGCGTTCGTGTTGGGTTACACGTTAGAGAGCAAGGTACGACCACTGCATCGGGTGTATGTGAGTGTTACTATCTTGTAACTAGGTTTGTCTTCTGAATAGTGGATATCTTGGGTTTGGCTGCGCCGTAATGGTTTTTCTCTTAATTGAGTTTCTACTTCGTCACAAAATATCTGTGTCATTTATTTTCCGCATAATTTTTGTTGACACTTTGTCCACACACTTGTTATTTGTTTAGAAGTCAAATTCATTTTTCAATTGGTATCAGAGCTGGTACACTCTGTTTAAGATTTATTTCATGAGTGTGATCCTCATCTCTTTGTGACTTCTATTTTTTTATTACACATTTTTATCATGAATTCTTCTCAGTTATCTAATGAGGATTCTGATATTAAGCTCTTTAAGGATTTTAATAAATTGAAGAATGCTCAACATTCTAAAATTTCACATAAAGAGCTTAAAAATGTGAAGCAAGAAAAAGAGTCATTAATTATGCAATTGTCTGAATCACATGCTTTGATTGACTCTTTGAGATCTGAAAATACCATGCTATTTAACATTATTGATACACTTGAGAATAAATTAAAAGAATCTGATGATCTCTTGAAAAAATTCTCAAGTGATAATTTGAAGAGCATGCTTTGTATTCATTTAGATGTTCCTAACAAGCCTGGTTTAATTGTTGATTATTTGAGTGCTTCTACTTCACATGCTTCTGATTCTAAATTAGATTCCATTATTATTAAGCCTATGATAGTAGATACTTCTTGTTTGAATAATTCTTGCTTGAATAATTGTGTGATGCCCAAGCCCGAGGAATCAGGAACATGAGGTAAGTTTGTTCTTACTTGTCATAATTGTGGGAAAATTGGTCATATTAGGCCAAATTATTATTTGTTGAAATCTCACAAGCCTTGGATTAAGCAAGATGCTATGAGGAAAAGTGAAGTTGATGATTCTTTCTCATGAAAATATGTTATTTGTAAGAATGCTAACTATAATTCTGCAGAGAATGTCAAGAAGCATTCAAGCAAGAGAAGCTTGTCCACCTGCCATCACTGCAGCATCACCGGTCACATCCGACTCAAGTGTCCGCAGCTCCAGGCTCAAAAGCCAAAGAAGCTGCCAACAAGAGCTACATTAGGGAGCACTCTACCTCCTAAGGCTCTTCAAGCTCCACTGCATCAGCAGAAGTTTGTTTCTACCAATCAGAGTGGCAAAAAAAAAAAAAAAACAAATCAAGGCGCTACAAGAGAAAGTCATAGAAGCCCAATGGTAGCCATGACTATGAAGGATTGCTGAGCCTAATGCAAGGTATGCTAAGGAGAATGGACAACATGGACAAGACCTGCAAGCCATCGCCTCGGGTCAAGTAGGTATGGGTCAAGAGTGATGAGACCATTCACCCCATGAGGGGGAATGAACGCACCTAGCAGGAGAAGGTGTTCATGCCTAGGATTCGGTTCCTAATCTTAAGGCATCAGGTTTGATTGCTTGCGCATTTACTTGTTATATTTGTGTGCTTACTATGCAATCTAGGAACCAATTTGTTGTGCCCCCTATTCTCTTGAGAGAGCATTGGAGGTACTTTTTGGGGAAGACAGAAAAAGCAGGTCGAGCGACTGTTTTTCTGTATTGGCATCATCGGGTTTGATCTTGCCTTGCATATGATGTCATTTCCATATTGCATTATTAAAAGAAAAAAAATTTGGGGAGAATTTACAAGATATTTTTTTCTCTTGGCATATCAGATTTTGCATATGTTTTCACCTGATATCTCAATTCTTTGTGCATTAATCTACTCTGCTTAGATATAATTGAGAGTTCATGCTAGTTGAACCTAGAACCTAAAAACTCTGGAATTCCCTCTACATTGCAGCATCATAAGAATCAACCAGTAAATCATATGAATTTTGAGCTTTAATTATTCACTGCTTATGTGTTGAATTTGATTTATGCCTTGCCCTCTACGTGCAAGTAAAACATTTACTTTGTCCTTCATGGTACAAGTAAAACAATTAGGTGCTCATCTCAGGGGGAGTGTATCAGATGAGGGTGGCTAGGCCCTAGTAAGTTATAAGGTTTGACTTTTGACTAATCTTGCATTGATTTTCACTCTTGTCTAGAAAATCTAGTAGCTCTTTGTCATATCTATGATAGTCATACCATGCGGGTTAATTCTTCACACAGACACGCATTGCATGAGTTGAGTTGTCTATTTAAAATTTTCTATGTCCATGAAAAATATTTGTGCTGATTAAAATCTCAACTCTCTTTTATATCTCTGCTTAGTTTTGAGATGCTCTCTGATTGAGTTATTAGTGGATTACACATGCGTGTTCTGAAACTGACTTGAGAAAAATTGATTTATGTACATTTTCCTCAGTTTTTTGTTTTTCAATGTGAAGCGTCCGGACGGTCTCTCTTGGTGTCCAAATGGGTGGATTTTCGTTGTCCGGACAAGATCTGGTTACGTCCCGACGCGCGCAACCTGTCTGCATGGTTCCGAGGCAGTGCGCGTCCGGACGGCATTAATCCACCGTCCAGACGGGGACCCCACAGAGGCTATATATACCTTGGTCGCCGCCTATCCTCTCTACCCCACCAAAATCTTCCTTTTTGGCATCTTGTGAGTGAATTTTTGCAAGCTTTTGGCATTATCTTGCTGCTTTTTGTCTTTTTGTGCATTTTCACACATTCCAGGTATTCCTTTTAGCCCTTTTCTCTTCAGTTTAGTTTTAACTATAAGAATGTTGATTTCTCTAGGAATGTTTTTGAGATGCATATATCTGCCATATTGGGATTATTTCTGTCTATATTTTTGAAATAGTCATTTTTACTGCTGTTATTATGCCAAATTTTGTCATGACCTAACAAGATTTTTTTTTGGATTATCTTTGGCAAAATCTTGTTGGTTTCTTTTTGCAGAATCATGTCTGCAATCAGTTCTCAGCGTAGGGTCCGCCAAAGGACTGGGGAAGAGAGCAACGCACTCCAAACCAAAATCATGGATCGTACAGTCATTGCTAAGCGCAATGTGGTCCGATATGACATCATGGTGCCTCTACTGGATAGTATTTATGAGACTATCCATACTTACCACTGGGGATACCTCTACACCTGTGCCTGCATTGTTCTCACCAGGCTGGTCAGACTCTTCTATGCCATCCTGGAGGTGGCGCAGGATGATGATCGTGGGATGGTACTGCAGTCCAGTGTTGACGGGCACATCATCACTGTTGATCCCCAGATCATTAGTCACTTCATAGGCGTACCAGTCCTTGATCTGCTCGGTAGTCCTTATAATGAGGTGGTGCTTCCTCCCTCTATGGACGATCTCCGAGAGTTCTTTCATACAGTTCCATAGGGAGAAGAGCGTGCTACCACCATCCAGATTGGTGCCTTGTGTTAGTATTTTGGCCTTATTCTGTGTTTGGACAAAATCACTTAAGTGTAAAGATGCTGTAAACAGGAATTCCACTATTCAAAGTCTGCAAGTCAGAAGAATTCAAGTTCCCTGTCAGCCGTCCGGACGATCGAGCCATCCCGTCCAGACGCCCATCTGTCCACTGTTCCATCTGTCCGGACGACATGTCTTACCATCTGAACCGCCAAGACAGATCGGCATCATCCGTCCGGACGACGTGATCATTCCGTCCGGACATTTCAACAGCACGTCTGGACGCCTCTCAGTACTCGATCAGTTTCTGATTTCTTTCCAAGTTCCAAGAAAGGGAAGATTAATCAACCGTCCGGACGATGTGGTATCTCGTCCGGACGCGCGTCTCCTTAAGGCAAGAATCACAATTCAAATATCACCGTCCGGACATCTGACAGCTATGGTCCGGACGTGCGTTCATCAAAGAAGGAAATTGCCGATTTGACTTCAACCGTCCGGACGACTGTCTATCATGGTCCGGACGCGCGCATTGCAAATATAGAAATTGCGTGTTGAATAATAGCCGTCCGGACGCTCACCCCCCATGGTCCGGACGCGCGAAGCCTTATAAGGAAATTACTTGCAGCGGACGTGTGACAGTCCGGACGATGTGCCATCCCTTCCGGACGAAGCTCTTAAACAGGAAAGATTTTCTCGCGAACTTTTCAGAAATTCTTGTCGCACAGTTGTCTGTCCGGACGGCCCATGTCCACCGTCCGGACAGCGCCTAGGTATATTTTTCCTGACTCTCATTTGAGCCCCCAGCCTATAAATAGAGGCCCTTGGGCAATGAGAACTGCAAGAATTCGGTGTGAATTCCATTAAAGCTCAGAGAAGTCATCAATCCCTTTGAAGCCGTTTTACAAGTGTGTTGTACTATAAACTGAATTCTATCTTAGAGGTCGGCTCTAAGATAAAGGATTTCATTGAAGACCCCTTCAGGTAGGAGCACCTGGTTGGGAAGCGTTCGTGTTGGGTTACACGTCAGAGATCAAGGTACGACCACTGCATCGGTACATGTGAGTGTTACTATCTTCTATCTAGCTTTATCTTCTGAATAGTGGAATTCCTGGGTTTGGCTGCCCCGAAGTAGTTTTTCTCTTGATTGAGTTTTCACTTCATTTATTTTCCGCTGTGCTTTAATTTTTTGTTGACACTTATGCACACTTTATTTTTGAAGTCAATTTCATTTTTCACCTTGTCTCCCTCTCATCGCTTGCTGGCCAAGATAGTGCAGCACAACCTATGGCTAGTTGTCAAGCGCAGTGACCTGATTCTGGAGAAGGCCCAGTTCGTTTATGCCATCCACCTCCGCTTGCCTTTCTGCTTGTGCAAGCATATTATGAGCGTTATGCTGGAGGCCCATGATGAGAGTAATATTGGTCTCCCCTTTGGCTGCCTGCTCACTCAGATCATTCTTCAGTCCGACATCAACATTACTGGAGAACCGAAGATGAAGATTCAGCAGCCCATCAGCAAGCAGACTTTGATGAACTCTAATGCACAGCTGCAGAGAGATTACTCCGATGATGAGGTGCCCATTTCTGCTGCCATGCCAGTCGGCTTTCCAGACATGGCTTCATCCTCCTAGACAGTCCCGCCTTCAGAGCCGGAGATCAACTTTTCACAGATAATGGAGGCCTTAGCTACCATTCAGGGAGGCATGAGCACCATGCAGCAGTCCATCACCTCTATGCAGCGGGAGGTACACTCCATCAACAAGCGGGAGGAGCAGAATCAGTTGGATCTCAGGGAGTTCCTCAAGTATCATCATCCTGGCAGTAGTGATGATGAGGAGGATGCGCCTAGGACTACACCTATGGCAGAGGATGATTGAGTTCCTTTTATTTTACTTTGTGTTGTTGTCTTTTTGTTTGAGACATTTGACTTATATTTTACTATGTTTTGTTAAAACTCTTTGACTTATATTACTCTGTTTACCCTGGTCCTTCTGAGACCGTTAAGGGGAGTAATTTTTATTGCAAAATCACTTATTGTAAATTTTTATTACTCTGTTTTACCCTTTGTCCTTTTGTGACAAAAAGGGGGAGTAATTTTTATTTTTAGACCGGGAATGTATTTCCAAACCGGTCAAGTGATTTTTGCCCCAGAATGGCCAAAGGGGGAGTTTGTTAGGTTGTGATTGGCCTCATTCTGTCTGGACAAAATTACTTGAATGTAAAGATGCTGTGTTACAAGGGATTCCGCTATTCAGAAGTGTTTCAGAAGATTCTGCAGTCAGAAAAGTCGGTTCCCTGTCAGCCGTCCGGACGATCATGCCATCCTGTCCAGACGCTTATCTGTCCACTGTTCTATCCGTACAGTGGACATATTACTACAGTCGCCCATTTGAACCCTCAGCCTATAAATAGAGGCCCCTGGGCATTGAGAACTGCAAGAATTCGGTATTGAATTCCTTCAAAGCTTAGAGAGTTATTTTGTGAAGTTATCAGAGCTGACTTGTTCTCTCTCAAGCCATTGCAAGTGTGTTGTTGCTGCGCTACAACTGAAGTCTATCTTAGGGGACGGCCCTAAGATAAAGGATTCCATTGAAGACCCCTTCAGGTAGGAGACCTGGTTGGGAAGCGTTCGTGTTGGGTTACACGTTAGAGAGCAAGGTACGAGCACTGCATCGGGTGTATGTGAGTGTTACTATCTTGTATCTAGCTTTATCTTCTGAATAGTGGATATCCTAGGTTTGGCTGCCCCGGAGTGGTTTTTCTCTTAATTGAGTTTCCACTTTGTCAATAAAATATCTGTGTCATTTATTTTCCACATTATTATTTTTGTTGACAGTGCACACACTTGTTATTTGTTTAGAAGTCAATTTCATTTTTCACGCGTTATATGCCTTCCCCAAACCCTGAGCATTCAAAACATCTTGGGCCTCTAGGATCTTTCCTCTCAGCTTCCTCAGGTTCAGCTTCTCTGGTGAAAAATTGAAATTGACTTCTAAGTGTGTGTGTGCACAAAGTGTTAATAAAATAATAACGGTGCGGAAATTAAATAACACAATAATTTTTGTTAATGAAGTGGAAAACTCAATTTGAGAAAAACCACTCCGGGGCAGCCAAATCCAGGATATCCACTATTCAGAAGACAAGACTAGATACAAAGTAGTAACACTCACATACTCCTGATGTAGTGGTCGTACCTTGCTCTCTAACGTGTAACCCAACACGAACGCCTCCCAACCAGGTCTCCTACCTGAAAGGGTATTCAATGGAATCATTTACCTTAGGGCCGACCCCTAAGATAGACTTCAGATTAAGTGCAACAATAGCACACACAGCAACGGCTTCAGAGAGATCAACTCAGCTCAATAATCTCACAATATATCTCTCTAAGCACTAATGAAATTCAATACCGAATTCTTGCTGTTCTCAAGCCTAGAGACCTCTATTTATAGGCTGACGGTTCAAATGAGCTTCTGGCTTGATAAAAATTGGGCGTCGTCCGGATGGACAATTGTGCGATCAATTGTCCAAGAATTTCACTGAAATTCTTTCCTGAAAGGAGCCGCGTTCGGACGGTGGTGCCCTGTCGTCTGGACGGTCGCGCGTCCTGACCAGGAGTATGGTCGTCCAGACGGCTGATCTACTGCACGCAATTTCCATATCTGATGCTCGTGTGTCCAGACCATGATGACTGGCGTCCGGACATCTAGACTTGAATTGTGACACTTGCCTTATGGATGAGCTCGTCCGGACGGTTGCAGAGATCTTCCCATATCTGTTTTTTTGGAAAGAAATCCTGAAGCTTGTCTAACACTGAGAGTCGTCTGGACGGACTGTTGAATCATCCAGACGGATGCAAGCTGGAGCATTTCGAATCTTCTCGACACAGTGGAAGGTTCGGACGGGAATCCACGTAGTCCGAACGGATGATGCTTTAGTCTGATATGCGTTCGGACGATATGACACGTCTTCTGGACGGCTGGTGCTTTGGACTGTTGGGCGTCTGGATGGTATGACATGTCGTCCGGACGCCTGACAGGGAATCAGATTTTCTGACTTGCAAACTATGCAGAATCTTCTAGAAGCAGTTCTGAATAGCGGAATCCCTGTTCAAAAGCATCTTTACAAAGAAGTGATTTGTCCAACAGAATGTGGCCAATTACAAACTAACAAACTCCCCCTTTGGCCATTCTGGGACAAAAATCACTTAACCGATTAAAAATACAATCCCTGCCCAAATAAAAATTACTCCCCATTTTTGTCACAAAGGGACAAAGGGTAAAACAGAGTAATAAAAACCAAACACACAAAAAATTACTCCCCCTATTGGTCTCAAAAGGACCAGGGTAAAACAAAGTAATATTATCCAGGAGTTTAACAAGAGTATCAAAATATAAAACAAATGTCTCAAATTAGTAAGGCAATAAGAAAACAAAAGAAATTTCAAGTGGCCTCAGTCATTGGCGCATCATCCTCATCGTCACTACTGGAAGGATGATGGAACTTGAGGCACTCCCAGAGGTCCAGTTGGTTCTGCTATACCCAGAGGTTAATGGAGTGAACCTCCTGCTGCATGGATGTCATCGAGAGCTGCATGGAGCTCATGCTCCCCTGAATAGCGGCCAATGCCTCCATGATATGAGAATAGCTGACTTTCGACTGGGATGGAGGGACAGTCTAAGAAGAGGAAGCCACACTCGGTATGCCTACAGGAATAGGAGGAGGCGGAGGCACATCATCGTCATCTAGATCATCTCTCCGTAGCTGAGCATTTGACTTCATCAGCGTCTGCTTGCTGAGTGGATCCTGGATCTTCATCTTTGGCTCGCCTGCAATACTGATGCCTGACTGTAGTACAATCTATGTGAGCAGGCAGCCGAATGGAAGACCGGTATTGCTCTCATCACGGACCTCCAGAATAACGCCCAAAATATACTTGCACAGGCAAAAAGGCAAGCGGAGATGGATAGCATAGACGAAATGGGCCTTCTTCAGAATCAGGTCACTGCGTCTGACAACAGGCCATAGGTTGTGCTGAACAATCTTGGCCAGCATACGGTGAGGGGCAGATAAGGCACCGATCCTAATGGTGGTGGCGCGCTCCTCTCCCTGTGGAACTGCGTGGAAAAACTCTCGGAGATCATCCATAGACGGAGGAAGTACCACCTCATTGTAAGGGCTCGCAAACATCTGGAGAACAGGAACTCCAATGAATTGACTGATGATCTGGGGATCAATAGTGATAGTATGCCCTCTTACAGTGGACTGAAGAACCAACCCTCGATTATCATCCTGAACCACTTCAAGGTTAGCATAGAATAGTCGGACCGGCCTGGTATAAACAACTCATGCGCAGCTTTGAAGATATCCCCAATGATAGGTCTGGATAGTGTCATGGATACTATCCAAAGGTGCCACCATAATGTCGGAACGGACCACATTCCTCTCGGCAATGATTGGGCGGTCCATGATCTTAGCTCTAAGGGCTGCTCTATCTCCCTCTGTCCTCTGACGAACCTTACGCTGTGAACTGCCTGCAAACATGATTTTGCAAAAGAAACCAATAAGATTTGCCAAAAATAATCCAAAAAGGAATAATCTTGTTAATGCACATAGAAAATCCAGCAGTAAAAGGGACTTTTAAAATAGGCAGAACGTACAGTCCACAAAAATACCAAACCAAAGAATCCCAACACAGTAGATATCACAACTATGCATGTTATAATCTCAACAACATTCCCAAAATAATCAAAATTCTAACAGTTTAAAATAAACTAAAAAGAAATCGGCTAGAAAAATACTTGGAATGAGAGATTAATGCACAAAAATAAAAGAGAGGGCGAGATGATGCAAAAACTCACGAGAAATCACTCACTAGAGGCCAAAAGAGAGATTTTGGGTGGGGTAGCTCTTGAAATGCAGCGGCCTATTTTTATAGAGGCTGTGGGGTCCCAGTCCGAATGGTTCATTAACATCTTTCGGACGCGCGCTACCTCGGAAACATGCGGACAGGTCGCGCGTGTCCTGACGTCTAACCCTACCGTCCAGCCATCGGAGCCCCGCTCGTCAGGACAAACAGGAGTACCGTCCGGCTGCCTGAGCTACACCCATCCGAACGCAAAGAGAGGCCGTCCGGATGCTTCACACTGAAAATGCAGAAAAATGAGGAAAAATTTGCAAAAAATAATTTTTCTAAAGTCAGCTGCAGAACACACATGTGTAATCAACTGATAACACAATCAAATAGTATGTCAAAACTAAGCAGAGATATAAGAGAGAGTTCAGATTTCAATCAGCACAAAGATTTTCTTGTAGACAAAAATTTAAATAGATAACTCAATTCATGCAATGTGTGTGTGTGTGAAGACTTTTCCCATAAGGTATGACTTTCACTTATATGACAAAGAGCAACCAGATTTTCTAAACAAGAGAGAAAACCAATGAAAGATTAGTCGAAAGTCAAACCTTATAACTTACTAGGGCCTAGCCACCTTTATCTGATACACTCCCCTTAAGATGCAGCACCCAATTGTTTTACTTGTACCATGAAGGACAAGGTAAAATTTTACTTGCACCATGAAGGACAAGGCTTATTTCAGCACAGAAGCAGTGAGAGTAAGCATATAGCCTAGAAAACTGAAGAATTACTGTTTTATTCTTTTAATGCTGCAACTTAGAGAGAGTGCCATAATTTTTAGGTTCTAGGTTCAACTAGCATTTTGTCAATTTGGCCATCTTATCACAAACCTCTTCTCTTATCCAGAATTTCTAGAAACAAAAAGTCAAAGAAGGAAGGATGTACCTTTAGGGGAGTCTTGGATAGTGTACATTTTCATCGCATGAAGAAAGAAGCTATCCAACTTTTGCATATACAGGAAAACATTTGCCAGATATAGTCATGAACTCTCAATCATATCTAACCAAAGTAGATTAATGCATAAAGAATTGAGATATCAAGTGAAAACACATGCAATATCTGATCTGCCAAGAAAGGAAAGTTTCCTGCAATTTCTCCCCCCCTTTTTTTTAATTAAAAAAATGCTATATAGAAATGACATCATATGCAAGGCATGATCAAACCTGTGTAAGCTCGATGATTCCAATACAGAAAAATAGTTGCTCGACCTGCTTTTTTTGTCTTCCCCAACAAGTACCTGCAATGCTCTCTCAAGAGAAATAGGGGGCAAAACAAAACTGGTCTCTAGATTGCATACAAAATATAACAAGTAAAAGTTAAGCAATCAAACCTGATGCCTTAGGATTAGGAACCAAATCCTAGGCATGAACACCTTCTCTTGCTAGGTGCGTCCATTCCCCCTCATGGGGTGAATGTTATTCTTCTTCCTGACACAAGCCTGCCTTCCAATGGGTGGTTGCTGGCAAGAATTCATCTGTTGACCCATCCACTCTCCATCATGCTTTCCATCCAAATAGGTTGCTCACTGTGGTATTGATCCTCTTCCACCTTCTGCGACCTTTTATAGTGCTTGGATTTGATCTTGGTTTTACCATTGTGATTGGCAGGTACAAATCGTTGCTGAGGTCGCTGATGTTGAGATGCCTGGAGCCAAGGTGCATGAGACCAAGGGGCTTGATATTGAGGAGCTTGATGCCTTGGTGCTTGCCTCCATAGAGCTTGGTAAGGTGCCTGATACCATGGAGTCTGATGCTGGGTCAGAGGTCTAGTGCCATGATTAGCTTGTCTGGACACTTCTTTCTTGGCCTTTTCCTTTTGTGCTTTAAGGAGGGAGCACTGGCATCGGACATGCCCACTTAGACCGCAGTGATGGCATATAGGAGATCTTCTGATGGAAAGAGGCTTCTTAATGCTTGGAACATCATCATTAATCTTGTCCTTCCCTTTATCTTTAGCAATGGGGGGAGGCTCTGGTACTACAGGTTTGACAAATACAGTCTTGGAAGTAGAGGGAGTGTCAGTGGGAGAAGCTACATACCCGAGACCAGTCTTGTCAGTTGGGCTCTTCTGAATGGACAGCATGCGAGTCAGTTTTTCAATAGTGACTCTTTCTAATTGGAGCTGCGTCTCTAGTAGCTTTTCCTCGAGCTCTTGTACTCGGAGCAACAATGAACTCTTCTCAGTCTACAAACTATTCAGATCATGAAGGTGCTGCTTACTTCCTTCCCTCAGCTTTTCATACTCTACATAGAGTGTTTTGTATGCCTCTTTGAGTTCTTCCCCATTATCACTATGCTCCGAGTAATAAGAATCCTCCTCTTCAACAAGAGGAGCTACAAAGGCTAGAAATTTTTCAGACTCAGGAGCTTCTTCTTTTGACTCATCAGTAAGAGTCACATTTTAAGCCTTCCCCTTGCCCTTCTTGAGGTTCCCACAATCAGCTCTCGTATATGCCCAAATCCTGAGCATTCAAAACATCTTGGACCTCTCGGATCCTTCTTTTCTTCTTCCTTAGGTTCATCTTTTCTGGGAGCTTTCTTCATCTTTTCAAAAAACTTCTTCTTGAATCGGTCATCTCTCATAAGTCTTCTGAAATTTTTGGCCAGCATAGCCACAACTTTTTCTTCCTCCTCAGAGCCATCTTCAAATGAGGCTTCTACCTTTTTCTTGGAAGCTTTCAGGGCAATGGTCTTTAGCTTCTTGACCAGGGGCAAAGACAACTCATAAGTTTGAAGAGATCCCACCAACTCTTCAATCTTCATTTCTTATAAATCTTTGCTTTCTTCGATTGTAGTCACCTTGATCCTGAAACGCTCAAGCAAAGATCTTAGAATTTTTCGAATGAGTTTTACATCCGAAACGGGCTTTCCAAGAATCACCATGGAGTTTCTTAGGTCACTCATTTTGGAGTAAAACTCTCCAAATGTCTCTTCTTCTAACATCTTAATTTCTTCAAATCTGGAAATCAACATTTGAAGTTTGGCAGATTTTACAAGTTTAGTGCATTCATATGTTGTCTCCAAGATTTGCCATGCTTCTTGAACAGATTCACAGTTTGAAATTTTTGCAAATTCAGACGGTGAAAGTACTTGACATAGAGCATGGAGGGCTTTACCATTTGAAAGGCGTTCGTTTTTCTGTGGGACTAGTTCGAGTGCTGCATCCGCTGGTTTAGTCCAACCAGTTTCAACAATACTCCAACAGTCAATAGATTTTAAAAAGAAACGCATAAGAGCCTTCCAATAGCCATAGTTCGTACCATCAAAGGCAGGAACAGTATTAAGAGTTTGAGACATTTTTAGGTAGAAGTAAAAAAAAATAACACTCAAGAAATAAATCTCAACAGAGTGTACCAAGCTCTGATACCAATTGAAAAATTGAAATTGACTTCTAAGTGTGTGTGTGTGCACAAAGTGTTAACAAAATAATAACGGTGCGGAAATTAAATAACACAAGAATTTTTTTTTTTTTTTTTTGAGAAAATAACACAAGAATTTTGGTTAACAGAGTGGAAAACTCAATATGAGAAAACAACTCTGGGGCAGCCAAACCCAGGATATCCACCATTCAGAAGACTAGATACAAAGTAGTAACACTCACATACCCCTAATGCAGTGGTCGTACCTTGTTCTCTAACGTGTAACCCAACACGAACGCCTCCCAACCAGGTCTCCTACCTGAAGGGGTCTTCAATGGAATGCTTTACCTTAGAGCCAACGCCTAAGATAGACTTCAAATTAAGCGCAGCAACAGCACACACAGATACGGCTTCAGAGAGATCAACTCAGCTCAATAATCTCACAATATAGCTCTCTAAGCACTAATGGAATTCAATACTGAATTCTTGCTATTCTCAAGCCTAGGGACCTTTATTTATAGGCTGACGATTCAAATGAGCGTCTGGCTTAATAAAAACTGGGGGCCATCCGAACGGTAGTCATGGGCCTTCCTGACGGACAACTGTGCGATCAATTTGTTCGAGAATTTCGCTGAAATTCTTTCCTGAAATGAGCCGCGTTCGGACGGTGGTGCCCTGTTTTCCGAACGGTCGCACGTCTGCTTCAAGTAATTTCCATAAAGAGGCTTCGCGTATCCGGACCAAGAGGATGGTCATCCGGACGGCTGATCTAATCCACGCAATTTCCATACCTGATGCTCGCACGTCCAGAACATGATGACTGGCGTCCGGACGTCTGGATTTGAATTGCGATACTTGCCTTATGGATAGAGCGTCAGGACAGGAATCCACGTCTTCTGAACAGTTGCAGCAATCTTCCCATATCTGTTTTTTTTGGAAAGAAATCCTGTAGCTTGTCGAACACTGAGAGTCGTCCGGACGGGCTGCTGAATCATCTGGACGGATGCAAGCTGGAGCATTTCGAAGCTTCTCGACGCAGAGGAAGGTCCGGACGGGAATCCACGTCGTTTGGACGGATGATGCTTTAGTCTGATATGCATCCAGACGGTAGTCTTCCGGACGGCTGGTGCTTTGGACAGCTGGGCGTCAGGACGGTATGACACGTCCTCTGGACGGCTGATAGGGAACCGGATTTTCTGACTTGCAAACTGTGCAAAATCTTCTGGAAGCACTTCTGAATAGCAGAATCCCTGTTAAAAAGCATCTTTACAAAGAAGTGATTTTGTCCAACAGAATGTGGCCAATTATAAACAAACATATGGGGACCTTCTTCATTTTTTCGGAAAACTTCTTCTTGAACCGCTCATTTCTCATTAATCTTCCAAAAATTTTGGCCAGCATGGCCACAGCTTTTTCTTCATCCTCAGAGTCATCTCCAGATGAGACTTCAACCTTCTTCTTGGAGGCTTTCAAGGCAATGGTTTTTAGCTTCTTAATCGGGGGCAATGACAGCTCATAAGTTTGAAGAGATCCCACCAACTCTTCAATCTTCATTTCTTCCAGATCTTTGCTTTCTTCAATTGTAGTTACCTTGATTCGGAAACACTCAGGCAAAGATCTTAGAATTTTACGGATGAGTTTTACATCCGAGACAATTTTCCCAAGACTCACCATTGAGTTTCTTAGGTGCTCATCTTGGAGTAAAACTCTCTGAATGTCTCATCCTCCAACATCTTAATTTCTTCAAATTTAGAAATCAACATTTGAAGTTTGGCAGATTTAACAAGTTTGGTGCCTTCATATGTTATTTCCAAAATTTGCCACGCTTCTTTAGCGGATTCACTATTTGAGATTCTTGCGAATTCAGATGGTGAAAGTTCTTGACAAAGAGCATGGAGGGCTTTATAATGGAAAGTCGTGCATTTTTTGTAACACCCCATATTTAAGATATTGATTTTAATATCTTAAAACCAAGGCAAAAGAACAAATATGAATATAAATATTCATTTATTAAGGAGTTCTTATAGTTTTAGTTTAATAAAAATTCAAACGGTCCTTAAACTTTGGAATAACGAAAATAGGGTCAAACGAACTCTGTTTTGGTCGATTCAAAAGTTAAAACGCTCGTCTCGAAGTCTTCTAACTATCCTCCGAATTTTATAATTTTTGGACTTCGTTAAGAGTATGAAAACACTCACGAAAACAGTAACACCTGTTTTGAGCGAAAATTTAACATTTATACTAGTAGGCCCATTTTATTTGTTTAAAACCAGGCCACATGCTTAAGCGGAGCCCAGCCCACGATTGATTCAGTCCTCTCTCACGTTCCAGCAGGTGGTTCCCCCTTTAATTGATTTTTTTTTTACAAATACCTCCCCTTCTTGAGGCCAAACGTGTTGCCCAAGCTTGTGTCTAACCAAACTTGTTGCTCAAGGGTGATTCTCGGCCATGGATCTAAATGTGCTGCCCAAGTATAAATCCCAACCTTTGATCTTTCTTGCTCCCCAAGCTGAATTCCAGCCATTAGATGAGATAAAAAGGAGTTGATCTTGGCCGTCCAATTCGGTATAAAAGGAACCCATCCCCTTCATTCTCACACAGATTCTTCTTGATTCCTCTCTTCTCTCACAGTTCTTCACTGAATAATCTCCCCAGGAAAGAAAACAAGAGGATGAATAAAAGGGAAGAAAGAAGAGATAAAAGAAGAAGAGAGCACTCTCTCTCTCTCGTACAAAGAAAGAAACAAGAAGCCAAAAGAAAATGGACCCATTTCTCTCTTTCATCATCTTACCTTTATGGTTTAGTTGTTTTATTTATATATATATATTAAAGAAAAGAGGAGAGCAAGAGGAAAAGATATGAATAATAATAATAAAAAAATATGAATGATATTTAGTGTCAAATAAAGCTTTGCTGTAAAGCTTGTGTTTTAAAATAGGCTTTTCAAGTGGCGCAAAAGATTTATAAAACACGTCGTTATAATGCCTAAGTAAAAAGCTACTATTTTACAAAAGCGTTTTTACACCGCCCAAATATTTTAAAGTGTTTTTAGGCATTATTAATACTAATGCCGTTATTCTGCCCGAATTTTATAAGAATAAAATAAAGTTATTATTCTATTAATTTGTTTTGATACATAAAACTCAGTATTTATATTTGGTAAGCTATTATGTTTATCTGTTATAAAAATAATATATATGTGCTTAATTAATTGATGAAAGAAAAGAAATAATAAGGAGAGGATACTTTAGTTTAAGTTTTAGGTTTTAAATCTCAGAATATTTCTCTAAACTTCTTCTTGCAATTTATTTAGGTAGAAGATAGCTAAAATACTGCTCAGAAAATATCAGGTAAGGGAAACACTACCTCAAAACCCTGGCAAAGTTTTAATAAAACTTTTTCAAAAGAAAAAGTCAGGGATTTTCTAAACTCTTTCAACTCTTTTAATATTACTTGTCTTTTTTATATTATCAATATAATAATGCTTTTGTCATATGATGTGATTGAAATCTCATGTGATCATACTTGGTTTATATTTGATACATGTGCCCCATATGAATAAAGTTGATGATATCATAGTATATGTGTTACATGTGCACCATATGAGCAAAGGTTGATAATATCATAGTATATGTTACATGTGCACACAGTTTTACCCCCGCGGTACCATGTCATAAACGATCCGGATCATATATGTGTTATGTGGGTAGCATGGCAACCACACGGAAGGACGAAAGTGTGGGCTACCGGCCGGGTGGCCTTCACCTAGGGAAGTTCCCAACCCGGTACAGCTCTCCCCTGTGACGACAGGATGAGTCATAGTCGTCTTTTAAGACGAGCCAAACGTGCGCCGCTCATGGTTAATTAGCGGATATTGGACCAATGGAGGTTAAAACTTACATGTTGCATAAATGATTCATGCACCATTTATTCTACATTTGATCTAATTATATGTCATTTAACTGTTCCTTTATTTGCTAAATTATTTGAACTCTACTTAAAATTCCTGAAAAATATTATACTCTTGTTTGTTGTGTTTTCCTTACTGAGTTGTCAAACTCACCCCTTTTCCCCCCAAATCTTTTAAGATGACACAGTAAGACGAAGTCATTCTTTGTAATGGCGTAAACCTCGCTAAGAGCAATAAAATTGTTGGGGGACTGATATGACTTTTGTATTGTATAGTATGTTTCCCTTTTGAGATTTATAGCTTGTAAAGAGCTACTCTTATGTACATATAAATAAAATAGATGATTAAGGTCTATATTTGAAAAGGTGTGTTTTATGTAAATGTATTTTTAGGCTCAAGTTCGAGTTTCCCTTATATCCCAAAACGGGGGCGTGACATTTTTCTCAGTGACTTGTTCGAGAGTTGCATCCGCTGGCTTAGTCCAACCAGTTTCAACAATACTCCAACAATCAATAGATTTTAAAATGAACCACATATGAGCTTTCCAATAGCCATAGTTCGTACCATCAAAGACAGGAATAGTATTAAGACTTTGAGAAATTTTATCAAATAGAAGTCAAAAAGGAAAGATTAACACTCAAGAATTGAATCTAAATGGAGTGTACCAAGCTCTGATACTAATTGAAAATTAAAATGACTTCTAATTTAAAACAAGTGTGTGTGTGCACAAAGTGTTAACAAAATAATTTCAATGCGGAATTTAAAAGATACAAGAATTTTGTTAACGAAGTGGAAACTCAATAAGAAAAAAACCACTCCGAGGCAGCCAAACTCAGGATATCCACTATTCAGAAGACAAGATTAGTTACAAAGCAGTAGCACTCACATAACTTTATGCAGTGGTCGTACCTTGAACTCTGACGTGTAACCCAACACGAACGCCTCCCAACCAAGTCTCCTACTTGAAGGGGTCTTCAATGGAATCCTTTACCCTAGGACCAACCCCTAAGATAGACTTCAATTCAGCACAGCAAAAGCAAACAACGACAACGGCTTGAGAGAGACTAACTCAGCACAATAACTCTAAGAATATAACTCTCTAAGCACTATGGAATTCAATAACGAATTCTTGCAGTTTTCAAGCCTAAGGACCTCTATAAAAACTTGTTGGACCAAAAAGGGTGCAAACCCAAGTGTAGGTTTTCGCAAGTAATAATTCTCGGTAAGTATGAGGTCGATCCACAGGGAATGGTAGATACTAAGTAAAATTCCTATTATTGTGCAAAAAAAGTAAATTGAATGGATTTTTCCACTAAAAAGTGGAGCAATGGATAGATGATAAACTAAAATAAAATTAGCTAAACTAAATTAAGAAGAATTAAAAGAAAACACTAAGGCTTTAGGGATCCACCTAGCAATTTATTACATATTCTTGAGACATAATATAAAATAGATCAAACATGGGTTGATTGAGAACTTGATTTCATAAACATGACACAATAAATTAAGCATTCAAAATATTTTCGAATCATAACAAATCAAACAAAGTAAGCATTTGATAAAACAAAAATCATAATGAATCAAAATAAAGTTGTATCATTAAATTACTCTCAAATAAAATCAACCCCAAATTTAATCAATAATATAAGAGTATCAAGAATACATAATAAAAAAAACTAGGCTTCACCCCTAGCCTTAGCTAGAGATTTAGCCGCTCAAACAATAAAACCGGTTTGGAGCCTCCATAACTGCCCTCTCCTCTGGCTTTTCCCTCCTTCGCTTCTTCGCTTCTTCCTCCGGGGCTCTCTTTTCTTAAGACCAAAACATAGTATTTATAGTGCTTCCGAGGTCTTTTTGGGTTTTTCTTGGTGGTCAAGCTAAGGAAAGAATCACATCTTGCATTAATTGCACAGCAGCCCGAGGATGGAAATAAATCAGATCTTGAATCCATGTGTCTTGGTAAAAATTATGGAAAGAAATCATGACATGTCAATCTGATTTGTGCTCCACACGTCCATCACTAGGTATATATGGAAAGAATATGAACTTGTATTTTAGTTTTTCATCACTGTGCTCAGAGTAGTGAAGATCGTCCTGGTCTTCATGTGGAGCCACACAGGCTAGAAAATTCTCAAGAGATTCTTCTTCTTTTTCAGACTCATCGCTGAGAGTTGCAATGTAGGCCTTCCCCTTAGCCTGCTTAAGATTTGTACATTCGGCTTTTATGTGCCCAAAGCCGGAGCATTCACAACATCTCTGACCTCTAGGATCTTCTTCTAGCTCGGCTTCATTGGGAGTTTCCCTCAGTCCTTCAATGAATTTATCAATCTTCATCAATTTATTGATCTTGTTGGCGATCATGACTAACTCTTCTTCATTATCTGAGTCTTCATCTGATAGGACTTTGCTTTTAGTTGCTTTGAAAGCCATCCCCTTTGCTTTCTTGACTGGGGGTAGGGAATACTCATAAGTTTGAAGAGATCCCACCAACTCTTCAATCTTCATAGAATCTAAATCCTTGCTTTCTTCAATGGAAGTTACTTTAATCCTGAAATGCTCTAGCAAAGACCTTATAATTTTTTTGATGAGTTTTGCATTAAAGACCTTCTTCCCGAGACTCACCATCAAGTTTCTCAAGTCATTGATCCTGGTGTAAAACTCACCGAATGTCTCATTCTCTACCATCTTAATTTCTTCAAATCTAGAAATCAACATCTAGAGCTTGGCGAATTTAACAAGTTTGGTGCCCTCATATGTTGTTTCTAAGATTTGCCATGCTTCTTTAGTGGATTCACAATTTGAAATTCTTGCGAATTCAGATGGGGAAAGCGCTTGACATAGAGCATGGAGGGCTTTATCATTGGAAAGTCATGCACTATTTTGAGCAATAGATAGTTCGTCAATTGTAGCCTCTGGTTTAATCCAACCAGTTTCTACAATTTTCCAAACATCAATAGATTTTAAAAAGAAGCACATACAAGCTTTCCGATACCCATAATTCGTGCCATCAAAGGCAGGAATGCAACGAAGAGATTGAGACATTATATAACAATAATTGAAGTCAAAAAGATCACACTCAAGAAATAAATCTTAAATAGAGTGTACCAAGCTCTGATACCAATTGAAAAATAAAATAATGACTTCTAACAACCAAGTGTGTGTTTGTATGCAACAAAATATCTTAAATGCGGAAAAATAAAAGGGACAAGATATTTGTTGACGAAGTAGAAACTCTGCGAAGAAAAAAACCACTTCGAGGCAGCCAAACCCAGGAAATCCACTATCCAAAGACAAAGCAAGTTACAAAGTACTCGTACTCACAAAACCCATTGCAGTAGTCATACCTTTAACTATAACACAAAGCCTATCGTGAACGCTTCAAAACCAAGTCTTCTACTTGAAAGGGTCTTTGATAGATTCCTTTACCTTAGGGCCGACCCCTAAGATAGACTTTACATGAACTGTTGAGCACACACCGGCAACGGCTAGAGAGCTAGCGGATCTTCAATTCTCCCTAAACGGTCTAAGCACTATGGAATTGGATACAGAATTCATACAAATTACAAGCCTAGAGCCCTCTATTTATAGGCTTATATATTACCTAAATCTGCTCAAATTTGAACTCTGGCTATCGAGCGTACGGACGGAAGTTAGCCTCGTCTGGACGGTCTTCTGTGACTACCTTCCAGAATAGCGCAATTCTTTCCATAATAGGTCCACGTCCGGACGGCTTGGCCGAGCGTCTGGACAGTCTTCACTGTAACTCCTTTCTGCGCTCAAGAAGGAAGTCCAGAATATTCTGAAATGCTGGATAGCGTTCGGACGTGTTGCCACGTCGTCCGGACGTCTTGCAGAGACTTCCCAAACAATGTCGAATAAAAATCCAACTCTATGTAGAAATTGGAGAAGCTTGACGTAGCGTCCGAATGGTGTTGTTCTGACATCCAAACATCTTCAACGCTGAAGCTTCTAGACATTGCGAGGCGTCCGGATGCCTTCAAAGGCCCGTCCAGACGGTTGCACAGGAACCGGTTGTTTTGACTAGGAAACTGCATGGAATCTTTACTGACATCTTCTAGAAACTTATGATCAGTCACATGACTTGAAATGAACATTGTCCATATTACATGAAGACTCTGAATAGAAACCGATCATCCTTTTTAAATTGCAACCATTACATAAAGTGTTTTTCTCATTCAGAATGTAGCCAACATAAAATACTAATACTTAGGAAGCGTCTAGGAGGAAGGAGAGTCCCACTCCCTCGAGACATAGAAAAGTTCTTTATCCCAATATTTATTATTGGAATAAATTTGTTTTAATGTGACAAACTGTTGCTTCGCCCTGACAATGAGGGCCAGGGTTCCGGTCTTGGAGTATACATGTCGGTAGATAGGAAAGAACTTCGGAATAGACATCTAATGCCGAGGTTCATCTCTAGCCATATTATGTAGGAGACAAGAAAGAGCCTCCACCCGTTAGGCATCACTTGAAACGGGGACAGCTAGAGGTAATGCAATAGTTCCCAAGCGATGGGTTGAAGAAGGAAGCGGAGACCCACCATAAGCATCCGTCTATAGAAACAAATGTCCCTAGAGCTGGGTTTCGGGAAGATGTGCTGGTCAGCCCTGAGAAAATGAAGGCGCATGGACGGCGGGACATCAAAGTTATGCTAGAGGTAGAACTCATCCGCCACCATGTATTTAGAGCGTAACCCACAGGCATACTTCATGTAACGTCCTGTTTCCACGTGACATTACTACATCAGACATTACTACACATTAGAGCTGACTAAAATACCTCGATACGTTTATTAAAAGTTACTTAGGTTTATCTTTACATGCCATATGCACACTAGGTGCTTCAAAATTAGTGCCACAAACGGCACATAAGCATATAACATAAAACATGGCAAACATGACATCGTTATAAATATTTACATGCCATAAAACAAATCACACATAAGCACAACTAGTAATTTCTAAACTAGCACATAATAGTTCATTCAAAACTGGCATATGGGTCCATGCCTTTGTTCTCCAGATCTGCATCAATAACTTTGCAAATATGACGTTATCATATTTACATAGACAAACAAGTGAGTCATCCATTTTCATATCTAAGTTACCATCAGATTAATAACAGTTCATAAATAATACAAATGCAAAGGTTGTATGAATGTGCATTGTAGTAACCATTTAGTTTGGTGTTTTATGATCATCTTTCTCAGACCTCTCGTTCTTAGGTATCCGAACCCGTTCATGTCCTTCGCCTCACACTTAAAGTCTTACCTGTTTTCAGTGGAATCCTACTGGTCCCAACATTAGTTATATATGAGGACTTCGGACTCCCCTGGGTCACTATGAACACCCTGGGTCCATTGACTAGCCTTCCTTCCACTTGCTACTACATCAACTTGTTGATGGCTATCACCTCAGCCGTTATATTAATTGGACACAACATGCAATGCATGAACAACCATATGCAATAAACCCACACCACACAGTCCTAATGAAACATAGAATCATTCCTCAGTAAGTACATCCATACTTACTCTCCTTGGTGTAGTTTCTTAGCTCCTTGTCTATAACAAATATATACAAAGAAGATGATATATACATCAGTCCTTTTTCCAATACTAAAAATGTATATATATTTTTACATCACTTTACTCATCATTTTTAGTTATCAATTAAAAGGTAATCACTTATAAGTCTTTTGTAGGAATGCAAATGCTAAGATAAATATGTAAAGGGATAGGGAAATTAGCGGCAAAGCCACTTTGTAGGAATGCAATAAATAATAAAATATGAGTGGTCAAACCAACTCTGTAGTAATAAATAAATAAACTCTGTAGTAATAAATAAATAATAAGATATGAGTGGTCAAACTAACTCTGTAGTAATAAATACACAAGAAATGAAATCAAATATTAAGGAAGAGATGTCAAGATTTACTTACCAATTTGATTTGGAGAGAAAAATAACTTCAAGAACACCAAAGTGGTTGTGTGGTAGAAGGAGAGAAAAATAGAGAGAAAACCAAAGCAAAAGCTTTCTTGAAAGTTGTCTATGATTTGTGTGGAAAGACTAAGACCCTTGCATGCTTATTTATGGGAGGAAAGTAGGGGTATTAAGGTGAAAAATGTAATAAAAGAATTAGCTTATTGGATAATGTTTTGCAAACTAGTCCTTACTTTATTATTTATTTGGATTTTAGAATTTTCGTCCAACTAGAGGGCAGCCTACTCCGAGAATTATTTCAATGGTCAAACCTACTCCGATTGATGTAAAATTTTGAGGGTAGATAGAGGACTTTAAGACAAATACTTTCTCTTTTTGGTTCGACTCATTTTGAGTTTGTTTTGACTTAGTTCCGGTCAAGCCAAAGTTTCTGTCTATAAAGCCAAAATATCTTTAAACCACTTTCTGCGTTCACACTTGCTTTATTGATTTTTCTTTCTTGTCATGATTACTCTTGAGA
Source organism: Alnus rubra (assembly GCA_028654335.1). Lineage (NCBI taxonomy): Eukaryota > Viridiplantae > Streptophyta > Magnoliopsida > Fagales > Betulaceae > Alnus > Alnus rubra. The sequence continues at coordinate 556,829 of JAJPGS010000712.1, read as the reverse complement.
TATTCTATCATTTCATCATTACTCTTGTTTTTTATACATAAATGTTTCTAGAAGCATGGAGATATTTTTCTTTGACAGTTTTTCGTTTAATATCAACAATTGGGTTATTTAAGCACCGGTTTTGGATAAAAAGTTAACTGTTACTAAATTGAATTCTGACTTCACAGGATTCAAGTATAAACTATATATATACTATATTGAGTAATTAGAAGCCATAAAAACATTTTTATCAAGCCTAAATTTAAAGGTCAAAGTTTAACCAAAAGTGCCACTTGGCACCTAAATAGTCAACTACAAATCCAAAAAGTCAAAATGTGGACTTTTCACAAAATTTTACCATGTGATATATTTCTATTGTGAGCACCACAGTTCTATTGTTACTTTTAGGTTTTTAAGGATTTTTAGGTTTTGATCTTTTAAGTTTTCAAAACAACTTTAAGTTTGCTTATAAAAGCATGTGGATATTGTCTCCTCAACAATATCAATGATTTCTTAAGAGATTGAAATTACTGGGCGTTACACTTCATGTCCAGAGGAATATCTCCGGTGACAGTGACCTTGTTCGTAGGCAAGGTTTCCCTACCTTCAATAGCCCCCATGGGTTGGTCTTCATCGCAGAAGGCTGGACTGGAGAAGGGGTTTTCTTCCCTGAAGAGGTCATTGCCGAAGAAGGAAGTGCTGGTGGAGGAAGACATTTTCACTGGTGAGTAGAGGTTGGGTTGCAAAGCATGAGAGAAGGGAGAGGAAAATTTCAAAGGTAGAGAGAAAAGGGCACAAATGAAGGAGAGCTAAATACAGCTAAATGCGGAAGGTAGGGGTATTTATACTAGAAACCCCCAGAAACATAGCGATGGTACAATGGCTGTCATTAAATGCCTCAAGTAAAGACTTAGACCGTCATATCATGGGTAGTGTAACTATTGGAATGTCAGGGGTGAAGCGACGTTTGGGGTACAGAGACAACTCATCACAAGGTGTCAGCTGAACTCCCAGGACACCTGGCAGTAGTGCAATGGATGGCAGCAGGTAATCATTAAATACATTCGGTAAAAACCCAAACTGTCATACTCGGGAAGCGTAATGGTCGAAATGTCAAAAGTCAAGCGACATTTGAGGTGCAAAGATAACAGGCGCATGTCCCTGGTGACGTTACGGACATGGAATCCAGATGGTTACAGCTAGCGGGAATTCAAAGTGTTTAAACGTGGGCGCCATAACAGTAAATTGTACAAGGAAACGATAAATTGTTTGAAGCCTCAGGAAAAGCCGAGGCCTGGGCTATGAATATGACAAAATTCCCATTATCTGAATTCTAAGCTCGGACAAGGGAATTGGGGGGTAACTGTTGGGAATAATTCAGCTCAGCACGGCCCACTTCAGGAATTACGAGCCTTTGGGCCCACATTGGCTCACTTGTGAATATGGGCCTGAGCCCATCAGATATTAACCTGCAAGAGTAAATACCTAGGAGCCCCAGGTATTTATTATTCTGGGACCAGCGTAACGGACTAGGGATCCAATATATGCGATCCCGAATATTTCAGAATCACGCACGGTCCCCAAAAATCCAAGATTACACTAATCCCAGATTTGTTGCCGTGAGTCTCTCTTTGAGGCTAATAAGGAAAGGACCTCAGTTTGGAAGGTAGAGGGTTCCGAGTGAAGATCTAATTTTGGAGGTGCTCCTAGGTCAAGGGAGAGAAAGAAGAAGAAACCCTAAGGCGGTGAAGGTATCATTCAGCTTATAAATAGGCCAAGACCTCAGGTATGAAAACAAGACTGATATTATTATACTTGTGCATACTTTACACAGAAACACTGATTTAGGCATCAGAGGGAAGAACGCCGGCCAACTCCAGGCGTGTTTTCTTGGCTTTGTCTGTTTTGTAGCGAACATGGGACGTGAAGAACATTGTAGAGCGAGCTGTCACACCATACCGGAATCTGCACCTACAAGTCGTATGCCTGGATATTTTGCAGGCTTTTTAATGTCAACTGGCAGCTTATTCTCACCCACTCCCATCTATTCCTAAGAACAATGATTCTACACCATAAGGTATACCTTATGCTCTTTCTTTATTCCTTTCTTATGATAATAAACTTTCTTCTGCTTATAAACATTTTAATTTGTCTGTTTTATCCCATTTTGAACCTAAGATTTTCCATCAAGCTGTTAAGTACCCACATTGGCGTGAGGCTAAGCAAAATGAAATTCACGCTCTTGAAGAAAATAATAATGGATCCTCACTGATCTACCACTTGCTAAACATCCAATTGGATGCAAGTGGGTCTATATAGTGGATGGTACCCATTGAGGGTAGGGCTGTAAATAAACCAATTTATTCGACAACTCGCTCAATACCCGTTTGGTAACCATTGAGATTTAATCATGCATGACCAGCATTAAATCTCACATTACCAACTGGCTTCCACTTCCTTCACACGTTACCCACTGCCATTGACCAGCATTAAATCTCACTCTAATCCATGCGTGATCTTATGCATCGTATTTTCCAAAGTCCCTCTTAACCGTTGATCACAAGACGCCATATTCCTCACTGTTCATTTGTTTTGAACTTTGGCATCCATTGTTTCATCTTCTACAATCTTCTCAAAATTTCCTCCAAGGGACCCATTCTCTTATCTTCTCTCTCCTCCCTACTTTGCCACATCAACGTTCTAGAGTCCTCTCTCGACCATTTTTCCATCTCTTCTTCTCCAGTTGAAGGGTTTCAGTATTCTTCCGTCTAGTTCCATAAGGTAACTAGATATAGCCATGGTTTTGTGGAGGAAAGATTATCCTCCCCAAAACTCTAGCGCTACTAGGTTCATATTTAGCTAACTCAAGCTCGAGCTCAAGTCCACTCGATCCGCTTGTGTACCTGGCTCAACTCGAAATTGAGTTTTTTGGCAAGCCTGAGCTCGAGCTAAGGTATGCACCTAACAATTTGAGTTCAGACAAGGGTTTCTTAGCCTGGCTTGAGCTCGAGCTCGGCTTGTTTAAAGGTCCTCTAAGCCAATTTCGGAATGCTCAAACTTGACTCGGCTCGTTTACAGCCCTAATTAAGCGCTACAAAGCTCGACTTGTGAAAATTGACTTCTAAATAAAAGGGCAAGTGTGTGCAATAGTGTACAACAAAAATAATAATGCGGAAAATAAAAGACACAAACATTTTTGTTGACGAAGTGGAAACTCAAGTAAGAGAAAAACCACTCCGGGGCAGCCAAACCCAGGATATCCACTATTCAGAAGACAAGACTAGATACAAGATAGTAACACTCACATACCCCTGATGCAGTGGTCGTACCTTGCTCTCTAACGTGTAACCCAACACGAACGCCTCCCAACCAGATCTCCTACCTGAATGGATCTTCAATGGAATCATTTTCCTTATGGCCAACCCCTAATGGAATCATTTGCCTTAGCGCGTTCGGATGGGAATCCACGTTGTCTAGACGGTTGCATCAATCTTCCCATAAATGAACTTGGAAAGAATCTGAAGCTTGATTGAATACTGAGAGGCGTCCGGACGGGCTGCTGAAACGTCCGGACGGATGCAAGCTGGAACAGAAGCTTCTCGATAGAGTGGAGGGTTCGGACGGAAATCCACGTTGTCCTGACGGATGATGCTTGGTCTGTCTGAGCGTTCGGACGGTATGGCACATCGTCCGGATGGATGGAACAGTGGACAGATGAGCGTCTGGACGGGATGGCACGATTGTCCGGACGGCTGATAGGGAACCGAAATCTTCTAACTTGTAAGCAGTGCAGAATCTTCTGACATCACTCTGAATAGTGGAATCCCTGATAAAAGCATCTATACATACAAGTGATTTTGTTAACCAGAATGTAGCCAATCAAAACCTAACAAACCCCCATTTGGCCATTCTGGGACAAAAATCACTTGACCGGTTTGGAAATACATTCCCGGTCCAAAAATAAAAATTACTCCCCCTTTTTGTCACAAAGTGACAAAGGGTAAACAGAGTAATAAAAGAAACCACTGTAATAAAAATTACTCCCCCTAATGGTCTCAGAAGGACCCAGGAAACAGAGTAATATTAGTTCAACAGTTTTACAAAAGTAGCTAAATATAACACAAATGTCACAAAAGAAAACTGAAAAGATAGCTACCAAAAACAAATTACAACCAGAGAAACTCAATCATCCGCTGCCATAGGTGACATCCTCCTCATCATCACTACTGCCAGGATGATGGTACTTGAGGCACAACTTGAGATCCAGCTGATTCTGCTCTACTCGCTTGTTGATGGAATGCATCTCCTGCTATATAGAAGTGATGGACTGCTGCATAGTGCTCATGCCTCCCTGAATAGCAGCCAAGGCCTCCATGATCTGTGAAAAATTGATCTCCGACTCTGAAGGCGGGACTGTTTGAGAGGATGAAGCCATATCTGGAAAGCCGACTGGCATGGTAGAATGGGCACCTCATCATCGGAGTCATCTCTCTCGCAGCTGTGCATTGGACTTCATCAAATTCTGCTTGCTAATGGGCTGCTGAATCTTCATCTTCGGTTCTCCAGTTATGTTGATGCCTGACTGAAGAATAATCTGAGTGAGCAGGCAGCCAAAAGGGAGACCGGTATTACCCTCATCACGGGCCTCCAGCATGACGCTCATAATATGCTTGCACAGGCAAAAAGGCAAGCGGAGGTGGATGGCATACATGAGCTAAGCCTTCTTCAGAATCAGGTCGCTGCGCCTGACAACTGGCCATAGGTTGTGTTGCATTATCTTGGCTAGCAAGCGATGAACGGGAGACAGTGCGCCAATCCGGATGGTGGTAGTACACTCTTCTCCCTGTGGAATTGCATGGAAGAACTCTCGGAGATCGTCCATAGAGGGAAGAAGCACCACCTCCTTATAAGGACTGCCGGGCAGATCGAGGATTGGAACGCCTATGAAGTGACTGATGATCTGGGGATCAACAATGATGATGTGCCCGTCAACAGTGGACTGCACGACCATCCCACGATCATCATCCTGCGCCACCTCCAGGTTGGCATAGAAGAGTCTATCCAGCCTGGTGAGAACAATGCAGGCACATGTGTAGAGGTATCCCCAGTGGTAAGTCTGAATAGTCTCATAAATACTATCCAGCGGAGGCACCATAATGTCAGATTGAACCACATTGCGCTCCACAATGACTGTGCGGTCCATGATTTTGGTTTGTAGGGCGCTCCTCTCTTCCTTTGTCCTCTGGCGGACCGTACGCTGGGAACTGACTGCAGACATGATTCTGCAAAAGGTGACCAACAAGATTTTGCCAAGAATAATCCAAAAATATACTCGTTAGGTCGCAAAAAAATGGCAAAGTAATGACAGTACAACGAACTATTAAAAAAAGACAGAAATTATCACATTTATAGTCCCACAAAGTATCACCACAAATAATCCCAACATGGCAAATATATGCATCTCATAATCTCAAAAGCATTCCAAAAAAGATCAACATTCTAACAGTTAAAATAAACTGAAGAGAAAAGGACTAGACGAATACCTGAATTGTGAGATTAATGCACAAAAAGACAAAGAGGGATGAGATAAGGCCAAAAACACTCAAGAAATAACTCACTAAAAGCCAAAAAGTGAGATTGTGGTGGGGTAGGGAGGAGAAATGGCGACCAGGGATATATATAGCCTCTGTGGGGTCCCCGTTCGAAGGGTGTATTAATGCCGTCCTGATGCGCGCTGCCTCGGAAATTTGTAGACTGGCCGCGAGCGTCCTAATGATATATCCTTACCGTCCGGCCGTTGGTTGCCGCGCACATCCAGACGTAACCTGATCCCTGTCCGGACGACTAAGCTCCGCCCGTCCAGACTCTAGAAGAAAATATCGTCCGGACAACGAAAATCCACCCGTCCATACGCTTCACACTGAAAAATAAAAAATAAAAACTGAGGAAAATTTACAAAAATCAATTTTTCTCAAGTCAATTTCAGAACACGCATGTATAATCCACTGATAACACAATCAGAAAGCATCTCAAAACTAAGCAGAGATATAAAAGAGAGTTGAGATTTTAATCAGCACAAATATTTTCCTGGACATAGAAAATTCAAACAGACAACTCAACTCATGCAATGCGTGTGTGTGTGAAGACTTAACCCGCAAGGTATGACTATCATAGATATGACAAAGAGCAACTAGATTTCCCAGACAAGAGAGAAAATCAATGCAAGATTAGTCAAAAGTCAAACCTTATAATTTACTAGGGCCTAGCCACCCTCATCTGATACACTCCCCCTAAGATGCAACACCTAATTGTTTTACTTGTACTATGAAGGACAAAGTAAATGTTTTACTTGCATGTAGAGGGCAAGGCATAAATCAAATTCAACACATAAGCAGTGAATAATTAGAGCACAAAATTCAAATGATTTACTGCTTAATTCTTATGATGCTGCAATCTAGAGGGAATGCCAGAGTTCTTAGGTTCTAGGTTCAACTAGCATGTGGTCAATTTGGCCATCTTATCAAAGACCTCTTCTCTTATCCAAAATTTCTAGAAACACAAAGTCAGAGAAGGAAAGATGTACCTTTTAGGAGGGTTGTGGATAGTGCACATTTTTCATTGCATGAGAAAAGAAGCTATCCTACTTTTGCATATACAGGAAAACAACTTGGCAAATTATAGTCAGAGACTCTCAATTATATCTAAGCAAAGTAAATTAATACTCAAAGAATTGAGATATCAAGAGAAAATACATGCAATTATCTGTTATGCCAAGAAAAAAAATCATGCAAATTCTCCCCAATTTTTTTTTTTGATTATTATTATTAAAAATTGCAATATGGAAAAACATCTTATGCAAGGCAAGATCAAACCTGATGATGCCAATACAGAAAGGCAGTCGCTTGACCTGCTTTTTCTGTCTTCCCACAAATAACCTGCAAACTTCTCTTAAGAGAAATAGGGGGCAAAACACAACTGGTTCCTAGATTGCATACAAGATATAACAAGTAAGATAAGCAATCAAACCCGATGCCATAGGATTAGGAACCAAATCCTAGGCATGAATACCCGATCCTGCTAGGTGTGTCTGTTCCCCCTCATGGGGTGACTATCCTTCTTAACCCAAGCCTGCCTTCTTGTAGGTGGTTGCTGGCAGGACTGCATCATCCACTCCATCATACTCTGCATCCAGATAGATGGCTCACTGAGGTACTGCTCTTCTTTCACCTTCTGAGGCCTCATAGATTGCTTGGATTTTTTCTTGGAGTTGCCACTGTGATTGGCAGGTACAAATCGTTGCTAAGGCCGCTGATGCTGGGATGCCTGGTATTGTGGTCCATGAGACCAAGTTGATATCTTGGTGCTTGATGGTATAGGGCTTGATACCATGGAGTCTGGAACTGGGCCGAAGGTCTAGTGCCATGATCAGCCTGTCAGGGCACTTCTTTCTTGGCCTTGGCTTTCTAAGCTTTTAGGAGAGAGCACTGAGGACGAACATGCCCACTTAGGCCCTAATGATGGCAGATGGGAGGTCTTCTGATGGAATGAGGCTTCTGAGTGCCTGGAACATCATCGTTGACCTTGTCCTTCCCTTTATCTTCAACAGTGGGAGGAGGCTCTGGGACTGTAGGTTTCACAAATACAGTCTTTGAAGTAGAGGGAGCTACATACCCGAGACCAGTCTTGTCAGTTGGACTCTTCTGGATAGACAGCATACGAGTCAGCTTCTCATCAGTGACTCGTTCTAACTGGAGCTGAGTCTCTAGCAGCTTCTCCTCGAGCTCTTGTATTCTGAGTAGCAATGAACTCTTCTCAGTCTGCAAACTGTTCAGATCATAGAGGTGCTGCTTGCGACCTTCCCTCGGCTTCTCATACTCTATATAGAGTGTCTTGTAGGCCTCTTTGAGCTCTTCCCCATTATCACTGTGCTTCGAGTAGTAAGAGTCTTCTTCTTCAGCATGTGGGGCAACAAAGGCCATAAATTTTTTAGACTCTGGAGCTTATTCTTCTTACTCATAACTAAGAGTCACATTGTATGCCTTCCCCTTGCCCTTCTTAAGATTCCCGCAATCGGCTCGGATACGCCCAAAACCTGAGCATTCAAAACATCTGGGATCCTTCTTTTCTTTTTCCTCTGGTTTAGCTTCTTTGGGAGCTTTCTTCACTTTTTCAGAAAACTTCTTTTTGAATCGATCATCTCTCATAAATCTTCTGAAATTCTTGGCTAACATAGCCACAGCTTTTTCTTCCTCCTCAGAGTCATCTTCAGATGAAGCTCCTACCTTCTTCTTGGAAGCTTTCAGGGCAATGGTCTTCAATTTCTTGACCGGGGGCAAGGACAGCTCATATGTTTGAAGAGATCCCACCAACTCTTCAATCTTCATCTCTTCTAGATCTTTGCTTTCTTCAATGGTGGTCACCTTGATTCTAAAACGCTCAGGCAAAGATCTTAGAATTTTTCGGATGAGTTTTACATCCGAGAGAGGTTTCCCAAGACTCACCATGGAGTTTCTCAGGTCACTCATCTTGGAGTAAAACTCCCTGAATGTCTCTTCTTCTAACATCTTAATTTCTTCAAATTTTGAAATCAACATTTGAAGTTTGGCCGATTTAACAAGCTTAGTGCCTTCATATGTTGTTTCCAAAATTTGCCATGCTTCTTTGGCTGATTCGCAGTTTGAAATTTTGGCGAATTCAGATGGAGAAAGTGTTTGGCACAGAGCATGGAGGGCTTTATCATTTGAAAGACGTACGTTTTTCTAAGGGACTAGTTCGAGTGCTGCATCCTCTTGTTTGGTCCAACCAGTTTCAACAATACTCCAACAGTCAATAGATTTTAGAAAGAAATGCATACGTGCCTTCCAATAGCCATAGTTCGTACCATCAAAAACATGAACAGAATTAAGAGTTTGAGACATTATAATAAATAGAAGTCAAAAATAACACTCAAGAAATTAATCTTCTCATAGTGTACCAAGCTCTGATACCAATTGAAAATTGACTTCTAAATAAAAGGGCAAGTGTGTGCAATAGTGTACAACAAAAATAATAATGCGGAAAATAAAAGACACAAAGATTTTTGTTGACGAAGTGGAAACTCAATTAAGAGAAAAACCACTCCGGGGCAGCCAAACCTAGGATATCCACTATTAAGAAGACAAGACTAGAAACAAGATAGTAATACTCATATACCCCTGATGCAGTGGTCGTACCTTGCTCTCTAACGTGTAACCCAACATGAACGCCTCCCAACCAGATCTCCTACCTGAAGGGGTCTTCAATGGAATCCTTTACCTTAGGGCCAACCCCTAAGATAGACTTCAGTTGTAGCACAGCAACAACACACTTGCAATGGCTTCAGAGGAAACTTAATCAGCTCAATGATCTCTCAAAATAACTTCTCTGAGCACTTGTGGAATTCAATACCGAATTCTTGCAGTTCTCAATGCCCAGGGGCCTCTATTTATAGGCTAAGGTACAGAATAGGCGACTGCAGTGATATATGCGGGTACCGTTCGAACGGTGGACATGGGTCGTCCGGACGGAAAACTGTGCGACAGAGTTTTCCAAAAATTTCGCCGAGAAATCTTTCCTGTTTAAGAGCTGCGTCCGGACGGTGAGATACAATCGTCCGGACGGTCGCACGTCCGCTGCAAGTAATTTCCATATAAGGCTTCCGCGCGTCCGGACCAAGGGGGATGGTCGTCCGGATGGTTGATCTTCAACACGCAATTTCCATATTTACTGTGCGCACATCTGGACCATGAAAGGCAGGCGTCCAGAAGATAACAAACTGGAGTCCGGACGGTTGAATTTGAATTGTGATTCTTGCCTTAAGGAGAAGCGCGTCTAGACAAGAATTCACGTCGTCTGGACGGTTGCATCAATCTTCCCATAAATGAACTTGGAAAGAATCTGAAGCTTGATCGAATACTGAGAGGCGTCCGGACGGGTTGCTGAAACGTCCGGACGGATGCAAGCTGAAACAGAAGCTTCTCGATACAGTGGAGGGTCCGGACGGAAATCCATGTCGTCCAGACGGATGATAATTGGTCTGTCTGGGCATCCGGACGGTATGCCACATCGTCTAGGCGGATGGAACAGTGGACAGATGAGCGTTTGGGCGGGATGGCACGATCGTCCGGACGGCTGACAGGGAACCGAAATCTTCTAACTTGTAAGCAGTGCAGAATCTTCTGACATCACTCTGAATAGTGGAATCCCTGATAAAAGTATCTATACATACAAGTGATTTTGTCAACCAGAATGTTGCCAATCAAAACCTAACAACTTGTAGCAAAGGAATATATACACAATGCGGAGGTCTTGATTACTATGGGACATTTTTCTCCGGTTGCAAAACTCACTACTATCCATTGTTTGCTTGCTCTTACAACTGCGAAGCATTAGCATCTATATCAATCACCTTGCAGTTCCCAGGAAACGACATTCCCTTTGTAAAGTTTGCCTTTTTCATGGGGTCTTAGATGAAGAGGTATATATATGCAATTACCTCCGAGCTTTGTTAGTAAGGGGTTGCAAAATGAATAAGTCCTTGTATGGTTTAAAGAAAGTTTCTCGACAATATTTTTCGAAGTTTTGTACCACACTACTTAGTCATGGCTTTGTGCAATCTAAATCTGATTATTCCTTGTTTACCAATTTGCAGGGGTCTTCTTACATAGCCTTATTGGTCTATGTTTATGATATAGTCATTGCAAGAAATGATCCTATAATAGTATCCAATCTCACGAGTTTTCTCAATGCCCAATTTTAACTTAAAGATCTCGGTTCATTGAAGTACTTTCTTGGGTTAGAGATTACTAGACGTGCTAAAGGTATTTCAATGTGTCAACGAAAATATGCCTTGAAATTCTTCAAGATTGTGGACTCCTTACTACAAAACCTACAAAGTTTCCCATGGAGCTGAATGTTAAACTTTCACGTACTGAAGGTGTTTTACTTGAAGATTCTACTAGCTATAGAAGATTAATTGGTTGTTTGCTCTATTTGGCAATTACCATACTTGACCTTGCTTATCTCGTGCAAGTTCTAAGTTACCATCCTCGCACGTTATCTTAAGCATCTTAAATTAATTATTCTTTCCTTCTTCTAATTTCCATTTGAAGGCTTTTTGTGATTCCGATTTGGTTGGTTGCCCAGATACACATCGATCTATTACCGGATATTGTGTTCTCTTAGGAGATTCCCTTATCTCATGGATAAATCCAAGAAACATAAAATTGTATGTAGATCTTCAACAGAGGCCAAGTATAGGCCTATGGCTGCCACATGTGAAATTATGGGGCTCCTCTCTTTGCTTGGTGATCTACATATTGCTACAAATGGCTTCTATGTTGTGACAATGAAGCTGCATTACATATTGCTACAAATCCTGTCTATCATGAAAGAATGAAGTATATATAAATTGATGCCATATTATACGTGAAAAAAATTCAAATGTATACGAACTCTGCATGTTTCTTTTAAACACCAACTTGTTGACATATTTACAAAAGCTCTTGGTAGGACTTACTTCCTTATCCAAGATGGGTGTTCTTACTAGGAAGGACATAAAATTTCTACAAACTGGGTAGTAAAGTTCCCACAACTTAGCCTTTGTTAATCGCTGCTTGTATAAATAGGTGAAACGTTGTATCAAGGCATATAATATAAGAGAGCTTATTTCTTCTTCTCATCGCCCTCTATCTGAAACAAAAGTATCAAGGGCGGAGGGAGGGGGGGGGGGGGGGTGGGGTCGAGAGGAGGCACTTGCCCTCCCTCACCTCCTTAAAATTTGTAACAGTTGTCTTCAACTGTTATGAAAAGTCAGTGTATAAAATGTAAAAAAGAAGAAGAAATAAGGAAGAAAAGAATGAAACTTCAAGAGTTCAATTCTCCTATGTTCAAAGAACAACAATGATCCAAGATATCTACTATCCGCCAACCTACAACTATGCGAGAAATGTTGAACTGTATTTACAACTAGAAACAGAATGAACTACTCCTATCACACGTGTATAACCTCCTAACTGGATTCCAACTGCCCAGCATAATCGCCTTACATCATGCAATAGTCTCCACGTGTACTGTTGACGAGTCAACCCATCTTCTACAAGCTTCCCGCATCTTCACTCCCTTCCACTTACTAAGCTAACTATCTTGCATCCTTAAGCTTCCCATAGAACTCCTCTGCAATCTCAATCTATCATCGTTGATCCCTTACTCCTCCTTGTGAATTTTTTTCAAATATTCTTGTTCCCCCCCCCCCCCCCCCCTCTCAATCACTCATTAGGAGACAATATTTTTCAGGAGGACCAAGATTCATGACTCAAGCCAACAATCTGTCACTATTTTAGGCGTTTTGGTAAATTAGGTCAGAGTTGTTCAGCAGTGCAAGTGAAGGTTGACGAAACCAAGGTTGAAGATGACTTGTTTTAATTTTTTGCAAAACGCATCGTTTAAGCTATGAGTTTACAAAAAGAAAGTTTAATTGATTCAAACGCACAATTTCACTTATTTTGCTGGATTTGGTTTAGTCCTAAAGCGGCACCGTTTATTATTGTGAGATTGTTAGAGGTACCAACTTTTTCTTCCTTGGAAATTGGTAGGTATCTCGAAAGTTTCACTTTTTTTTTTTTGTAAGTACATCAGAAACAATTACAACAAAAAATTAAAAGTACAAACACAGGAGGGCTAGGGCAACCCAAAATTTAATCTATGAATGAAAGTACGCGGGGGCAATACTTCCGAAGATGCGGGCCCTTTGCTTTGAGGCACTGATGCCACAAAGCCAGGGTCACCATTAAAGGTGATTTCACAAGTGTATTAAGTCACAAGGACCAAAACACCAAAACATGGGTAAACTGGGGGAAAGGGAGACAACAAAGAAGCCCAATAAAACAAACAAACACAAAAACTTAAAAAGCAAATACAACAGAAGTCCTGTTGATGGAGAAGGAGTGGGAGCCGTCCGTGACGGCGCTTGAGGTCCACGTGCCGCCAAGGGGAGGCCTCTCAACAGCCGAATTCGCCAGCGAAGCCCAGAAACACCGGAGGCAGTCAAGGTGGAAAGCGGGGAGAGCAACCATGACACCCACGCGCCGAAGAGAGCAGAGAGCTCTCTGGAGCGTGTGTGCCACGCGCGGGGAAGCAGAAGCCGGCGGAGGGAACGATGACCGTCGGTGGAATCCGAAGACGCCGGTGAACTCGTTGGTGAGGTGCGTGTCTTGTAATTGTTGTTGGAGGAGTGTAGATCTAGATCCGAAAAATTGAAACGAAACCCCTTGCCAAAAATTACAAGAAACTCGGTGGAAGGAGGAGGAAATGATCAAGAACAGCCGGTGTAACGACCCAAGGAAAAGCGCTAGCCACATCTGCGCTATCACCCCAAAAAGACTAGTCAATTTGAAGCTTCCTTAGAATCCATTATAAAGCCCAGTTTCACCTAGTAACTAGGCAATGTGGGACTTAGCACCCATGAGTATCTTTTTAAACTACTAACTCTATGTGAACTATTCATCTCTTCCCAATATGGGACCGGGGTGTTACAGCCGGTGTATAGACTCAAGCCACGAATAAACAAGGAAAAAGCAAGATAGGTGGGTAGATGGAGCTTATGCCTCATCTCCAAAGGCTTGAAAAACTGTAAAAAAGCTAGATAGTTAGATGGAGCTTTGGCCTTATCTCCAAAGGCCTGGAAAACGGTAAAGAAGCTAGATAGGTGAAGTGATAGATAATGGAAAGTGAGAAGGTGTGGGTGCGTGTTGGGGTGGAAGGAGAAGGTAAGAAAACAGAGATGGGTGTTGGGGACGAAAGTTTCACTTTCACTATTTTGGGCCTTAGTTTGGGCTGTCAAAGTCAACATTCATATGCAGGTTTCTACAAGTTGGGTCGGCGAAATATCCCACAGCTGTAAATCAAGAATGGTGCCAGTGTTAGTATAATGCGCAACAGATCTTTGCATGTGGTAGCTAACTAAAGTGGCAAAACTTGAGTGGGTGGTTCCCTTGAGAGGTCAAAGTTACCAAAAAAAAAAAAAAAACAGAAAAAGAAAAAAAGAAGGAAGACCTAGGAATGGTTCCAACTCAACTCTTCTCTTTTCTTCTCAATTTTTTCAAAAACATTTAAAAATTGCACACCCAAACGTACGTACCCTTTTTATAATATTTTTTTTTAAAGAAATTTAAGAGTTAATTTTTTTTTTTATATATAAGTAAGAATTTAATTTATGAGATTAGGGCTTTCAAAAAATAATTAAGAGAATAAGTTACAGTGGGTTTTTTTTTTTGGACCACTATTAATAAAGGAGCAAAAAAACTCTAAAACAAAATTTGTATACATAATTTTTTTTGTAATTTTTTTAATTAATTTTTATTTAACTTTATTTTTTTTAAAAAAAATTGACCATTGACTTAAAATCCTGGCTCCGCCACTTAAAAGTATATACATAAAGCTTCCGGTAGAAGGTCTCCACTGTCAAAAGTATAGTTGAGGATGCTGCTAATAACAATAGGGATGCACAACTTTGATCTTGACAGCAGCATCTTAGGCCTCTTGGTGTCGAAAGTAAAGAAAATGATATGTAATTAACTCCAGGAAGAGAAGATAAATTAAGGGTATTATCAGATGATTTTATTATTATTATTATTTTTTTTTTTCAAAAACCACCACCAACTGAACCTATTTTTGTATGCTATAATGAGAGGAATAGTCTGTCAAAAAAGAACAATAATTCCAACGTACACGTACATACTTGTATTTTAGTAAGTAAACTATACGCACTAAACATTAACGTTGTTGATGATTTCTTATGAAATGTAATCCACATGAGATTAGAAATTAGATTTCAATTTCCATCATTCCCAATCCGGCAATCCCATATATGCAATTAAATACACTTTTCTCCTGTTAACTTGAGTTTATAAAAAATAATCACACTTAGCTATACTAAATCAAACTAACTTCAAATCTTTTGAATTGAAAGAAGGATATACATGCTAGACAAGAAAACCCACTCAAATCATATTCTTCTTTATAAAAAATAAATAAATTTATTTTTTGGATTCTCCAAGCATGGCTAAGAACTATGAATAAGTTTGATGACGGGATGGTAAAAATGAAGCGCATTGAGATACGTGCTAGTAAACTTAATTGGAGATGTGGAATTTAGTAAAGAATAACATAATGTGCCTGGTTGATCACATGACCGCAAATAGTCAATACCACCCCTACCGACCGATCCAGCAATAATGTTTTTTTCTTCATGTCGAGCAGATAGTGACGGAGCGTTCTAATATTAGGATCGGAAGATAAACTATATGCACAACACGCTAGTCTTTACCACCTTCAAGTTGTTTCTTCGTCTTTTCCACCGCGCTTTCTCCTTTCTATGTTTACTTTAGTGGCTCGGGCTTTTGTCGAGCAAAACCTGGCTGCATGATGTAATTGATGATGTGTGGTCCGAACATGAACACAAACCAGAAACATGGACATGCAAGTTGCATCAGTTGCAGAAGAAAGTAACTCATCTACATACATATAATAGACATGATGTAATTGATCATATGATGTGTGGGAGGCCCATGAGTAGAGGCCAGGGATCATTCATGCATGCATGTGTGCAGTTTTTGTATATATATATGATCCTTTTGAAGTGCCCCATACTTGCAAAAAAAAGAGGAAACAGCGAGAAGGGAGATAATTATTATTCACAGTACCTGAAGAAGCATGGAGGGAGCTTCAGAAATTACATGGCTTCTAGTTTTTCTTCCATTTATTGTAGCAACTGAGGGGCTGTTAGCTGTTGTTATGTCCCAAAAGCTTCTTTTTTTAGCTGTAGGGATTGGTGACCGGAAACGGTGACTGGGGCTCTTCAACTCACCAGTACTTGGCCGCAAGCTAGCCCTCGTGACGACCCTCTTCATTCCTGATGACTGCCTTTCACTCTTCCGTGAGAGCTCGCGAATCAGATCATCCTTTTGCTTTAGCTGCAAAGTATGATCTTTTTTCATTTTCTCAATTTCTGCCTCCAAAGCCTTTACAGTCCGCCGAAGCTCTCTAACTTCTTCCTCTGCCCCCTTTTTCTTGGATTCTGGTGTAAAACAATTCCCAGCTAAGAAAGAGGCTCTGGGCTTTCGCTTCTCATTTGGTTGGGCACTAGTAGTGGGAGGAGTCAACAGAGAAGAAGTAACTGAAGAAGGGGTTGGAGAGGCATGTGTTGCCAAGGATTGTGCTTGAAGGGTCAGTAGTTTATGTTGCTGGCGTACCAGCTGTACTCGCAAGTCACGGTTCTCTTTCTGCAATTCAAGTAATAGCTTGGCCTTGTCAGTTTCAGATTCAGGCACTTGCTGTAATTGATCTTCATTTGCCTCACATGCCTGCGAGTATTGTTAAATATTGTTAAATATCACCGTACGTGAAGACTAATCTAGAATCTGTTAGCCATGAATAATTGGCTCAACATTTGTATTGTTAAATATCACCGTACGTGAAGACTAATCTAGAATCTGTTAGCCATGAATAATTGGCTCAACATTTGTAAATGATTAGATAAATTGTATAGAGCGACGGTGAGGGGGAAAAAAAAGAGGAGAGAAGCATTAGTTGTCATGCCATTAGTATCAGAACAAACATATAAACTTTCAAGTATCAACTGACGTTTCTGGTCGACTTAGAAATGATTGAGATATTGTACTCTCTTAAAGGCTAAGGTAAACAAATGCAGCATCGCATATAACTTACAACACTTGAGTAAAAGAATGGAGGTGGAAGTAAGTGAAGATAAAGAGGATGAACCTTTGTCCGGATCTCCTTGGCTCTATCAGCCCAATGAAGGGTGTTTTGGGTTTCACCAAATGAGAGATTGCTTGGGCTGATATTGGCGATCATTACAGTATTACAAGCACCACCTAGTGAGTCCTTGAGAAGTTGGGTGAGCTTCGAATTCCGGAATGGTATGTGTTTCTTGCCCTCCACAAGGGCGTTGATGCAACTGCTGAGTGCAAGGAGTGATCGATTTATGTTGGCACCCTCGAGAGATCTAAGTGTCCTCTGATCTGTAGCAAGGGCTCTCTCTGACCCAGCAAGATCAATCAGTGACAGCTTGCCTACTCGGCTGACAACATTCATGCCAGCAACTTTAACTCGGAATTCAACCGCAACCTGGATTTAAAAGTAATATAGGAAAACAAATCATATACATAGAGAGTCACAAACTTAAAAGTTTAACAACCATATATATATATCTCTTTTCAAGTACCTGCAGAATAGCATGGGAGCGTGAAGAAGTTTCATTGGCACGAGTTGGTTCAGTGGTTCGGTTTTGGTTTCCTTGTTGAAGCATTGCCATCACCTGGATGGAACAACCCAAATAAAAAAGAGGCAAAGAGTAATCTTAGTCACCGGCCATCTATCTAATCAGTTGTCTAAACTTCCAAATGTTGATAAAGAGGAGGAGGGATTGTTACTTCATCTGTAGAATAAGCTCTGTATTGAGTGAGACCTGCTGCCACCATCCCCTGTGAAAAGAATTGAACAATCAACTTTCTATAGATATCACTTTAAATATTTTACCAGACATCATGAGTTATACAAGTTTTGCTTGATACATTTTTGGTCACAGTGAAGATAAGTAGGTTTTGGGATGGCAATTGTGATATAAATGTATGCTATAAACTCTGTAATTATTCACAAACGTAAGCCACCAGAAGGAAATTTGTAGTTTGGAAATCATTTCAAAGTCTAGAATTTAAAAAAAGAAAAAGAAAAAACACGACACATGATTCTTGTTCTAAAAGCAATGGAAATTCTTTTTTATTTTTATTTCTTTATAAGCAACTAGTTATTAAATTAAAATATTTAAGTTACAACTATGTATGATCTTGTTCTAAAGAGTACTGAAAGGGAATATCGTGAATATACTGGAGAACAGACCTGTTTATCTTCTCGAAGGACCAGAGGCCTTCCAGGGGAGAGCAAGTCCCGTACGGTTTCATTATAGACCTCAAGATAGGAAAGATGAACTGTGTGGTTCCCATCAGAGCTCCTTTGCCTTATCTTATTGAAGAGATCCTTAATTGCCAAAACCATCACTCCAGGATTCTCCACCGTGCCTAGCATTGTATACGTTTTCCCAGCCCCGGTGGCACCATAGCAGAATACTGACCCATTTCTTCCCTGCAGGACTGCTTCTACAAGCTCCGCTGTTCTGAAAATTAAAAATTAAAAATTAAAAAAATAAAAGAAATTGGGTTCCATCCATGTATATTGAAGAATCAGGAAACATTAGCAGCAATTAATTTTTGTATTTCTTAGCATGACCTGCTCTTTCTGTTTGGTTGCTGAGAAAATGTAGAAAATAAAAGACTAAAGTAGCATTAGCTACTTTTCTTTCTGTCTCGTTTTCTCTGTAAGCAACTAATGGTTAGGAAAGCTATTGAACAAATTAAACGGTCTGGGGCCAAGCTAGCTATAAATTAAAAAAAAAAAGCAAACACAAAAATATCTCGATTATAGCTAGATATATAGCTAGGTACGTTGTTTTAAAAGGGAATAATAGTAACCAGCATTCTGATCAGCAATTATCTAAAATTTTCAATGAATATATATAAATGGACTCATAAAAATCATTAGCATCCAAATATAGAAAAACAATTACTAATCTCATAACTTCACAGACTCACGTGGTCAAATAAACCTCCTGCTGAGTAGCGTTGTCCGGAAACGAAGCATCGAAGGTAAAATGTCGTCCGCGAAGCCTCTTCAGCCTCAGATAATCATTCTCATTCGCAAATTCCGTCAGATAAACGTCCCGCCGATTCACAATCTTGACGCAGCACCTCGAACCCGCTTCCTTTTCCTTCTTGGCCATCGGCCTGAGCCTCACAAACACAAGAATCCGACTCCCACCCATGCCGGGCTTCTCCGAAACGGTCTCCAGCCTCTCCAATTCTTGCACATTCTTGCTCCCACCAATGCCTTTGACCTCCGGAGGCGCCACTGATGCCCCCATCGAGAGCTTCCGTGCCACCGTGGTCGAAACCGTTGCCTTTCTTGGGCACGAAAACCCCACAATCCGATCCGAACCCGCCACCACATTCTCCTTCGCGTCATCGATCGGCGGCTGAGGCAGTACATAAGTTCTTGTAATTGTAGAATTAGGCAATTTGGGCATTGCGTTCTCTCTCATGACATGGTTTCGCTTCGATTCCATGTCTACTTCCTTACAAGAACAGCCGAGGAGCTCGACGCTTGGGTGGGTCGTAAACCGGTGCTCTTCGGGCGGCCTCGAAGACTGGCTCTTGAGCGCTGCAGAGGCTTGCTTTTGCTGCTCATACAAGAGGGTCAAGGCTTTCATCTTCTCTTTGAGGCCATGGTGTGGATTTCTCAGAGGAAGACTCAGGACATGGGTGTCTTCTTGATTAGCTCTAGTCCTGGTTCGCTGCTCTGAGTTTTGCTCATTTTGCCCCTGGTTAGTGATCTGAGATCTTGTTGACACAGGCATTCTATGTGGTTTTTCTGACTATCCAAACATACCCGGAAGGTTTTCTCGCTGACCCAGTTGGTAGAACTGCTCGGAATGCAAGAAAGTTCAAAACTTTTGCCGGAAAGAAACCCAAGAGCCTTCTGGGAAAATCAATAGGAAGTACATAGGGAAGAAGCTGAAACGGCAGAGCAGAGAAACTTGTTGGAAATGGAAAGAGCAAGATTGGGTGTGATTTGGGAATTAATTTGGGGGATCTGAGCCGTTGGTTTTTGGGGGAGGGGGGAATGGACGGTACGTAGTGAAGCGGGGAAAAATGGGTTTTGATTGGAGTTGCTATTAGCACTCCATTTTTTGCTTCTTACAGTTCACGTGGCTGTATGCAATTGGAGACTGGAGTTTCGGATGCGGGGAGGAAATGGAGTGGAATAAGAGAGAAGTGGCGGGGCGGTAGGGTTATGATTTTGAAAAACATTTTGAATGAATCGTTTGTAACGGTCAAAATGTTGTCAGATTCAAACGGTTAGCTATTGAGAACTGTGGGGTCCAGTTGGGGAAATTTCTTATTCCACCCCAAACCCTCTCCCTCCCTTTTATAATTAGAAATTCTTAAAGGGAGAATCTTTTTCAAAGTGAAAGAAGGATGGGTCTATTCTATGGTGGAGCTCAGTGGCATGAACACAATGTGTACTACAATTTCGCACCGTTGATGAGGAGTCACCAATGTGATATGTACCTGATCTTCACCTATGGTACCGAGGAATTAAAAGTTTCGAGGGTTCTGAAAAAGTCATACATCTAGTGGTCATAAGCGGTTTATTAAATAACTTGTAAACAAAATGAATGGTCTAGATCAAGGATAACTTTTCACATCTCACCATACGAGTTGGAGTCATCGCGTCACTCGCGTGGATTAATGATGACAAACAAATAGTTTTATGGAACAAGAGTTTTAACTTTCCCTCAAAAGAAGCATATCACTGTATAAACTGGTAATTCTTTTTGGGAAATGATCGGCAAGAATACTCATCCGTCTCCTGTCCTACATATAATAATAAAATAATATATTTATATATATATATATATTCATTTATTCTTTTTGATTTTCACTTTTTATTTATATAATATATTATTTTATTATTATATGTAGAACAGGGGACGGATGAGT
Source organism: Alnus rubra (assembly GCA_028654335.1). Lineage (NCBI taxonomy): Eukaryota > Viridiplantae > Streptophyta > Magnoliopsida > Fagales > Betulaceae > Alnus > Alnus rubra. The sequence continues at coordinate 536,199 of JAJPGS010000712.1, read as the reverse complement.
GTTCTTTGTATCATTATTCTTTGAATGTATTGATTTACCCCGGACAATTTTTTAAAGGTTTTCTAGCTTTGAAGTCTAATTCAATAATTATGTTCTATTTTTTTCGGCGTAAAATAATTTTTGAAAAATGATTTCGACATTTTTCGGTGTTTGATATAAGGCGAAAAATAATAATCAACCGAAAAATAATTTTCATTTGACCAAAAATGCTTAGTAAATTTCGGGACGGCCAAATCTCAGCCGTTCTAGCAAGATTTCGGGCAAAACGGTCGGCTTCCGGCCAATCCAGCCAACCCGAATTCAGACTAAACTGTTTGGATTTTGGCAATAGTAGTCGGAATCCGGTGAAAGTGACCGGAATCCTACTGGTCAATGACAAAATCTTGTCACTAATGATTTTTATATTATTTTACATTAATATTTATATGTTGTGAATAAAAATTGATTTTTATAAGTTAATATGATTGAATGAAAATATAAAAAATATTTTTGATTTTCCGTACGTGCCAATCACCGAAAAATTTCAGTTACGGGTTATAGGAATTTAGAAATCCAATTAATAACCGGGTAAACGATTTTATATATATTAAAATAAGGAAAATTGCACCATTAGTCCCTATGATTAGCCTAAATTACAAGTTTTCAGAGATCCTTGTGATTGACTTAATTTACAAATCGCTCCCTAAAATCAAATTTTGTTAAAAAATTTAACAGATTGCATTAGGCGCCACGTTAGCGCAAATAAGATAGTGACACGTGTCGCTCTTAATTAAAAAAATATAAATTTATTAAAAATATAAATAAAACTTAAAAAATTATATTTTTAAAAAAAAAAATTGAAAAAATTATCGATACGTAGATGCATTTCGGGATGGCCTTCGAGCCTGGGGTGGCCGTGCACTACCCCCAAAGGGATGTTGCGGGAGCCACCCCTTTTCTATTCTCATATTTTTTCAAAAATAAAAAATAAAAAATTGAATTTTTATTTATTTATATTTTTAATAGATTACTTTTTTATTATCAATACGTATCGCTATTTTATTGGCTCTGATGTGGAGCCTAATGGAATTTGTTAAAATTTTGGGGTAATTACATTTTTTCCCCATCAACTACCAATCATTGTCAACATGGCCCCATGAACTGACACCTCGACCAAAAGAGAGCATCCAACTATCAACTTTACATACTTTGCCCCATTTCCGTCAGTTTAATTCGTAAAAAGCTTAAATACCCTAACTCAAATTAAAAAATGACATAAATGCCCTCTTAAACATATTAATTTTAATATTTTTTTTATTAATTACTGTTGGAGAGCATTTTGGTCTTTAAACCAAAATTAATGCCCAAAAATAGAATATTCCGTCCAAGTTAACGGGATTCCCTGACGAAGGGGGGCAAAGTATGTAAAGTTGGTAATTGGATGCTCTCTTTTGATCGAGGTGTCAGTTCATGGGGGCATGTTGACAATGGCTGGTAGTTGATGGGGGAAAAGGTAATTACCCCTAAAATTTATAATGAAATTTGACTGCAGAGAGCAATTTATAACTACTTCTAAATCACAGGTCTCCTTATGAAATCCAACATGGTGCTTCATCAACTTATTCATCTCTCCGGGCCTTTGGATGTTTATGTTAGGTCCACATCTCGAAGTCCATTCGTCACAAATTTGAGTCTAAAGGTGGATTGTTACAGTCCTATTATAGCCATCTAGGATGAGTTTCCTAGTCCACATCTTGTTGCACCTGATGGTCATCAATCCGCTCTAAAGTACTACACTTGCTGACATGACGCCTAACAGATTCTGTTAAAATTTTGGGTTAAATAACTTATTCGTATCTAAGTTTTAATTCATTTTTAAATTTAGTACCTGAATTTTATTTTGTATTACAGGTGGTACCTGAGTTAGGGGTAAAAACTCAGTTGGTACCTCTGTTAGATTTTTCGTCCAAATTTTAACGGCCCGCTACGTGTCAACCGCTGAGATGGAAAAGTGGCACTATATAAAAAAAATAAAAAATAAAAACTAAAAACTAAAAATCATTAAAAATTAATTAAATATAAAATAAAATAAAATAAATAAATAAATTGAAAAAAGAAAAAGAAAAAGAAGGGGGGCGGTCGACAACCCCCATTTTGGGCGGTCTGGGGGTGGCCGAATCACCCCCGTGGCCCTCGGCCACCCCTATGGGCAAATTCCCAAAAAAAAATTGATGGGTTTTGGCCATTGGGGGTGGCTGAACCACCCCCTAGGGCCACGGGAGTGGTTCGGCCATCCCCTAGGGGCATGGGGGTGGTTCGGCCACCCCTAAGAGCCAAAAAACCTGACAATATTTTTTTCCTGTCATGGGGTGGCTGAACCACCCCCTGCAGACCAGCCAAGGAGCCACCCCTCTTTTTTTTTTTTTTTTTTTTTCAATTTTTTTATTTTATTTTAATTATTTTAATTTTTAATTAAGTTTTAAAGATTTTTATTAATTTATTATTTTTTTTTATATATAGTGACACGTGACACATGGCTGAACATTTAAATTTGGACGGAAAATCTAATAGAGGTACCAACTGAGTTTTTAGCCCTAACTTAGGTATCACCTGTGATACAAAAAAAAAAAAACTTAGGTACTAAATTTAAAATGGCTTAAAACTCGAATACCAATGGGGTATTTAACCCTAAATATTTTTTAAAAAATTGACTCTAGGGAGTGATTTTTAAATTAAGCCAATCACACGGATCTCTGAATTAATTTTGATACCAGAGTGAGTGCAATTTTCCCTTAAAATATAAAATAGATTAGGCTAACCACATAGACCAATGATGCAATTTTCCCTTAAAAATAAATTAAAATATAAATAATTAAAACCTAATTCTAGCCTTTAGGTTTCTTTTTCTTTGTTTTTCACCACATAGCTCCCCACTTTCTCTTCTTTTCTTCATTCTAGCTCCTTCAAACCGGTCGAGATTAAAATTGTTGATTTTAATAGGGCTTTATTTTCTTCTTTTACAGTTTAGCTTTATTCTGTTGTAACTTGTAAGAGACAGGTATAGTTGTGTGCCATGAACTTCAACAATTAATTTCTATCAAACTGTTGAAAATCTGATCTAGGACAAGGAAGCCTTCAGTAGCTTTTGCATGGATTACAAAAGGGAAAAAAAAAAAATTAAAATTAACAAACAATTTAAGGATTTCAAGCTGATCCAAATTTTGTATGGATTTCAAAAGAACAAAAAACTCAACAATTTATGAAAAGCAGTTACCGGTTAATAACCGCATAATTGCCGATTACTAATTACCGTAACAGATAGACCGACTAATCCAGTTGCAATTGCGACTATCTTGTGGTGTTGTAACGCCCCGCTTTTTACAGAAATGCGTAAGTGAAAATTTTGAATTTGAAAATTAAATGACTTCTAAATTGCCGTGTGTGTGTGTGCACAGTGTGTAACAAAATATTATAGATGTGAAATTTAAAGAACATAAATATTTTGTTAACGAAGTGGAAACTCAATTAAGAGAAAAATCACTCAAGGGTAGCCAAACCCAAGAAATTCACTATCAGAAGACAAAGCTAGTACATAGACAATAACACTCACATACCCGATGCAGCAATCGTATCTAGCACTCTGACACGTAACCCAACATGAACGCCTCCCAACCAAGTCTATTACTTGAAGGGGTCTTCTATGGATTCCTTTACCTTAGGGCACCTCTCTAAGATAGACTTCAATGATGAGTACAACAACAGCACAACGGCAACGGCTAGAGAGTTAGCGGATCTTCACAATTTCTCCCTAAAATATACTCTCTAAGCTCTAAAGAATTCAATACTGAATTCTGTAAATAATACATGCATAGATGCCTCTATATATAGGCTACAGAAGACCTAAATCGACACTGATTCAGTTTTCTCTATACGGCATTCGGACGCAAGACAATTGCAATTTCGTCAACTGTATCCTCTGGTTTAACCCAACCAGATTCAACAATCTTCCAAACATCAATAGATTTTAAAAAGAAACGCATGCGCCAATAGCCATAATTTATGCCATCAAAGGAAGGAACATAATTAAGATTTTGAGACATAGTAAAAAAACAGAAGTCAAAGGAATTACACTTAAGAAATAAATCTAAACAGAGTGTACCAAGCTCTGATACCAATTGAAAATTAAATGACATCTAAATTGCCGTGTGTGTGTGCACAATGTGTAACAAAATATTATAAATGCGAAATTTAAAGAACACAAATATTTTGTTAACGAAGTGGAAACTCAATTAAGAGAAAAACCACTCCGGGGCAGCCAAACCCAAGAAATCCATTATCAGAAGACAAAGCTAGTATATAGACAGTAACACTCACATACCCGATGCAACGATCGTATCTATCACTCTGACACAACCCAAACGTGAATGCCTCCCAACCAAGTCTCCCATTTGAAGGGGTCTTCTATGAATTCCTTTACCTTAGAGCTTCTCCCTAAGATAGACTTCAATGATAAGCACAGTAACAGCTAGAGAGTTAACGGATCTTCACAATTTCTCCCTAAAATATACTATTTAAGCTCTAAAGAATTCAATACCGAATTCTGTAAATAATACATGCCTAGAGGCCTCTATATATAGGCCACGGAAGACCTAAATCGACACTGATTCGGTTTTCTCTAGGCAGAGTTTGGACGCAAGCTGAGGCCATCTGGAGGGACAACTGTGCAACCGGCTTTCCATAACGCGCTTCACGCAATACCATAACAGGGCCGTGTCCGAACGTTGTTGTCCTAGTATTCGAACGATTGCACTTCTGCTACACGTAAGTACCATAATAAAGATTGCGTCCTGACAGTGTTGCCCTGACGTCCAGATAGTTGCAACTCTTCTCCACGTCTTTCCTTATCAAGCAAGGATATCGTCTAGACGGAGGCAACTATCTTTCTATATCTGTGTCTGTGAAGGAAATCCAATTTCTTACTGAACTCTGATGAGCGTCTGGATGTGTTGCCATGACGTCTGGAACGATGCAACCTTGAACTATTCAAATCTTTTGGATACTGATAGGCGTCTGGACGCATGTCTGTGCCATTCAAACGCAATCTTGGGATCCGACTTCTCTAACTTGGAATCTGCACAGAATCTCCTTTTGAGCATCTTGAACCACTTTTCTAAAATGAAGACTTTGAAATAAACAGCATCCTTGATTATGTAACAACATTACATAAAAGTGATTTTGTCAAATAGAATGCAGCCAATCACAAACTAACAGAATTCTCACGTGACATTACGACCTCATCAGAGTTAAGATTTAGCAGCGGAATATATTTTTCAACTTAAAGACTTAGGAATTTATTCTATAACACGTTGAGCTGACTGAAATACCTCTCTATTCATTTAATATGAGTTTATTTAACTAATTACATCACAACATGTGTCAATAGTGACACATAAGCATTACATGAAAAGCATACATGAAAAACCTACTTGTTAGTATTTTGGCCCCATTCTGTGTTTGGACAAAATCACTTAAGTGTAAAGATGCTGTAAACAGGGATTCCACTTTCAGAGTGATGTCAGTCGTTTCTACCTACAAGTCAGAAGAATTCCAAGTTCCCTGTCAGCCGTCCGGACGATCGAGCCATCCCGTCCGGACGCCCATCTGTCCACTGTTCCATCCGTCCGGACGACGTATCATCCCGTCCGGACGCTAGACAGACCAGCATCATCCGTCCGGACGAAGTGTTCATTCCGTCCGGACCTCATACTGTATCGAGAAGTTTTTGTGCCAGCTTGCATCCGTCCGGACGTTTCAGCATCACGTTCGGACGCCTCCCAGCACTCGATCAGTTTTTGATTTCTTTCCAAGTTCCAAGAAAGGGAAGATCAATCAACCGCCTGGACGATGTGGTATCCCGTCCGGACGCGCGTCTCCTAAAGGCAAGAATCGCAATTCAAATATGACCGTTCGGACGTCTGACAACTGTGGTCCGGACGCGCGTGCATCAAAGAAGGAAATTGCCGATTCGACTTCAACCGTCCGGACGACTGCCTACCATGGTCCGGACGCACGCATTACAGTTATGGAAATTGCGTGTTGAAGAATTGTCGTCCGAACGCTCATCCCCCATGGTCCGGACGCTGGAGTGCCTTATAAGGAAATTACTTGCAGCGGACGTGCGACCGTCCGGACGATGTGCCATCTCATCCAGACGATTCCCTTAAACAGGAAAGATTTCCTCGCGAATTTTTTGAAAAATCTTGTCGCACAGTTGTCCGTCCGGACGGCCCATGTCCACTGTCCGGACGGTGCCCAGGTACATTTTGCCTGATGCTCATTTGAGCCCCCAGCCTATAAATAGAGGCCCCTGGGCACTGAGAACTGCAAGAATTCGGTATTGAATTCCTCAACTGCTCAGAGACGTGATATTTCCTCTGAAGTCCTTTCCAAGTGTGCTGTTGCTGTGCTACAAATGAAGTCTATCTTAGAGGTCGGCTCTAAGGTAAGGAGTTCCATTGAAGACCCCTTCAGGTAGGTGAACCTGGTTGGGAAGCATTCGTGTTGGGTTACATGTTAGAGATTAAGGTACGACCACTGCATCGGTACATGTGAGTGTTACTGTCTTGTATCTAGCTTTGTCTTCTGAATAGTGAAATTCCTGGGTTTGGCTGCCCTGGAGTGGTTTTTCTCTTGATTGAGTTTCCACTTCGTCAACAAAAATCTCTGTGTCATTTACTTTCCACTGTGCTTATTTTGTTGACACTTTGTGCACACACACTTGTTAATTAAATTAGAAGTCAATTCAATTTTTCACTACTAAATACAAACATTTCTAAACATGTTACGTACCAAAAGAATACAAACATTAATGATTATAATGAAATATAATCAGCTACATTATCATAAGCTCTCAATCTTTAATGCTAGCATAATCCAATCCTTCATCTCTAGAACCTGAACCAATAAATATGTGATTGTAGATACTTTTACAATCTCATACTGTATATGTGTGAGTCAACCATCTCCAATAATATGATGCTTATAAATTTTTTTAGAAAGGAAACACAATGAATGCTTTGTGTTCATGTATATGTAATTCATGGTCCATGGTCATGAGTTGAATATATATATATATATATAGTGATAGTTTTATGCAAGTCTTAAAAGATCATCTTTCTTTCACTCCTCTCGTTCAGCTCCCCACACTAATAGCTGATTTGTTCACCCTGGACACCTCCGTTTTTTCAATATTAATCTTTCATGGGACTATACCCACTGGTGGCTCTGCTAGCTTTGTTGCATAACTTCATTAATTAAAAATAAAATATGCAAATCCACATTCACAAACAAATAAATAAATCCATAACCGTGATATTATAGAAAACCAACTGGTATCACTCTCAGTGAGTATGGAATACTCACCTCATAGCTCACTATCTGCAATAAAAACATATATATACGTGCATAGAATGTCAATATCATCATTTCATAAATCCTAATTCTATTCACATAGATACAGTTATTCTTTTTACTTATAAAAGTCATTCTTAATTAAAGTAAACTTAACACATTAATTCTGAAAAAATAAATAAACTCCTAATTACTGTGTATGTGTGAATAATGTGTAACAAAATATTTAAATGCAGAATTTAAAGAATACATATATTTTGTTAACGAAGTGGAAACTCAATTAAGAGAAAAACCACTATGGGGTAGCCAAACCCAAGAATTCCACTATTCAGAAGACAAAGCTAATAACAAAGAAGTAACACTCACATACCCCTGATGCAGAGATCATACCTTGCACTCTATTGTGTACGTATACACGAATGCTTCCTAACCAGGTCTCCTACCTGAAGAGGTTTTCAATGGATTCCTTTAGCTTAAGGCTCCTCCTTAAACTAGACTTCACACGATCAAGGCACACACCAGACAACTCTTAGAGAGCTAGTAGATCTTCACAATTTCTACATAAACACCATCTCAAAGCTCAAGAGAATTCAATACCGAAATTTGTAAATATTACATGCCTAGAGGCCTCTATTTATAGGCTTTAGAAGACCTAAATCGAGTCTTATTTGGATTTCTCTAGGCTGTGTTCGGACGTAGGCTGAGAACTTCCGAACGGTGAACTGTGCAATCGCCTTTCTATAACGCACTTCACACGTGTAGCTCTCCAGATTTTAAGTAATTAAATAAAATGTCTTAAATTATAATTTACGACTGAATAAAATAGATAAGTCTAGAATTGACGTTCGATTCTCAAGACTCGACATTCAAACGGCTTAATATTGTAGGAAACAATATTCACATCCAATAGTTAATAAAATACGTGGCTGTAAACACGGTATTTTAATTCCCGATAAATAATAAGGAATACACGAATATTTATAAAAATAAATATTCCTTGGTCTTATTATTTATAAACCGTATTTTTATAAATAAAGGATAATATTATTAGACTCTAATAATATTACAGGATTAATAAATAGACAAACTAAATTATTCAATGGACTAATTGATATAATAATATTATAGTGTAATATTTACTATGTTTAATAATATTGTGCAATATGTATATTTGGTATATATTTATGGTGCGATAATATTATTGGAATAATAATATTATCAATGAAACGAACTAGACTCAAAACGGACTTAGATTATAATTTTAATAAATTATACATAATGGTAAAGACTCAATGAAAAATATCCACGGATAAAGTATCTCAAGATATTTTGATGAGAGATATTTTTATAGAAGATATTTTACCTAAAAAAAAAAAAAAATCCTATATTTTTATGAAATATACCCGCTGCCTCTGAAAATCTCACGCACCTCTCTTCCTTTTATTATTTCTTGGGAAAAATACAAAAAAGCCCCCCAAACTACCATCGATTCTCCGGATGGCACCCCAAACTACCAAAGCTTGGATTCCGGCCCCCCAAATTACCTGACACTTGTATTTTGGCCCCATCCGTTAGCTTCGGCCATCTAACTGGACGGAAATCGAGTCACGTGACTCATTTTTCCAAAAAACCCGAGTTTACCCCTCTCCCCACAGACTGAAATTCCGAACGTGCTCTGTTGTCTTGTCTTTTTTTCCCAATATTTTCGCAATACAGGAGAGGAGAGGAGAGGAGAGGAGGTTGCACGGGTTAGGGCTCAGATACATCGCAGGTCCCAGATCGAACTTGCGGTAGCAGCTAGTGATCGAACTCGGCTTTCGGCGGATCCCGTCGTTCCAGCATCCGTTTTCTCCACCGCCGACAAAGCCAGACGAGCTCGGCTTACCAGCATCCGGTTACTCCTCCGCTGACAAATCTAGCAACCGTATTTGCCCCAGATCCTCAGTAAGCCATTCAATCTTGTTTTTGTTCTGTAAAAGTGGGTTTAACCGAATGAAATTTTGAGCAAACCATGTGCTTAGTGGGTGCTTGATGAAATGCCTAAATGGTTTTTTTGTTTGTTTGTTTGTTGGCTTGAATTTATGTGCTTGAAAATGAAGGGGTAGTTAACCGAATTTTAGAGCAAACCATGTGTTGTGCATAGTGGGTGTTTGATGAAATGCCTAAATGGTATATTTTGCAATGTTTTTTTTTTTTTTTTTTGCTTGAATTTGTGAACTACCGAGTTGGTATATTTAGGCTTTGTGGTATATAGGTTTTTTTGTTTTTTTTTGCTTGAATTTGTGAACTACCGAGTTGGTATATTTAGGCTTTGTGGTATATAGGTTTTTTTTGTTTTTTTTTGCTTGAATTTGTGAACTACCGAGTTGGTATATTTAGGCTTTGTGGTATATAGGTGTTTTTTTTTTTTTTTTGCTTGAATTTGTGAACTACCGAGTTGGTATATTTAGGCTTTGTGGTATATAGGTTTATTTTTTATTTTTTTTGCTTGAATTTATAATCTTAATTGTATGGATCTATTATTGTATTGGGTGGAAATTCGAAACTTAGGTTGCTCTAACTTTACCTAGAAAAATATGCTATCATTGGTCACTGCCAATTACTGGGTTTGTGTATATTTCGCTTATTTGAGGACTTTAGACCATTTCTGTGGTTAAGCTTCAATACCTAATGTTTCTTGTTGTGATAATTCAGTTAGATTATGCAAGCCATTTGTTGGTATGTTATAGAATTTTATTATGAGTGATATAAGATTTGATTGATTGTCATGTGCTTTCTAATGTAGGTACGTGTAAATGTCTACAACGAGTGATTTATCAAGTGATCCGCCATTATATAAATGTGGAGTACCTGCACGAGTGAGGTACTCTTGGACCTCGTCCAATCCCAGCAGGAAGTGGTACGGATGTATTAACTATAAGGTAATTTCTTTCTGAAAGTAGCTTTGTGTTATATTTCATCGTTAGTAGTTTATGACATTTTTTGATTTTTTAATGCAGAAAGCCGGCGATTGTGATTATTTTGTTTGGGCTGATAATAAAATGACCGCATACGAGGAGGGATTAATGAAATATTTGAGAGGAATGGAGGAGAGAAGGCTTGCTGAGAAGGAAAGAGTCGATGATTTGATTGATAAAAAATGCAAGGAACATGCCGATAAACTACGTCGAGAGTTAGGGTTGGGCCAGAATAATGGCCAAAATAACGAGAAGATGTTTAGGGCTGCGTTGTTAGTTGGCATTTTGGTGTTAGGCTTTTATTTTATTAATTATAGCGGACCTAGAAGTACTAAGTTGATGTTAAACTGACAGTTGTGAAAAAAGTTCAATTGTATGTTTTCATTTTGGATGTTATGCATGTATAATTTTGGATGCCTATTCGTTTTGAATGTTAGGTATGTTTCTTTGTCATGGTGTTATTAATGAGATTGAGCATTGTGTACTTTATTTGAGAATCTTGAGCATGGTGTTATTAATTAATTGCATTATTAATTTTTCTGATTTTGGTTGAACAAAAACTTGATCAATTCACAATTTCAACATAATTAATTGGATGGTAGAAGGGTACATACAATTTAACCACGTGACATATGCCAGCAGGGAAGGAGCAATTTCAGATTAGAGAATTGTTGTACAATGGCCTCAAACCCGATTTTGGTGTTTCCCCACTTGAGTACCTATTTCACCAAGGGCTTCCACTGCATTTATAAACCAACCTCATCAATTTTTTCCCCATTAAATTTGCCTTAAAATGCTCAATAACTTCATTTCTATTAAAACAAAAACTCAATCATAGACTCTTTTCCAATATTCTGCCCACATCCTAATCCGAATAACTGTTACTTGCCCACCTTCATACCACAAATTAGCCTTAATCATCCACTCAAAAAGTTCAATATTGACCAAAAATCCACTTTCACAATTAATAATGTGTAATGTGTACACAATACTTGCTCAACGAAAAGTGCTCAATATCTATCTATCTTTAATCCATTACAACCCACCATAACAATCACCCAAGTCATAAAAACAACACATGCTTGTCAAAGAGTTACTTACATCCAAACATTTAGGCATCATCCAAATCATCAAAACAACACCTACAACACCTGCTTTTCATCAAATTAGGTTCAAATACATCCATCATCTAAGTCATCAACACAATTACATAATTATACATGTTTGTCTAATCAATTACATCCAAACATATCCTTCACATGTATCATCAAAACATCACTTGCTTGTCATCAAAACATTTCTACAATAACACATCCAAACACATCCATAAATTGTTTATCACCAACAAAACCACCCTAATATTTTTGCCATTCCGGCTTCTTCCTCTTTCTCTGATTGGCCTCAAGTACGCCAATTTCCTTCTCCACTGTTGGAACAATCTTTCGACCTCTAGTAACAGGCTTTGATGAAGACCCTATTGGCTGATAAAATCCTCTTGGCTGAGAAGACCCTGTTGGCTGAGTAGACCCTCCTGGCTGAGAGTTCCCTGATGGTGTAGGGGGTCCATACAATCTGACAGTGTTGACAGTACCTTGAAACTGTAAATTTAAATTAAATCAGAAATGTGAGTTAAAAATTTAAATAAAATTCAAAACTTAGAGAATGAGTGTTTTGATTGCTCACAATAGTTGTTGGCTGTGACTGTAATGGTGTAGGGGGTCCATAAAATCTAACTGTGTTGACATTACCATGAGACTGCAAAATGTTGTTAATTAGGTTATACCAAAACTGTCATAAAAAAACAACAGATATAAAAAGAATGGTGGATTGAGGGCTTACAAAAGCATTAGTCTGAGGCTGAGGCTGTGACTGAGAATGCGGCTGTACTGACGAGGGTCCATACATCCTTACTGTGTTCACAGTTCCTTGAGACTGTAGAGACACAGTAATTAGTGTTGAACATAATGCAATATAAAAGTAAAAGTTCTATTATAGAAGAGTACTCACAATAACATTGGCATGGGTCCGAGGCTGTGACTGTGATTGCGGTCCATACCCCCGGACCGTGTTGACGGTACTTGGAAACTGTCAAGACTATAAGTTAACAATAAGTTTGGGTGGGGTTAACAATAAATAAACACGTAAATTATGGGTGTTGCCAGTACTCACCCAAGCATTGGTATGAGGCGAAGGCTGCGGCTGATGCTGGGGCAAAGGCTGAGACTGACACTGAGACTGAGGCAGAGTATGTGGCTGTAGTTGTGGTTGTGGCTGTGGCTGTGGCTGTGGCTGTGGCTGTGGCTGTGACTGACCGGTTCCTCTACCTCTACCTCTACTCCTACCCCTTCCCTTACCCCTTCCTCTAGACGATGCAACAGTGGTTTGTGGGGTGTGATGGACAATTGAGGGCTGCAAAATGTAATGTAAATGATAGAAAAGTTATGACATGAAAAAGTTACCGGTTCAGAATCAACTGTAGAATGGGGATTCAGTTCAGTAGATTGCACCTACCACATTAAAAAAACAAATGTCAACATAATGATTAAGCATCTCATTGAATACCAAGAAATAAACCCTAAAACTGTCAAAGGAATTTACCTCACTCCTACGAGGTCCTCTATAATTAACTGCTTCTATTCTTATGCGGGGACATGTTCTTAGGTTGTGTCCAGTACCCCTACATCTGGAACATCTCATAGTAACCCCACCCTTCCTTATCCTGTATTGATTTTTGGGCTCCTCTGGTCCTCTGGTCCTCACTACTCTCGGCCTTCTAGGTTGTATTCTAACCACTGGTGGGTCTACATGCACGCCATTTGTCTTAGTCCACTATTCTTCACTAGGCATGGGATACACGACATGTTCATATGCCTTTTTCAGCATATCCACAGTATACCAATCAGAAACATAATCAACAGGTTCTGCACTATCTTTCCATATTGCACATATTGCGTGTGCACATGGGATTCCCGTCATGTCCCATTGTCTACACCCACATGTTCTTCTAACCAAGTTAACCACATGTTGTTTCTGCTTGTCTGTCACTTCAAAAAACCCATCCCCAACATACACGCCATTGGAATGAGAAGCATCTTGTGAGAGTTCATCTAACCGTTCCAAAATTTTTGGACAAATCCTGCCATCCATTTTTTTGATGCCTTCCCGCTTCTTTTGGTATCTCTTCATCAATTTTATTCTTAACATTTCCATCAACGATATTATTGGTAGATCACGTTGTTTCACAATCCAAGCATTGAAACATTCTGAGAGGTTGTTCACAACTAAATTGCACTTAGGGAAGGTACTGAACCAAGCCCTTGCCCACGTACTTGGGTCAATCTTGGACAGGTAATCATACGCATCCGGGCTTATCCCCTTTAGTTCGTCCATTTGTATAGACCACTCAGCCTCTGTGTAAGCAGCAGCTGCGCTCCAGAGCTTCTCCTTCAATGCCAAACCTCTGTGACCTACATCTCTGTAGTTTGTGTACAAATGTCTACAACAAATCCGATGCTCAGCACCGGGAGCCACCACTTCCAAACTCGGGACCAGACCCTGCGCAAAGTAAAATTAAAATGTAAGACATAACATTGATTGTATCATAAAAAAAGTAAAAAAAGAATTGACCAATTGATTAAAGGAATATGTATGTTACTTTGCCTTCTGACGATCAGAAATAAATGTCCATCCCTCTGCGGGGGGGGGGGGGGGGAGCCAAGATCCGATAGCAAAGTCTCTAAGAACCAAGTCCAACTGTCTTTGACTTCTGCTTTTACCACTGCAAAAGCCACTGGATACATCCGATTATTTACATCCCTCGAAATGGCAGCCAAAAGTTGGCCTTTATACAGACCTTTCAAGAAGCACCCATCCAACCCAATGATAGGCCTACAACCAGCAAGAAAACCGCTTTTCATGGCGGCTAAGGAGAAGTACAACCTTTGAAATTTTACGGGCTTATTGGGTAATGGCCTCTCTATTTTCATCGTTAGGCAACTGCCAATATTTGTTCTCCTGATTGTCTCACAAAAGTCCCACAACTTCTTGTACTGGTCGTTCACTTTGCCACGTATCTTGTCTTTTGCAAGTCTTCAAGTCTTCAAGCCCGATACAACCTATGCTCCTTCACATCTACACCCCATCTTTCTTTCACTGTCTCTACCATTGCCTTTACAGGCATGTTGGGTTGTGCTCTGAACTTCTCAATCAACTTATCCGCAATCCAAGACGATTTCAAAATAGAATTACTGTGTTTCCTCCTACAATTGTGTACGAACTGAACTGATCGAACTTCAAAGGATTCCTCATCCTTGCACTTGCGCCCATAAATCCTATATTTGCAACGCATATCCCTGCATACCACTATACATTTCGCAAGGTAATTCCTCCTAAACTTTACATCCTTCCCCATGTTTACATTAGTTTGTCTAACTACATTTCTGAAAACTTGGATTGACGAAATTTTTTGACCCACCACAAACTCTGTGTTACCCATGTCAGCCGTTTGGAACTCAGAAGGCTCTGTCACATGTCTCCTCTGACTCTGGGAGGTCACCTCATACTCATCATCACTTCTGGGAGGAGATGTAAGAATGTTACTGCGTGGCATGTCTGAGTTTGCATCTTCATCATAATCAGATCCACTGTTAGTATGGTCGACTCTTAACCTACCTTTGTCTTCATCACCTTCCTCTTCACCCTCATCACTTTCATCGCTCTCTTCGCCCCCTCCTCCCCATAGATGGCCCAGGAACATCATCATGAACATCATCATTATCCACAAACAGATCTGGTTCATTTACCTCTTCCCAATATGGATCATCACGCTCGATCCTAGAATACCCCCTCTCATCATCATCATCATCATTGTCATTATCATTATCATCTTCATCATTACCCTCATCAATGTCAGGTATGGACCCACTAAATGAGTTGATGTACAACTCAACAATTGGTAGACCCAAGTGGGCTTGAACCATTTCATTTACATCAAAGTTCGATGTGATTAATTTCAACCCATTTCGAGGAGTACACCCCGGCAGTACGTAGTAAATCAAGTCCCCGGATTTGTACCCATATCTCTTAGCAATATCTTCTACAACTGAAAATGACACCCTATCATGTGGAATGGCATCCGTGTACACATCAACATCTCCCCCAACATATGAATTCATGAACCTCCTATCTATATGACCTCCATAACGCACCTCAAATGCGAACTCTCATGTAGCCATCTTCATAACAAAACATAATAAATAAAGAAACAAGCAAATTGAATATCAAGTGAAAAGATGTGCACATGTGAGTGACAAGATATTTTTCAAACTATTCTAAATCAAACACATTGAGTTATTATTATTTTATTTATTATGATTTTTTTTCCTAAGTCTTTTTTCCTCTTTTCTGTTTTTTCCCATGTGTTCACTGTTTTGGTAAAAAAATTCAAATCAGGTATCCTAGACTAGATATCAGCCATTCAACCCAATTTCATAAAATACAAGCAAACTTATTTTAAGGAAACTAAGAGTGTGTGTACAGATTTTAAGGAACCAACAGTGTTTGTAAAAACATGCTCCATTTTCAATCACAAGCCCATAACAACTGACCCATTATTTTCGCATTTACAAAAGTCAATTTTCAATCAAGGGGACAGGAAAGTGTGGACAAAGGGACAGTGGACAGTGGACAACTGACCCACGGCTGTCTCTTAGGGGACCACTAAACCCTCAAAACGATTTTCTTAATTCAATTGGGACCAAATAAAAAATGGGACCAGCTAAACAAACAAATCATATGCAAAAAGGGTCGGCTCCCAATATACAAACAAAAATCATGAAGTGTGGTAGGTCCAACAAGTCCAAATTTCGATCCTAGATTGCAATAAACAAACAAAATGCCCATCGTTTTCTATGAAATATAAATAAGGTGTCGGGTGTCGGCATTTAGGTAGTGGGTACTTACATACAATATTTGGAAGAGATATCACGCACGAAACACCCGTCCACATACAATATTCGGAAGAGATTCGGCAAAGTCCCTTCGAGAATCGCTCGTCTCCTCCCCTCCGACAGTGTCGACCAACGTAGGAACGGCGTGAACAGCGGCGTGAGCGTGAGCAGCGTCAGAAATGAAGCAAACCCTAGGATTTGAGAATCTTGAATCCTATTTTTATTGAATGGCATAATCGTAATAAACCATATTTTTATTTCTGATTTTCTCAGTTAATGAGTTAAAGGACCGAAGGCCATTTTCGGAATTTCAGTCCGTGGGGAGAGGGGTAAACTCGGGTTTTTTTGGAAAAATGAGTCACGTGACTCGGTTTCCGTCCAGTTAGACGGCCGAAGCTGACGGATAGGGCCAAAATACAAGTGTCAGGTAATTTGGGGGGCCGAAATCCAAGCTTTGGTAGTTTGGGGTGCCATCCGGAGAATCGATGGTAGTTTGAGGGGGCTTTTTTGTATTTTTCCCTTATTTCTTTCTTCTTCCTTCTTCATTTCTCCTTCTTCGTTCTTCCTTCTTCTTGTTCGGATACAACATGGAGAGAGTGAGATCAGAGAGAGAGTCAGAGACAGAGAGCGTGAGATAGAGAGAGACTGGGAGATCGAGAGAGAGAGGATCCGGTGGATCCGTGAGTTAGAGACCCGGGAGAGAACCGGTGAGCCCGTGACCTAGGGGAGGCCGATCCTCCATGGATCGACGCTGGCGACGCGAGTTCCGGCCGATACTACTGGTGGGTCGACAATCGGTGGAGCCTGGACCCACAACCCGACAAACCCGGGAGAACCCTTGCGACCCGATCTTCAGTGGCGAAGTCCGGCGTGATTTTTGACGGTTGGAGGCCGTTCTCCGGTGGTTTTCAACGGTAGTTGACTACCCAGTAACCCGATGCAGCCGAGAGACCCATAACCCGAAAGACCCGTAACCCGAAAGACCCAGAAACCTGGTCCTCCATGTGCGATTTCTGGTGACTTTTCCGGCGGAATCAGCGGCGAATTCAGGTGGATTTTCTGAGAAAATCCCCAAGGTATAAAAACCCTATGATTTAGCTTAATCTATTAACTTGATTATAATAGTCCTTGTTTGTTGTTGGATCGGCTGAGCCGTGATTATGTGTTACTGTGATGTTTGGGTCTGTACTGTTCTGGCAGTGTGTGTATATGGGTTTTCTTGTTGATATTGAGTTGATGGAAAAATTGGTGGGAGATATTATTATTGGGTGTCCTGAAATTGATTTGCTGATTTTGGTTAGAAAGGATTTGTGATTTCCTGTGTGTGTTGGTAGTGGAGGTTTTGACCGAATGAGTGTGTGTGTTTTGAGTAGTGTTCTGATTTGGTGTAGGTTGTGCTTGGTAGTGTTAACTGTGTGCTAGGTTTGGCCTTGGGTTGATTTTAGTTGATAAATTATGGATCGGGAGTTTTGGTTATTAACTGGACTGTGATGTTTTGGATTTGGGTTTCTTGTTAACTGTTTTAGCCGTGTGGTGTTCTGGCCAAAATACCTCTGTTTTGAAGCAATACCCGTTCTAATGGTGTCCCCTAATTTTGTGTGTTTTAGCTAATTGGGTAGTTTGGTTGTTGATGACGTTGAGTGTTTGAGTTCTGTGTTGCCCGATTGTGTTGATTCCGAATGGCTTTTTAATGGGATCCTTTGTTTTGTGTTCCTCGGTGGGTGATGGCCGAATGAATTTTGTGGGTAGGTTGCTGTGAGATATTTTGAGGCTGAGTTATTCCTGGTGTTGGTCGTATGGTTTAAGTTCAGTTATAAACACTTTGGATTGTGTATTGAGGCCAAACCCGTGTGTAATTACAGTTAAGCTGAGTTGCAGCACTTTGATCGGGTGTGTATAAATCCTTGGGGTTATTCATTATTGTGATATACTATGTGTTCATGCTCTAATGATTTAAGTATTTGATTTTCGGGATTAGTTGTGAAGTTCTAGAATTAAAGAATGTTTTTATGAGTTTAATCATGTAATGTATTGTCTTGGAAATTGAATATTATGAGTTATGTGACTTGTCAAATATAATTTATGTGGTATTTTATCCTAAATATGTTAATAGTTTGATATTGATGTTTTAAAAGGAATCCTTTTAAAATGAAAATGGTTGAATATTATGTAAATGAATTTTATGATTTAAGGAAAATATAGGAGTATTGTTGCTGAGTTGTTATATGGGTTGATATGAAATTAATATGGAAATTGAGTATGCTGTTTTACTGTGATTTCTAATATATGTTGGTTGAAATAATTGTTAGAGTTAACATGTTTTAAAACAGATATCTTTGTTAATTGATTTGGTGCTTGGATTGATGTTCCCTAAAAATGATTAGGTTTTGTTAGAAGTGTTAAGTGTTAATATTGAGACTTAACCACGTTATGTTAAGTAATAATTAATGTAGATGTTTCAAAGATAATTGTTCTTATGTATAGATATATGTGTGTGATTAAGACTCATGTTTAGGCATAAGTTTCTAAAAGTAATAATATTAACCTTCTATGCACATGCATATGTATTTGATGCAGATGATGAATTGTGACTGCACAAAAAGGTTGTAAGTATAAATTATTTATTGAGGGTAGTACTGGATTTCAATAGTGTTGTGTTTATGTTTTATTTTAATTGGATGCGTGTGAATGATTATTGCATACAGTTAATAATCAACCTATTAATATTGGATGCTACGTTTCTCAAAGGTTCAGGATGAGAATAGTGCCTGAAACCGAAAACCCAATAATTCATATTGATTGTTACTGTCTCTCAAAGTGCTAGTGGAGTGACGTGGAACGTACTCTGCTAGTGCGGAAATAAGCTAATCAAAATGTAATGTAGGAGACACATCGTCGAACGTCTCAAATAAGGCTTTAATTGGGTGATGGTTCTAAACGAGTGGAGTGCAATGACTATATTGAACTGTTAAACTTTGCATAGAAAATTGTCATGTCAGCATTATGTTCCTTAAATAACGCATAAATCATGATGTTGTTGAATGGCAATTAGCCCACTTATGGAACTATGGGGTTGTGGTTATAACCACCGTCTCATAGATGTTTGCACAGGTACTGAAGATTATGGAATGGATTAACTGCTAGCATAAGAGATTTAAAGCTATTGTAGTTAGATTCTAGTGCTTTGTATTTATTAATGTTTGTACTGTTTTATATGTAACATGTTTAGGAATTTACTTGTATTTAGTAAACTTTCCATGTATGCTTTTGTGTCATATGTGACACATGTTTCTTTGTAAATTAGTGTCAAAGATATTAAATGATTTTTAATGTATGTCTAGAGGAATTTGAGTTAAAGCTCTAAATGTATTGTAAGAGAATTGTCCCTGATGTTTGTAAAGAAAAAAAAAGATATTCGTATTTTTCGCTGCAAGATTTATCGTCTCTGAATGGTTAATGACACGAAATTATCTAGATATAATTACTTATGCCTTTTTGTAAAAAGCAGGTCATTACAACACGTTTCCTTATCAAGGTCGTGTCCGGACGATGTTTCCCTAGCGTCCAGACGGTTGCAAGCTCTCTTCCCAATCCGTGTCTACAAAGGTCTCTGGATTCTTCTCGAACACTGAAGTGTGTCTAGACGATATTGCCCTGTCATCCAAACGGATGCATGATGAGCTGGCAGAATCTTATCGACACAGAAGGCCGTCCGGACGAAAACAAGGGAATCGACTTTTACTGAGTTGGAAACTGCGCAGAATCTTCTTGGAACTCTGAAATTGCCTTCTTGATGCTTGTGACACTAAAACTTGTCATATTAAGGCTATTTCCATATTAGAGAAATAAACTTTGAATATTCTGAAGACTCTAATCAAATTACGACATCCCTGTTAAAGCAACAACCTTACATGATAGTGATTTTGGCAACAGAATGCAGCCAATAAAACTAACAAACTCCCCATTTGGCCATTTTGGGACAAAAATCACTTGACTGGTTTAAAAATACAATCTCGGTCCAAAAAATAAAAATACTCCATCTTTTTGTTTTCAAAGGACAAAGGGTAAACAAAGTATCTAAACCACAGACAAAAAGTTTTAAAATCCAAAAATAATAGGGATAATAGAGAAGTGTCTGCAAGTAGCCCAAATAATCAGAAGTTTGTAAAACAACTGATAGAGAGGAACAAAAATCCTCTATGTACCAAATCCTTCTAATCCACTGAATGCAAGTGACAGAGAGAGATCAGTACATTTAATCTGGAGTTGAGCTACTTCGGCTTCTAGTTCTTGAAGGCGGGTACCATAGACTGAAAACCTTCAGTCGCTTGAGTTTGTAAAGCCTGAAACTGATTATCTGCAAATTGAAATCCCCTAGTCAATCGCAAGATAAATGAGAGGATTCACCACTGAACCTCTAACTGGTGCAGATCTGAAGAAAAATGTTACGGAAGGCTCAGCATGAGTTGGGGAAAAAAGCTCATCTAAATCCTGAGACTTTTAGAATTTGAGCATATGACTTCAACAATAGTCTGTTCTCCAAATGATCCATCTATCGGACGTTGCGCTAGGAGCCGCTGGCTGTCATATTCCTGAAAGAATTTAAATAGAAATATTTCCAAAAATACCACCACAAAGAAAGATTAGATCCTATTAGTTCCGAAAAAAAATGTGGTATTATGACGGCTCTTAATTGGATGCCAAAACAATTTACACAAGTAATGCAGCAATCCATAAGGCACAGATATATCAAGACCAACCTAGCACACAGATAGAATAGGATTTTCATGCACAATACCTCAAAAATATTCCAGTCAATAAATATTCCATTATTCTAAAGAGGATAACAAATTAAAAGAACAAAGGAAAACAAAGAAAATATAACGGAATAAGAAGAGATATGCAGGGAATGCCAAAATCTCGGGAGAAATCCTCGAGAGAAACACACAACATGACAAAAATAAGAAAAAAAATGCAGTGTTGTGCGAATGGCAAAGAAAGCAAAGGGCTTGTGTCCGAACGTGTTACTCATGCGTCAAGACGGCATATTGTCAAATCATCGATCGACAGAGCCGTGCGCATCCGGACTTAAGAATAGGTCCGTCCAGACGGTTCACACTAGAAGCTGAAAACAGAGGAAAAATTTGCAGAAAAATAATTTTCCTAAAGTTAGCTTCAGAACACGCATGTATAAACAACTAATAAGATAGCCAAAATAGCAATTCAAAGATATGCAAAGATATAATTTAGAGTTAAGTATTCAATAAGCACAAATTTTCCTGCAAATAGAAATTTTAAATAGATGACTTAACTCTTGCTATGCGTGTGTGTGTGTGTGTGAAAGCTTTCTCAATAAGGTATGACGTTTGCTAATATGATTTAAAGCAATTGAATTTTCTAAATGAGAGAAATTCAAAGATAGATCAGTCAAAAGTCAAACCTTATTTTACTAGGGCCTAGCCACCCTCATCTAATACACTCCCCCTAAGATGCAACACTTTTCTTTTACTTAGTCTTTTAGTGACCGTTTATTTCCGCAATGATTTGGTTACTGATGTTTCTATAGGGACAAGTCTAAGAACATATTTACAACACAATAAGTAGTGAATCTTTTTTAATTATCCATATTTATTGAAATTTAAATGTTTTTTTATCACTTGGTGTTACAACCTAGAGAGAATGCCAGAATTTATAGATTCTAGGTTCAACTAGCAAGTTGGTCAATTTGACCATCTTAGCAACAAAAAAAAAATCTCTCTCATCAAAATTTTCAGAAGCTAAAATTAGAGAGTAAAATAAATGTACGTTAGGGGAGCTTTGGATAGTGCACAATTTTTCATCGCATAAGAAAAGCAACTATCTAGCATTACGATGCAATAGGAAAACTTAGCAGATATTAGACATAAACTCTCAATCATATATAAGCATATTCAATCAATGCACAATGAACTGAGATATCAGGCAAAAAGACATGCAATATCTGAAAAGCTATCAAAAGAAAAAATAAAAATTATGCATCTTCTCCCCCAATTTTTTTCTTTTTTTAATGTTGAAATAAAAAATAAGACAGAAAAACAACAAAAACATGCTTATGGAGAAAATAAATAATATCTAGTCCTAACGTGTAAGGTAAGAGTGAACCTGACCTCAGGGAGAGAGGTTTGAAATTACCATACCAACAGCCGCCCGACGTGCTTTTTCTGTCATCCCCATAAATTTATGCAGAAGTTTATCAAGATAACAAGATAAAACATGGGGATAAAACATATATGGTTCCTCAACGAGAATACAAGCCATGAAAGATGTGACATGATAAACAATGCAATATGTACCTGACATGCACTAGGATTTAGGAACCAAAATCCTAGGCATGGTGAGATTGCACCTCAACTTCGTGAGTCCACTCCCCTTCAAGGGGATGAATGGTCTCATCCTTCATTACCCATACCTTATTTACTTGAAAGGCAGGGTTGTAAGCCATGTCCAAATTGTTCAGTCTAACTAGGACACTATTCATCATGTTGACAAGCCCTTCATAGATCTGATTCTTCTTGGGCTTGTGAGGCTTCACTCTGAAGCATTTGGCCTTGGTGTGGCCATACTTACCACAATGATGGCATGAAGGAGAACCCCTTTCAGGATATTTCCATTTTTTCCGAAAAGTATGATGAGGCATGGAAGGTTTAGAGCTAAACTTACCTGTCTTTGGCTCTTGTTTCTTGACCCGAGGCTTCTGATGTCAGATCTAATGACAATGTAGCCTAATGTGTCCTGTGACACCACAGTGATGGCAAGTAGGCTGACTTCGTTTGCTGAAATGCTTCTTGACATGCTCTGCAATTTTAAGGTTAGCATTCTTACACAAAAGTTATTACCTTCTTGAGATAAATGTCTCCTATGGGGCGGGACATATTTATCAGAAGAAGGTTTCTCAATATTGCTCTTTTTAGGAGCAACCTGCTTATTCCAAGGCCCGTGGGATTTCAACAAATAACAATTTGGTCTAATATGACTAGTCTTCCCACAATAATGATAAGTTGGAACAAACTTACCTTGTGTTCCTGATTCCTTGGACTTAGGCTTCACACAGTCAATTAAGCAAGAGTTTTAGAATTATCTAAACAAGCTGTATCTCCAACACCACCTATGGTGGATCGGACCACCAATTAGTCCCTGGGTCCTTCAGGTTCTCACGATCAGGTCTCTCCTTCTCTTTTGGGTCTCGGATCTGCCTGGAATCTCGTGAGTCTCTCTCGGTTTCTCCCTCTCAGGTATCCTCTCTTCTCTTTCGGTCTCTCTCTCATAGTTCCTGTCACTCTCCCTCAATTTCACTCTCTCCCTCTCATAGTCTCTATGTTTCTTAGACAAAATAGAGAAAGAAGAAAACAAGAAGAAGGAAAGAGAAGGTAAGAAAAAGAATAAGAAAAGAGGAAGGCGCCCGGATGTGTGACAAACCACAAGGAAGAAGATCAGTTATATACAATTCTCAAACTTGATCAACAAGTTGAGAAATGTCTTCCTATAACGTGAGTCATCAGATGTAATGATGACTTGCAAAATATCTAGATATTCTATCTGTTAGTATTTTAATTGGCTACATTCTGTTGACAAAATCACTATTATGTAATGTTGCTGCTTTCACAGGAATGCCGTATATTTCAGAGTCTTTAGATATTCAGAGTATATTTCTCTGATGTGGAAATAACTGTTTTATAACAAGTTGCAAGAGTCACAAGCTTCATGAAGGCTATTTCAATGTTCAAGGAAGATTCTGTGTAGATTCCAACTCAGAGAAGTCGGATTCTAAGCAACCGTCTGGACAATATGGTGTTCCCGTCTGGACGTTAATCAGTTAGCAACCTCCGTTCGGACGACGAGAACTTTCTGCCCGGACGCCCATTAGTGTCTAGAAACTTCGAACTGTTCAAGATTGCATCCATCCAGACGTAATGGAAAATCGTCCGAACGCTATTAAGAGTTCGAGAAGAATCCAGTGTTCAAGTGCATCTGTCCGGACGACGTGGCAATACCGTCTGGACGCCATTAAGAGTTCGACAAGCAATAGGGTTTCTGTCTCAGACAAAGATATGGGAAGACAGCTGCAAACAGTTCAGACGATGTGGTGTTCCCGTCCGGACTCTATCCTTGGTAAGCCAATTTATACAGCAGAAGTGCAACCGTCCGGACGCTAAGGCAACATCGTCCGGACGCGGCCTTGATATGGAAGCTTTTAGCGCTATTTTGGAAAGGCGGTTGCAGTTGATTGTCTGGACGCCCTCTAGTATTTCGATCATAACTTTCTGCTCAAATATCGGATTGGGATGAAATTGGCGTCATTGGAAAGCAAACAAAAAGATATACAACCTTAACATATGGAAGACCAAGAGAAACGTCCGGACACTCGACAGATAGAGTCCAATTTTCAGCAGTTTTTGAGGTCTCTTAAAGCCTATAAATAGGGGGCTCTAGGTCCGTGTTTTTGTACAGAATTCGGTGGTGAATTCCATATAGCTTAAAGAGGGTGTTTAGGCAGATATTGAAGATCTGCTAGCTCTTTAGCTTTTGCCAGTGTGTGATTTGATCGTGTGAAGTCTATCTTAGGGGTTGGCCCTAAGGTAAAGGAATCCATCAAAAACCCCTTCAGGTGGAAGATGGTTGGGAGGCGTTCGTGTTGGGTTACACGTCAGAGTTAAAGCTATGACTACTATATAAGGGTATGTGAGTACGAGTGTCTTGTAACTAGCTTTGTTTTTGGATAGTGGATTTCCTGGGTTTGGTTGCCCCGGAGTGGTTTTTCTCTTAATTGAGTTTCCACTTCGTCAACAAATATCTTGTCTTTTTAAATTCCGCATTTTAAGATATTTTGTTGCACACGAACACACACACTTGGTTGTTTAAGATGTCAATATTGTTTTTTCAATTGGTATCAGAGCGGGTACACTTGTGTTTGGATTTATTTCCTAAGTGTGATCCATGACTTCTTCTAACATAAATCTTCCTGAGTTCTCTAAAGATGATTTTTATGATTTCTCTAAAGATACCATTTTGATAGGTAAACTCTTTAAGAAATCCAATAGAGAACTCAAGAAAATTAAGCAAGAAAAAGAGTCTTTGATTTTATAGTTATCTAATTCACATGCCTTGATTGACTTTTTGACATCTGAGAATACCATGCTTTTTGATATTGTCGATGCTCTAGAGAATAAATTAAAAGAATTAGAGGATCTCTTGGAAAAATTCTCTAGTAATAATTTGAAAAGCATGCTTTGTATTCATACAGATATTTCTAACAAGCCTGATTTAATTGTTAATGATTTAAGTACTTCTACTTCACATGCTTCTGACTCTATTTTAAATTCTGTTGATATTAAGCCTGTGAGAGTAGATGTAGCTTGTTCTGAAAATTCTTGCTTAAATAACTGTGTGAAGCCTAACTCCAAGGATTCGGGAAGACAAGGTAAGTTTGTTCCTATTTGTCATCATTGTGGGAAGATTGGTCATATTAGACCAAAGTGTTATATGTTAAAATCCCACAGACCTTGGAAGAAGCAGGAGGATTCCAAAATGGGTTTTATTGAGAAAACCTCTTCAGATAAATATTTCCCGCCCCATAGGAGGCATATATCTCAAAGAGGTAAAGACTTTGTTATTTGTGAAAATGCTAATCTTAAATTTGCAGAGTCTTTCAAAAAGCATTTCAACAAACGAAGTCAGCCTACCTGTTATCATTGTGGTGTCTTTGGACACATCAGGCCACACTGTCCTCAGATCCGACATTAGCAGCCTCGGATCAGGAAAACAGAGCAAAAGAGAGGTAAATCTAGCTCTAAAAACCTTCAAAGCCTCATCATGTTTTTCAGCAACAACGACATTATCCTCAAAGGGATTCTCCCTCATGTCGTCAATGTGGTAAATATGGCCACACCAAGGCCGAATGCTTCAGAATGAAGCCTCACAAGCCCAAGAAGAATCAGACTAATGAAGGGCTTGTCAACATGATGAAGAGTGTCCTAGTCTGACTGATCAATTTGGACATGGCTCACACCCTTGCCTCACAGGTAAAGAAGGTATGGGTAAGGAAGGATGAGACCATTCACTCCTTGAGGGGAAGTGGACCCACCTAGTAAATGTGAAATCTTATCATGCCTAGGATTTTAGGTCCTAAATCCTAGTGCATGTCAGGTATGTTTGCATTGAATTGATTGTCATATCTTATATATCCTATTTTTTGCCTTGTATTCTTTTTGAGGAACCACATTTTCTATCCCTAGATTTTCTCTTGGTTGCTTTGAGAATTTTCTTCAGTTACATTCTAGGGATGACAGAGAAAGCATGTCACTGCTTTTCTGTTTTGGTAGAGTCAAACCTCTATCCCTGAAGACAGGTTTGCTCTTACCTACATGCTTTGTCTAGACATATGTTCTTTTCCTTTTAAGCATGTCTTTGTTGTTTTTGTCTTTTATTTTTCAACAAAAAAAAAAAAAAAATTGGAGAGAAGATGCAGAATTTTTATTTTTTTGAGAGTTGCTTTTCAGATATTGTATGTGTTTTTACTTGATATCTCAGTTCATTGTGCATTAATTGAGTATGCTTATATATGATTGAGAGTTTATGTCTGATATCTGCTAAGTTTTCCTGTGCATCTTAATACTAGATAGTTGCTTTTCTCATGCGATGAAAAATTGTGCATTATCTAAAGCTCCCCTAAGGTACATTTTTTTTTCTCTCTGACTTTTAGCTTCTGGAAATTATAATTAGAGAGATTTTTTTCCTAAGATAGTCAAATTGACCAACTCGCTAGTTGAACCTAGAACCCATAAATTCTGGCATTCTTTCTAGGTTGCAACACCAAGTGATAAAAAACATTCAAAACTGAATAAAAATGGATAAATAAAAAGATCCACTGCTTTTGTGCTATAAATCTTTTCTTGAACTTGTCCCTATAGAAACAGCCCGTGACCAAATTATTGCGGAAATAAACGGTCACTAAAGGACAAAGTAAAAGAAAAGTGCTGCAACTTAGGGGGAGTGTATCAGATGAGGGTGGCTAGGCCCTAGTAAAAAAGGTTTGACTTTTGACTAATTTAACATTGATTTTCTCTATTATTTAGAAAATCTGGTTGCTTTAAGTCAATTCAGTAAACTTCATACCTTATTGAGAAATCTTTCACACACACACGCATTGCATGAGTTAAGTTTACTATTGAAAAAATTCTATTTGCTGGGAAATTTTTGTGCTTATTGACTCTTAACTCTCAATTATATCTTGGTATATTTTTGAAATGCTATTTAACTATTTTATCAGTTATTTCTACATGCGTGTTCTGAAGCTAAAGTTAGGAATTTTTTTTTTTGAATATTTCCCTTTGTTTTTCAGCTTCTAGTGTAAAGCGTCCGGACGGACATGTTCTTGCGTCCAGACGTGCTCGGCTCTGTCGATCTCTTATCTGACAGCATGCCGTCCGGAAGAGTATTTACCATGTTCGGACGCGAGTTTTTGCTTTCTCTACCAAACACACACACACTACTTTTTGCCTGGTCTATAATGTTGTGTTGTGTGTGTTTTCTCTCGGACTGATCCTGAGATTTTGGTATTCTTTGCACATCTTTTCTCATTCCCAGGTATTTCCTTTGACTTTCCTTATTCTATTAAGCTTTGGGTCTTTTTAGAATACTGGAATCTTTAATTGATTATGATTTGAGAGATTGTGCATGAATATCTTTTTCTGTCTTTTTGCTAGATGGATATTACTTATCTGTGTCTTTTGGATTGCTATATTTACTTTTTTATTTCTTTATGCATCCAATTGATAGCCATCATAATACCACATTCTTTTTGAAACTAACAGGATCTAATATTTCCTTGTGGTGTTATTTTTGGATAGATTTCTGTTTAAATATTTTTAGGAATATGTTGTCCAGCGGCCTCCAACATAGTGTCAGACAGAGGGCTCTTTGGAAAACAGACCTATGTTGAAATCATATGTTCCAAAGATCTCAAATTTTAGATGAGCTTATTCCCCCTGCTCATACAGAGTCTTCCATAACTTCTTCCTCTAGATTTGCACCAGCTAGAGATTCAATGGTGAATCTTCTTTATCGTCTTGTAGACCAATTGTTTAGAGGATTTCATTTTTCGAATGATCAGTTTCGGGCTAGAAGACTCAAGTGACTGAAACTTTTCAGTCTATGTTTCCCGGTTCAGGAGCTAGAAGCCAAAGTGTTTCAAATCCAGCTTTTTATATGGTTTTCTCTTTGTTACTTGATTTCAGTAGATCAGCAGGATTTGGTACTTGGAAGGTTTTTGTTCCTCTCTTTTGGGCCACTTGCAGACTCTTCTCTAGTTTCCTATTGTTTTGGATTTTAGAATGTTTTTGTCTGTGGATTTTATATACTCTGTTTACCCTTGTTCTGTTGAGATATCAAGGGGGAGTATTTTAATACTGTGGTCTGTCTATACTATGTTTACCCTTTGTTCCTTTGAGACAAAAAGGGGGAGTATATGTTAGTTTTTGGACTTGTAATGTATTTTTAACCGGTCTAGTGATTTTTGTCCCAGAATGGTCAAAGGGGGAGTTTGTTAGTATTTTAATTGGCTACATTCTGTTGACAAAATCACTATTATGTAAAGTTGCTGCTTTCACAGGGATGCCGTATATTTCAGAGTCATCAGATATTCAAAGTTTATTTCTCTGATGTGGAAATAGCTGTTTTTATGACAAGTTGCAAGTGTCACAAGCTTCATGAAGGCTATTTCAGTGTTCAAGGAAGATTCTGTGTAGATTCCAACTCAGAGAAGTCAGATCCTAAGCAACCGTCCGGACGATGTGGTGTTCCCGTCCGAACGCTAATCAGTTAGCAACATCTGTCCGGACGACGAGAACTTTCCGTCCGGACACCCATCAGTGTCTAGAAACTTCAAACTGTTCAAGATTGCATCCGTCCGGACGTAATGGAAAATCGTCTGGACGCTATTAAGAGTTTGAGAAGAATCCAGTGTTCAAGTGCATCCATCCGGACAACGTGGCAATACCGTCTGGACGCCATTCAGAGTTCGACAAGCAATAGGGTTTCTGTCTCAGACATAGATATGGGAAGACAGCTGCAAACCGTTCGGACAATGTGGTGTTCCCGTCCGGATGCTATCCTTGGTAAGGCAAGTCGTACAGCAGAAGTGCAACCGTCCGGACGCTCGATCAAGCCGTCCGGACGCCCTCTAGTATTTCGATCATAACTTTCTGCTCAAATATCGGATTGGGATGAAATTGGAATCATTGAAAAGCTAATGAAAAGATATATAATATGATTGTCCATAAGGAAAAGAGAAACATCAGGACAGGCACCCAAAACCGTCCGGACGTTCGACAGACAGAGTCCAATTTTCAGCAGTTTTTGAGGTCTCATAAAGCCTATAAATAGGGGGCTCTAGGTCTGTGTATTTGTACAGAATTCAGTGGTGAATTCCATATAACTTAGAGAGGGTATTTAGGGAGATATTGAAGATCTGCTAGCTTTTTAGCTTTTGCCAGTGTGTGATTTGATCGTGTGAAATCTATCTTAGGGGTTGACCCTAAGGTAAAGGAATCCATAAAAAACCCCTTCAGATGGAAGATCTGGTTGAAAGGCGTTCATGTTGGGTTACACGTCAGAGTTAAAGGTATGACTACTGCATAAAGGTATGTGAGTACTAGTGTCTTGTAACCAGTTTTGTTTTTGGATAGTGGATTTCTTGGGTTTGGCTGCGCCGGAGTGGTTTTTCTCTTAATTGAGTTTCTACTTCGTCAAAAAATATCTTGTCTTTTAAATTCCGCATTTTAAGATATTTTGTTGCACACAAACACACACACTTGGTTGTTTAAGAAGTCAATATTGTTTTTTCACCATCTATAGGTATTTTTATGGAGGGTTCTTTTTATTTAATCTGTCTCGCTAAAATTATAAATTTAGACCTATTTGAGATTTAGATTGTTTCATAATTAATATTATTTTGTTAATAATATTATTTCTCTGATTTAATTACTGTATAATCGAGTCTGTCTATTTAATTATTCAGTGATATTATTAGAGCCTAATAATAATTCATTTTTATTATACTAGAGTTAATAAAACTAGTGGATACTTATTTTCATAAATATTTATAAATATCGGAGTCATTTTATTTAGTCTTAAATTCTAATTTACGACACTATATTTTAGGGTTAAAATCTGGGGTACTACATCCCTCTCCCATTAACAGAATTTCATCCTCGAAATTCATAAACTATGCTTCACATAAAATTTACACTAAATGAGGCTTTAGATCTCTAAATCTAAATTGAGCGATTCAGATTTTAAAACTACATTTATTGCTAAACATGAGCTATACGTTACTTCTAATCTTAGAAATACTCTACAGAAGGAAAAATGATGTAAGAATATAATGCACATTCCTTTTCTGTACATCATCACGTCATACAACCTTAATTTGTATGGTCAACATTTAATTTTCACCATCCACATCATTTCCATTTCTTTGCTTCAGTGTAAAGGTCTTTTTTTATCATAGTCCTCGTCTACTCTGTTTGTCTATGTTAGCAGAACCTGATTAAATCATTATATTGTCAAATACCTCAAGTGATACACTGAAATTCTATCTTATTTCCTATTGTTGAAATTCCATCTTATGTTGTTGAAATTCCACCTCCTAATTCTAGGTGAGAATCTTATTCAAGGTCTAACGTCTCAATTAAAAGTACGTCCTTAGTTATCCCTAGGGTTTGGAGTTTTCTTCCATTAGAAAATCCTTTAACATTAATCTGGGTCTAACTATTCCTATCCTTTAAGTAAGAAGTAGTCCTTAATTCCTTAGACTTCCAAAACGTAAATCATATCATTCATAAATTCACGCTAAGCAAAGAATTCTAATTAAGATATCATTTACCTCAATCATCCTCAAATGTGTCTTAGTAGAAGATTGGGATATTGACCTCAATATTTATTTTAATCTATGGGGTTCTCCAATGATAACACCAAGTAGTGATTGTTTTGTCCGATGAATCAGATTGACATACATCTCTGAAGTTTACCTCGAACTCAGATTTTTATTAGATAATAAATATTTTAAAATCTTGGTATCATTAATTGGATACAAAGTTTAACGTAAGTCATTCTGAACAACCCTTGTTTCCTTTATTCTCGAAAAGGGTGTAAGAAAATAATTTCTCTCAATTCTATCTTCAAATAGTCATTAGACCTCAATCTATAATTCAGACATTATTCATACGTTCCATTGTATGGTTCAACCTCAAACACAATTCAACCGATACTGAGATATCTACCTAGTACCCAATTCAGTAAGTCAGTAATGTAACAATCTTTAGGATCATCAAGGTATAAACATTAAATATCATAAATTAGCTACCTTGTTCTTGTTACCTGATTTAGGAACAACCTTCTTTTGTTATCACGTAGCATTTCCCACTTTCCTAAAATTTAACTAGGCATTTATATCAGTGTTGTATTATAACCTGGTCTCCACGTTTGTCATAACCATACCATTAGGATTCTAGTCAAAATAGCATTAACCCATAAATATAATTTCAATCCAAATAAACCTCAAAATGAATTTAATCAAAACATATTGTTCTTCAACAATAAATATTCAAATCATATCTCTATAATGACACTTTAAATTCTTTTTAATATCTAAAATCATATCTTTTTAATCCAATGATTTAAAATCACCTCAAAATATTAACCTATCATCAAAGTTTTAATCTTTGGCTGATATCATAAAATCAATATTTAATCCTTTTTCATTCTTTAAGTTTAGCCAATGTAAATCAATTTGTAAATCCTCAATTAAAATTTATCTATCTCCATAACAAATCATCTAAAATAAGATCAAGATCCTCAATCCATTTGGCTAAGGTTCATAATCATCATATAAGTCAATAGCCATAGTAAATTCTATACTAAGGCTAATAATTTATCTTGTTAGCCAAAACTTATCATAAAATTCTTCAAGGTTGGAATAGGAGTAAATTAATCCAAAAGGGTAAATCGGACTTATAATCTCCAATGATCTACTCAGAATCATAGTTAAGCGCATTCTTTAATTAGTAAGGATAATCTCATATTATTCTATGGAAACCTTAATTCTTTCACTCATTATCTAAGAAAAATAGATTACTAAGATCTTAATCTATTCGGTTTATGTTCTAAGAGATAAGGCTCAACTAATAATAGTCTTACCTGATTTTAATTCTTGATTTAAGCATAGGTATTCGCGTTGTGGATGCGTGATCCAGATCTTGCTAAACGATTGCTTCCTTCAAGTGTTCCTTTGCCTTTGTTGTTTGATAGCGGCGAAGAACAATCAGTCAATCACTTAGCCAATCAATCAAATAACCATTAGTAGCAATGATAATTAATCAAACATAAGTTGATACATGAAACTTATCATCTTACTATTTCTTATGACAAGGACTCAAAGCAAATCAATCTTAACCATTATATGCCATAAATTCCAATCTAAACCTTAATATGAAATTCTCAGATATCAAATTTCTTAAATGATCAATTCCTGGTTACAATAGCATTTTCATTATAAAGTTCTAGTCAATAAATCTATTGCATAAATAACCTCGAACTTTATTGATAAGATTATTCGTTCAATAATCAATTTCTGATTGACACATAATTCTTATCTCTAGCTTTACTTAAGGGATTCATCATCTAAACAACCTCAAAATCTATTGATAAGATTATTTTTCTGAGTGGCATAAATCGTTGCTTTTATAAAACCTTATAAATTATAAGCCCCAAAAATTATTATCCTTATCGAGTCATAAGCATATAAATCCAAAAATGCTTGAATGATCAATGATCCATACCTTAAAACTTCACAATCCTCTTTGTAAGCTCATTACATTTCCTCAATCACATTTAATCAATCTTATCAAAAAGGGTGTAAGGAAATAATAATTTCTTTCTGTTAGTTTGTAATTGGCTACATTCAGTTGGACAAAATCACTTCTATGTAATGATGCATTTAAACAGGGATTCAGCTATTCAGAGGTCTTGTCTAAAAGTCAGTGAAATCAGATCCCTTGCAGCCGTCCGGACTACATGACATACCGTCCAGACGCTCAACTGTCCAAGCATCATTCGTCTGGACGTCAAGAACTTTTCGTCCAAACCTTCCTTTGTGTCGAGAAGCTTCGAACTGCTCCAGCTTGCATCTGTCCAGACGTATCAATAGCACGTCCAGACTCCACTCAGTGTTTGACCAGCTATGGGATTTCTTTCCAAAACACAGATATGGGAAGACAGCTGCAGCCGTCCGGACGATGTGGATTCCCGTCTGGACACGCTCATCCATAAGGCAAGTTGTGCATTCAAAATCAAGACGTCTGGACCCTAGTCTTCATGGTCCAAACGCGCGAGCTACATAAGGGAATTTGCATGCATCAGATCAATCGTCCGGACGACATGTTCTATGGTTCGAACGCGCGAAGCCTTGATATGGAAATTGCGTGCAGCTAAGGTGCGACCGTCCGGAAGACAGGGCAACACCGTCTGGACGTGGCTTAATTCAGGAAAGAATTTCTACGAAATTTGGAAAGCCGATCGCACAATTGTCCGTCCGGGCACCTTATGTTTACCGTCCAGACGGCGCCTAGGTTTTTCAAGCTAGACGCTCATTTGAACCTGCAGCCTATAAATAGAGGTCTCTAGGCTTGAGAACTGTAAAAACTAGGTATTAAATTTAGTAGTGCTTAGAGAGTTATATTTTTAGAGTTATTGAGCTGAGGTGATCTCTCTCTTAAGCCGTTGCCGTTGTGTGCTGTTGCTGCGTTGATTTGAAGTCTATCTTAGGGGTTGACCCTAGGGTAAAGGGTTCCATTGAAGACCCCTTCAAGTAAGAGACTTGGTTGGGAGGAGTTCGTGTTGGGTTACACGTCAGAATTCAAGGTACAACCACTGCATAAGGTTATGTGAGTTCTACTGCTTTGTAACTAGTCTTGTCTTCTGAATAGTGAATATCCTGGGTTTGGTTGCATCAGAGTGGTTTTTCTCTTAATTGAATTTCCACTTCGTTAACAAAATATCAGTCTCCTTTAACTCCGCATTTTGATACTTTGTTGCACACATTTTTGCACACACTTGTTTATATTAGAAGTCATTTAATTTTTCATTTGGTATCAGAGCTTGGTACACTCTGTTTAGATTCAATTCTTTAGAGTTAATCTTTCCTCTTTGACTTATATTTGATATAATGTCTCAAAGTCTTAATATTGTTCCTGCCTTTGATGGTATGAACTATGGCTATTGGAAAGCTCGTATGCGGTTCTTTTTAAAATCTATTGACTGTTGGAGTATTGTTGAAACTGGTTGGACTAAGCCAGCGGATGCAACTCTCGAACTAGTCCCTGAAAAAAATGCACGACTTTCTAATGATAAAGCCCTCCATGCTCTTTGTCAAGTGCTTTCACCATCTAAATTCGCAAGAATCTCAAATAGTGAATCCACTAAAGAAGCGTGGCAAATTTTTGAAACAACATATGAAGGCACCAAACTTGTTAAATCTGTCAAACTTCAAATGTTGATTTCTAAATTTGAAGAAATTAAGATGTTGGAGGATGAGACATTCGAAGAGTTTTACTCCAAAATGAGCGACCTAAGGAACTCAATGGTAAGTCTTGGGAAAACCATCTCGGATGTATAACTCATCCGTAAAATTCTAAGATCGTTGCTTGAGCGTTTTAGAATCAAGGTAACTACAATTGAAGAAAGCAAAGATCTAGAAGAAATAAAGATTGAAGAGTTGGTGGATCTCTTCAAACTTATGAGCTGTCCTTGCCCCCGGTTAAGAAGCTGAAAACCATTGCCTTGAAAGCCTCCAAGAAGAAGGTCGAACTCTCATATGGAGACGACTTTGAGGATGAAAAATTGAATTGACTTCTAAAAATAAAGTCTGTGCATAAGTGTCAACAAAAATTAAAGCACAGCGGAAAGTAAATGACACACAGATTTTTGTTGACGAAGTGGAAACTCAGTTAAGAGAAAAACCATTCCGGGGCAGCCAAACCCAGGAATTCCACTATTCAGAAGACATAGCTAGATACAAGACAGTAACACTCACATGTACCGATGCAGTGGTCGTACCTTGATCTCTGACGTGTAACCCAACACGAACGCTTCCCAACCAGGTTCACCTACCTGAAAGGGTCTTCAATGGAACTCCTTACCTTAGAGCCAACCTCTAAGATAGACTTCAGTTGTAGCACAGCAACAGCACACTTGAACAGGGCTTCAGAGGAATTAACACGTCTCTGAGCAGTTGAGGAATTCAATACCAAATTCTTGCAGTTCTCAGTGCCCAGGGGCCTCTATTTATAGGCTAGGGGCTCAAATGAGCGTCAGGCAAAATATACCTGGGCACCGTCCGGACGGTGGACATGGGCCGTCCGGACGGACAACTGTGCGACAAGATTTTCCAAAAATTTTGCAGAGAAATCTTTCCTGTTTAAGGACATCGTTTGGACGGTCGCACGTCCGCTGCAAGTAATTTCCTTATAAGGCTCACGAGCGTCCGGACCATGGGGGATGAGCATCCGGATGGCTATTCTTCAACACGCAATTTCCATATCGGTAATGCGCGCGTCCGGACGCTTGAAGTCGAATCGGTAATTTCCTTCTTTGATGCACGCGCGTCCGGACCACAGCTGTCAGACGTCCGGACGGTCATATTTGAACTGCGATTCTTGCCTTATGGAGACGCGCGTCCGGACGGGATACCACATCCTCCGGACGGTTGATTGATCTTCCCTTTCTTAGAACTTGGAAAGAAATCAGAAACTGATCGAGTACTGGGAGGCATCCGGACGTGCTGCTGAAACGTCCGGATGGATGCAAGCTGGCACAGAAACTTCTCGATACAGTATGGGGTCCGGACGGAATGAACACTTCGTCCGGACGGATGATGCTGGTCTGTCTGGCGTCCGGACGGGATGACACATCGTCCGGACGGATGGAACAGTGGACAGATGGGCGTCTGGACAGGATGGCTCGATCGTCCGGACGGATGACAGGGAACTCAAATTCTTCTAACTTGCAGACTCTGAAAAGTGGAATCCCTGTTTACAGCATCTTTACACTTAAGTGATTTTGTCCAAACACAGAATGAGGCCAAAATACTAACAGAGGATGAAGAAAAAGCGGTGGCCATGCTGGCCAAATTTTTTGGAAGATTAATGAGAAATGAGTGGTTCAAGAAGAAGTTCTCCGAAAAAATGAAGAAGGTCCCCAGAGAAGCTAAACCTGAGGAAGCTGAGAAGAAAGATCCCAGTTGCCCAAGATGTTTTGAATGCTCAGAGTTTGGGCATATACGGGCTGACTGTGGGAACCTCAAGCAAGGTAAGGGGAAGGCATATAACACGACTCTCAGTGATGAGTCCAAAGAAGAAGAAGCTCCTGAGCAAGAGAAATTTCTAGCCTTTGTGGCTCCGCATGTAGAAGAGGAAGATTCTTACTCAGAGCACAGTGATGATGGGAAATGTTAGTATTTTTATTGGCTACATTCTGGTTAAAAAAAAACACTTTTTGTAATGGTTGCTTTTTAACAGGATAGTCGGTTTTCAAATTGGAATATTCATATATTCAGACATCTACTGTTCACAAGCTTCTAGAAGTTATCCATGAAGAGTCCTGTGCAAAAATCAAGTCAATTGAACCGGTTCCTGTGCAACAGTCCGAACGGGCCTTTGAAGGCGTTCGGACGCCCCGCAGTGTCCTACAGATAAACATTGATGACTTCCGGACGTCAGAGCCACACCGTCCGGACGCTCGGTCAATCAGTATTCTACAGGAAGTCTTTTCTTAGAAATCGACACTGTTTAGGAAGTTTCAATATTCCGTCCGGACGACTTGGCATCACTTCCGGACGATGTTCATTATTTGCAAGCCGTCTGGACGACTCGGCAACACGTCCGGACGATATACATAAATTCAAAAAACTCCAGAATTTCGTTCGAATGAGGAAAAGATTTCAATGAAGACCGTCCGGACACACACCTGATAAGGATAAGATATGTGCGGTTTCTGAAGGATATCGCAGAAACCCGTCCGGAAGGGGCAAACTTCCTTCTGGATGGTCGACAGACAGAGTCTGTTTTTCAGTAGTTTTCAAGGTCTCTTGAAGCCTATAAATAGGGGGCTCTAGGTCTGTGTTTTGTACAGAATTCGACAATGAATTCCATAGTGCTTTGGGAGGGTGTTTAGGGAGAATCAAAGATCTGCTAGCTCTCAAGCCGTTGCCGGTGTGTGCTCGTTGTTTGTGTGAAGTCTATCTTAGGGGTCGGCCCTAGGGTAAAGGAATCCATCAAAAACCCCTTAAGGTGGAAGATCTGGTTGGGAAGTGTTCGTGTTGGGCTACGCGTCAGAGTAAAAGGTATGTATGCATAGGGTTACGTGAGTACGAGTGTCTTGTAACTAGCTTTGTTTTTGGATAGTGGATTTCCTGGGTTTGGCTGCCCTAGAGTGGTTTTTTCTCTTCATAGAGTTTCCACTTCGTAACAAATATCTGTCTCATTTAAATTCCGCATTTAAGATATTTGTTTGCACACAAACACACACTTGGTTTGTTTTAGAAGTCATTAAATTATTTTCAATTGGTATCAGAGCTTGGTACACTCTGTTTTTAAATTTATTTCTTGAGTGTATCCTTTTGACTTCTATTTTTTATTATTATGTCTCAAAATCTTAATTCTGTTCGTCCTTTGATGGAACGAACTATGGTTATTGGAAAGCCCGAATGCACTTCTTTTTAAAATCTATTAACGTCTAGAAAATTGTTGAAACTGGTTGGATTAAACCAGAAGAAACAGACGAAATTACTGTTGTTCAAATAAGCGCAAGGCTGTCCAATGATAAAGCTCTCCATGCGCACTTTCACCATCTGAATTTGCAATAATTTCAAATTGTGAAATTGCTAAAGATGCATGGTAAATTCTAGAAACAACATATGAAGGCACAAAACTAGTAAAATCTGCCAAACTTCAAATGTTGATTTCTAAATTTGAAGAAATTAAGATGCTAGAAGATGTGACATTCATAGAGTTCTACACTAAGATTAGCGACCTAAGAAACTCGATGGTGAGTCTTGGGAAGCAAATCTCGGATGTAAAACTCATCCGAAAGCAAAGATTAAAGTAACAACAATAGAAGAAAGCAAAGATTTGGAGGAGATGAAGATTGAAGAGCTGGTAGGATCTCTTTAGACATACGAATACTTCTTACCTCCGGTCAGAAAGGCAAAGACAATTGCCCTCAAAGCATCTAAGGCATCCAAGAAGGAATCCGTAGTCTCATCTGACGAAGACTCGGATGTTGATGAAGATGCAGTGGCAATGTTAGCCAAGAACTTCAAGCGCTTTATGAAGAATAATAAATTCAAGAAGAATTTCTCTGACAGATTAAGAAAGGCTCCTCACACAACTGATACAGAAGAAGCAGAAAAGAAAGATCCGAGGGGTCCCCACTGCTTCGAATGTTCAGGCTTTGGGCACATCAGGACTGAATGTGCAAATCTGAAGAAACAAATAGGGAAAGCCTTTAATGCAACTCTCAGCGATGAGTCTGAGAAAGAAGAAGAAGCTCAGTTACAACCAGAGAGAGTCTCAGACGAGAAGCTCACTCACATGCTCTCCATTTAGAAGTGCCCAACTGACAAGATCGGAGTCGGGTATGTTCCAACTTCTGATACTCCTACTTCCAAGACCATTTTTGTGAAGCCAGTTATTCCCGATACTCCACCCCCAAAAGTGGATAAGGGAAAAGCTAAAATGGAAGTGGAAGTTTCTTTCATCTCTCAGCCTCCTGCCAAGCTTCCTATCAGGAGAAAGCCTCTCACATGCCATCACTGTGATGAGCCAGGGCACATCAGACCTAACTGCCAACATCGGCAAGTTCAAAGGAAGAAAAAATGGCAGGTTCCTAAAACTCCCATGTGTCAACAATGTGGAGTTAGCAGTCATGTCAGGTCTAGGTATCCTCCTCTAAAGCATCCTAAATCACCGCCCAAAAATCAAGTTCCGAAGCATCAACAGCTGCAGAAGCTTACTCAGGCGAAAAAGACTTGGGTTCCCAAGCAAACACCAGAAAAGGAAATCTCCGGTGAAGGAACACCTTCAGCCAGTTCTTTCATGCAAGATTTGGTCAGATTTCTGGCACTACAGTTGAAAAATGAAGGATAGGACAAGGACGAGGACACTCACTCCCCGAGGGGGAGCAGACCTACCTAGTAGGGAAAGTCACACATGCCTAGGATTTTGGTTCCTAAATCCTAGAGCATGACAGGTACACTTGCATAGTTTACTTTATTTGACCATCTAATACTTTGCATGTTGTTATGGAACCATTTTTTTTTCTGCCAGATATTAAATAAGGGATGATAGGAAAAGCACGTCAAGCGGCTGTTTTTCTATCATGTTTGTTCTCAAACCTCTCTCCCTGAGGTCAGCTTTGTGTTTATGGTACATGCTTGATCAACATTATTCTCTTTATTTTGAAAGCATGTGTGTTTTTGTTTAAAAAAATAAGTGGGGGTTAAAAGGATGCAGAGGTATATTGCTTTATAACTTTTAGATATCTTATGTATGTTTAACTGATGTCTCAGTTTCTGATGCATTTATTCATTTGCCTTTATATAATTGAGAGTTTTTTTTTCTGCAAAGTTTTCCAGTTGGCATCCATAATAGGTAGTTGCTTTTCTCTTGCGATACAAAATATGCACTTTCATAGGCTCCCTTAAGGTATTTGTTTCTCTCTTCTGACTTTTAATTTCTGTTTTTCTTATGAGAGAGATTTTGCTCTGCCAAGATGGTTAAATTGACCAACTCGCTAGTTGAACCTAGAACCCATAAATTTTGGCATTCTTTCTAGGTTGCAGCACCAAGTGATAAAAAGCTTTCAATTCAAAATAAATATGGTAAAAAGATCAACTGCTATAAATCTGTTCTTGATCTTGTTCCTAAAGAAACAGTTGCTGATCACATTATTGCGGAAATAGACGTTCACTAAAGGAAATAGAAAAAAGAAAAGTGTTGCAACTTAAGGGGAGTGTATCGGATGAAGGTGACTATGCCCTAGTAATATAAGGTTTGACTTTTGACTAATCTAACATTGATTTTCTCTCTTGTTTAGAAAATCCAGGTGTTTTAAGTCATATCAGTGACCTTCATACCTTATTGAGAAAGCCTTCACACACACACACACACGCATTGCTTGAGTTAAGTTGCCTATTGAAATATCCTTCTGCTGGGAAATTCTTGTGATTTTTTAAAACTTAACTCTCACTTATATATTGGGATATGTTTGAATTGTTAATTAAACTAAGATATCAGTGATATATACATGCGTGTTCAGAAAATTATTTGGGAAATATCTTGCTGCTCTTTTTCCTCTCTTTCAGATTTCTTTTGTGTGAAGCGTCCGGACGGTATGTTTGGGGACGTCTGGACGGTTATCCTGAACGTCTGGACGTATATTTTGGTTGTCCAGACGATATGGGTTCTTCGTCCGGACGTTTTTGTTTATCGTCCGGACGGCCGTGTTTTCGCAACCGTTTACGTGGCACAACATCCAGACGTTACTTATGTTCCGTCTGGACGGTGAACCCTGTAGGGTTAAGGGTGCGTTTGGCATTGCGATTTCATAGAGAATAAGTGCGATTTTAAACCAAATCGCAGAACATAAATTGTTTGGGAACTGCGTTTTTAAAAATTGCAATTTGAAAACGCAGAAAATCTGCTTTTTCAAATCGCAGATAAGATGGTGCTTTTTTGAAAACGCAGAATTTTAAAGGTAAATTCACGATTTTAAAGGCTAAACTGCGATTTTGCCAAACGCTTAACTGCGTTTTTAAAAATCATTTTTTTCAAATCGCACATTTTAAAATCATTATTTTAAATCGCACTTTTTGAAATCCCAAACCCAAACGGACCCTAAATCCTTTTCTCCCAGCGCCGTAGCTCTCTTGTTGGGCTCCTTTTGGTTAGATTTTGTCATCTTGTGCTTTTTTCTCTGTGTTTTTATGCAAAACTCTTTAGTGCACGTGTCAAATCTATAGTTTGTCTCCACCCCAGGTATATTCTTACTCTTTTACTACCTTATTTTTAAGTTTTCTTGCTTAAAATAGGTTGTTTTATTAAAGTTTACTATTTTGAGTTTAATATGTAGTTTTTCTAAAAAAAAAAACTATTAATTGAGTTGAGATTTTGTCTATTTGATTATTGATATGTCTGGGTTGTGTTTTATTGATGATGTAAATTTTTGGATAGTCCTTTTCACAGCCGTTATAATGCCCAAATTTTTTTTGGACTAACTGAAATTAATGTTTTCTTGAATTTGTGTCTGTGATTTTTTTTGTTGTCTAGAAATCATGTCTGCAGACAGTTCTCCTCCCCGAGTCAGACAAAGAATTGAGGAATCAGTTGCTGACTGGTTGCATCGTATGCAATCATGACAGGTCCTATCTGAGCGAAATCTTCTCCGTGCAGATCTGCGAGACCCCATTCTGCTACCTATTGGTTAGATGCTCCTGGAGAACAACTGGGACTACCTTTACAACTATGCATGCCATGCCTTTCCCAGACTAGTGCGGGAATTTTATGGTCATATGATCGTCACTCAAGATGATGATCATGGACTGATCATGCAGACTATGGTCAGAAGGCAGACCATTCTGCTAGACCCCCAGCTTATCAGTTCTGTGATCGGGGTCCCTGTTCTGCCAGTCTCCAGAACTCCGTTTCCTGATGAGGCTCCCAGCATTGATTTTCTCCATGATTTCTTTGGGACGAGGCCACAGCGTGAGGACAAGTCCTACTCCCAGATCAACATCAGTGCCTTTGCTCCTATGCACCTCTTTTTAGCAAAAGTGGTGGTGACAGATCTTTGGTCTCAAGCTCTACGGAGTGAGCTGACCCTCAAGAAGGCCACCCTTCTATATGCCATTGTGATGAGGACTCCATTTTGCCAGTGCAACCATATCTTGCACACGATGCTCGAGGTTCGTGATGAGAAGAACACGAGTATGTCGTTTGGGTGTCTGATCACTCAAATTTGCCTTCAGGTCGTGCCAGACATTTCAGACTCAAAGCCCTGCTCACGGATTCCAGATCCTCTTGGCATCCAGACTCTCATGAAGTCTAATGCCCAGTTGCGGCACGAGGCTCAAGGTGGTATTCCTCAGCCTCCACCAGATCTCCCCACAGCAGCTGCATCATCATCTTTGCAGGCGGCACCTCCCTCATTTGACATTGAGGCTGCCTTTGCACAGCTTATGACCTCCATGACAGCTTTTCAATGGGAAGTCAATCTTATTGGAGAACGTGTCGAGCAAATTTAGATTGACATAAAGGAGTGCTTAAAATATCATCATCCCAAGCTGAATGATGATGATGATTGAGTGTACTTTTTTTTTTTTGTTATTGTTCTTCTCTTAGTTTCAACACAATTTTATATTTTGGTTGACACTTTGTGCCTGCTTAAACACTTACGATTTTAATTTCATACTCTGTTTACCCTTTGTCATTGTGTGACAAAAAGGGGGAGTATTTTTTGGTTTTATTTGGTGTTTAGACCGGAAACGTATTTCCAAACCGGTCAAGTGTTTTTGTCCCAGAATGGCCAAAGGAAGAGTTTGTTATTATTTTTATTGGCTACATTCTGGTTAAAACAAAAACACTTTTTGTAATGGTTGCTTTTTAATAGGATAGTCGGTTTTCAAATTGGAATCTTCATATATTCAGACATCTACTGTTCACAAGCTTCTAGAAGTTATCCATGAAGAGTCCTGTGCAAAAATCAAGTCAATTGAACCGGTTCCTGTGCAACTGTCCGAACGGGCCTTTGAAGGCGTGTGGACGCCCCGCAGTGTCTTACAGATAAACATTGACAACGTCCAGACGTCAGAGTCACACCGTCCGGACGCTCGGTCAATCAGTATTCTACAAGAAGTCTTTTCTCAAAAATCGACACTGTTTGGGAAGTTTCATTATTCCGTCCGGACGACTCGGCATCACTTCCGGACGATGTTCATTATCTGCAAGCCGTCCGGATGACTCGACAACACGTCCGGACGATATACAGTAATTCAGATAACTCCAGATTTCGTTCGAACGTGGAAAGGA
The DNA here is from genome assembly GCA_028654335.1 of Alnus rubra. Classification (NCBI taxonomy): domain Eukaryota; kingdom Viridiplantae; phylum Streptophyta; class Magnoliopsida; order Fagales; family Betulaceae; genus Alnus; species Alnus rubra. The sequence goes on along the minus strand of JAJPGS010000712.1, from coordinate 492,729 downwards.
TTTCAATGAAGACCGTTCGGACGCACACCTGATAAGGATAAGATATGCTCGGTTTCTGAAGGATATCGCAGAAACATATCTGGACAGGGCAAACTTCCGTCCGGACGGTCGAGAGACAGAGTTCATTTTTTTTAGCAGTTTTCAAGGTCTCTTGAAGCCTATAAATATGGGGTTCTAGGTCTGTGTTTTGTACAGAATTCGACAGTGAATTCCATAGTGCTTTGATAGGGTGTTTAGAGAAAATCGAAGATCCGCTAGCTCTTAAGCCGTTGTCGTTGTGTGCTCGTTGTTTGTGTGAAGTCTATCTTAGGGGTCTGCCCTAGGGTAAAGGAATCCATCAAAAACCCCTTCAGGTGGAAGATCTGGTTGGGAAGTGTTCGTGTTGGGCTACGCGTCAGAGTTAAAGGTATGACTACTGCATAGGGTTATGTGAGTACGAGTGTCTTGAAACTAGCTTTGTTTTTGGATAGTGGATTTCCTGGGTTTGGCTGTCCCGGAGTGGTTTTTTCTCTTCATAGAGTTTCCACTTCGTAACAAATATCTGTCTTATTTAAATTCTGCATTTAAGATATTTGTTTGCACACAAACACACACTTGGTTTGTTTTAGAAGTTATTAAATTATTTTCAGGGAAGAACTCAAGGAGGCTTATAAAACCCTCTATGTAGAGTTCGAAAAGCTGAGGGAAGGTCGCAAGTAACATCTGAACAGTTTGCAAACTAAGAAGAGTTCATTGCTACGCAAGATATATGAGCTAGAGGAGAAGCTACTAGGGACACGGCTCCAATTAGAGAGAGTCACCAATGAAAATCTGACTCACATGCTATCAATCCAGAAGAGCCCAACTGACAAGACTGGTCTCGGGTATGTAGCTCATCCTTATGATATTCCCTCTACTTCTACGACTGTCTTTGTTAAGCCTGCAGTCCCAGAGCCTCACCCCACTGTTGGGGATAAAGGGAAGGACAAAATTAATGGAGATATTCTGGGTACTCAGAAGCCCCCTACCATCAGAAAATCTCCCATATGCCATCACTGCGGACTAAGTGGGCATGTCCGACCCCAGTGCTCCCTCCTCAAAGCTTAGAGAGCAAAGGCCAAGGAAGAAGTGCCTAGAAAAGCAAATTATGGCATAAGACCTCTGGCCCAGCGTTAGACTCCATGGCATCAGGATCCTTACCAGGCTCCATGGAATCAAGCACCAAGGTATCATGCCCCTAGGCACCAGGCTCCTCAGCATTAGCAGCCTCAACAAAGATTCGTTCCTGCCAATCATAATGGCAAATCCAAGTTCAACAAATCCAAGCACTTCAAAAAATAGCAGAAGGTGGAGGATGATCTATACTGTAGAGAGCTACCTATTTGGATGCAAAGCATGATGCTGTGGATGGATCAGCGGATGAAGTCCTGCCAACAACCACCCATAGGAAGGCAGGCTTGGGTCAAGAAGAAAGAAGACATTCACCCTATGAGGGGGAATGGACACACCTAGCAGGTGAAGGTATTCATGCCTAGGATTTGGTTCCTAATCCTAAGGCATCAGGTTTGATTGTTTGATCTTTTACTTGCTATATCTTGTACTTACTGTGCAATTTTGGAACCATTGTTATTTGCCCCCTATTTCTCTTAAGAGAATATTGCAGGTACTATTTGGGGAAGATAGAAAAAGCATGTCGGGCGACTATTTTTCTGTATTGGCAACCTTGAGCCTTCACAGGTTTGATCTTGCCTTGCATGCTTATTTTTTGATGTTATTTCCATATAGCATGTTTTTGTTTTTAATAAAAAAAAAAATGGGAGAAAATGCAGGAAATTTTATTTTATTTTCTTGGCATGTCAGATATTGCTTGTATTTTTTCCTGATATCTTAATTCTTTATGCATTAATTAACTTTGCTTAGATATGATTGAGAGTTTATGACTATATTTCTGCTAAGTTTTTCTTGTGTATGTAAAAGCTGGATAGTTACTTTCCTCATGTGATGAAAATGTGCACTATCTAAGACTAGCCTAAGGTACATCTTTTCCTCTCTGACTTTTTGCTTCTGGAAATTCTAAATAAGAGAGATGTTTTTGATAAGAAGGCCAAATTGACTAACATGCTAGTTGAACCTAGAACCTAAAAATTCTAGCATTTTCTCTAGGTTGCAGTACCAAAAAGAATCAAGCAGTTATTCTTATAAGTTTTGTGCTATATGCTTATATTCACGTAAAATTTTTCCTTGTCCTTCATGGTGCAAGTAAAATTTTACCTTGTCCTACATGGTAGTAAAACAATTAGATGCTGCATCTTAGGGGGAGTGTATCAAATGAAGGTGGCTAGGCCCTAGTACTTCATAAGGTTTGACTTTTAACTAATCTTTCATTGATTTTCTCTTTTGTCTAGAAAATCCGGTTGCTCTATTTCATATCAGCAAACTTTTTACCTTATTGAGAAAGTCTTCACAGACACACACACACATTGCATGAGTTGAGTAATCTATTTAAATTTTCTGTCTACAAGAAAATTTGTGCTGATTAGAATCTAAACTCTCTTTTATATCTTGGCATAGTTTTGAAATGCCATTTGATTGCTTTATCAATTGATTATACATGCGTGTTCTGAAGCTGACATTAGGAAAAATATTTTATGCAAATTTTCCTTCAGTTTCTATCTTTTCAGTGTGAAGTGTCCGGACAGGCGCGACTCAGACGGCCAGACGATAAGGTTACACATCCAGACGCCTGCGGCCTGTCGCATGCTTATGTGGCAATGTACGTCCGGACGGGTTAGTGAGCCGTCTGAACGGGGGCCCCCACAGGTTTTAAAAACCATAGCCGCCGCATCTCAAGCATACCCCACTCATTTTTCTCTTAAAATTTTGTCTTTTCGTGCGCTTTTATCGTGGGTTAGTGCAAAATCTTGGCTTATTTTGTCCTCTTGTGCTTATTTCTCTCCATTCCAAGTATCTTTTTCACTCCTCTTTATTCTTTTCAGTGTTTTGCTAACTGATAGAATATTGACTCTTTAGGGAATATGTTTTGAGAATATGAATTGCATATTTGTCATATCTGCTATGTTGGGACTTTGTGTTTCGATATCATTTTGAACTGTATTGTGATATTTACTGATTGTAACTTTTGGAAAAGTCCTTTTTACTGCCGTTGTAATGCCGAATTTTCTTTTGAAACTAACAAGAATCTAATCTTTTTGAGAATATTTTTTTTGGTAAATTGTGTTGGTTATTTTTGCAGAAACATGTCTTCTGGCAGTTCCACAGCACAGAATCTGACAGAGGACAGAAGGAGATAGGGCAGCCCTTAGAGCTAAAATTATGGACAGACCAGTCATTACTGTGAGAAATGTGGTTCGTTCAGACATCATGGTGGCTCCTCTGGACAGTATCCGCGAGATTATCCAGACCTACCACTGGGGTTATCTGCACAACTGTGCCTGTGTTGTGTTCACCAGGCTTGTCAGATTATTCTATGCTGTTAGTTTTTGTGTTGGTTGCATTCTGTTGGACAAAATCACTTCTATGTAATGTTGCTGATTTCACAGGGATGCCGTATCAGTTCAGAGTCTTCAAATATTCAGAGTTTATTTCTCTGATATGGAAAGGGCCTTATTATGACAAGATCACTGTCGCAAGTGTCAAGAAGGAATTTCCAGACTCCAAGAAGACTCTGCAAAGTCTACAGCTCAGCAAAAGTTGGATCCCGATTTTATCGTCCGAATGGCCTAGTGAAACGCCTAGACATTCATCAGTCAGTAACATAAACAATGATGCTTTTAATCAAGGGTTTTGTAAGTTTTCAGAAGTCTTCTTCATAGATATGTTTCTTGAAGATTCTATGGGGATTTCAAGACAGTGTTGTCAAATCCCTTGCATCCGTCTGGGCGACGTGGTATTCCGTCATGACGCTCATTAGTCAAGCAACATACGTCTGGACGACGTGATATACCTTTGAACGTCCAACTATCCAAAGCATCATCCTTCCGGACGATGAGAACTTTTCGTCTGGACCTTCCTCCGTGTCAAGAAGCTTCGAACTGTTCTAGCTTGCCTCCGTCCGGACGACACTGTGTGTTCGACCAGCTATTGGATTTCTTTCCAAAACACAGATATGGGAAGATCGCTCCAACTGTCCGGACAATGTGGATTCCCGTCCGGACGAACTCATCCATAAGGCAAGTCGCGCATTCAAATTCCAAACTTTCCGAAGTCAGCCTTCATAGTTTGGACATGCGAGCTACTTATATGGAAATTGCGTGCATCCGATCAACCGTCCGGACGACCATTCTCTTGATCCAGACGCGCGAAGCCTTGATATGGATATTGCTTGCAGCTGAAGTGCGACTGTCCGGACGATAGGGCAACACCATCTGGACGCGGCTAAATCAGGAAAGAATTTCAACAAAATTTTGAAAAGCCGATAGCACAGTTGTCGGTCCGGACATCCTATGACTATCGTCCGGATGACACCTAAGTTTTATCAAGCCTGACGCTCAGTTGAACCTATAGCCTATAAATAGAGGTCCCTAGGCTTGAGAACTATAAGAATTCGATATTGAATTCCTTAGTACATAGAGAGTTATATTGTAAGGTTATTATGCTGAGTTAGTCGCTCTGAAGCCATTGTTGTGTGTGCTATTGCTGCGCTGATCTGAAGTCTATCTTAGGGGTTGGCCCTAAGGTAAAGGATTCCATTGAAGATCCCTTCAGGTAGGAGACCTGGTTGGGAGGCATTTGTGTTAGGTTACACGTTAGAGTGCAAGGTACGACCACTGCATCAGGGGTATGTAAGTGCTACTGCTTTGTAATATTTTGTTGCACATTGTTCACACACACAGTTAATTAGAAGTCATTTGATTTTTCAATTGGTATCAGAGCAGGTACACTCTATTAAGGATTTATTTCTTGAGTGTGATCCTTATCTCTTGTGACTTCTATTTTTTTTACACATTTTATCATGGATTTCTCTCAGTTACCTGAAGAAATTATGATATTGAGCTCTCTAAAGTTTTTGCAAAATTGGATAAAATTGTTTCTCCAAAAGAGCTCGAAAAGGTGAAGCAAGAAAAAGAGTCTTTGATTGTGTTAGTAATTTGGCCTCATTCTGTGTTTGGACAAAATCACATACGTGTAAAGATGCTGTAAACAGGGATTCCACTATTCAGAGTCTGCAAGTCAGAAGAATTCAAGTTCCCTGTCAACCGTCCGGACGATTGAGCCATCCCGTCTGGATGCCCATCTGTCCACTGTTCCATCCGTCCGGACGATGTGTCATCCCGTTCGGACGCCAGACAGACCAGCATCATCCGTCCGGACGAAGTGTTCATTCCGTCCGGACCCCATACTGTATCGAGAAGTTTTTGTGCCAACTTGCATCCGTCCAGACGTTTTAACAGCACGTCTGAACGCCTCCCAGTACTCGATCAGCTTCTGATTTCTTTCCAAGTTCCAAGAAAGGGAAGATCAGTCAACTGTCTAGACGATGTGGTATCCCGTCTGGACGCGAGTCTCCGTAAGGCAAGAATCGCAATTCAAATATGACCGTCCGGACGTCTGACAGATGTGGTCTGGACGCGCGTGCATCAAAGAAGGAAATTGCCAATTCGACTTCAACCGTCCAGACGACTGCCTATCATGGTCCGGACGCACGCATTACCGATATGGAAATTGCTTGTTGAAGAATAGCTGTCCGGACGCTCATCGCTCAGACCTAGCATCAGACTCCGAGGTATCAGGCACCTTACCAAGCTCCATGGAGGCAAGCACCAAGGTATCAAGCTCCTTGGTCGTGCACCTAGGCTCCAGGCATCTCAGCATCAGCGGCCTCAGTAGCGATTTGTACTAGCCAATCATAGTGGCACCTCAAAGACCAAATCTAAGTAATTTAGAAGGCCTCAGAAGGTGGAAGAAGATCAATATCACAATGAGCCACCTATCTGGATGTAGAGCATGATGGAATGGATCGGTAAGGAAATGAATTCTTGCCAGCTGATGAGTGCCAAATATTGTGTATTTGGACCCCTTGATTTACATAAGTTAGACCTTTAGCCTTGTTATTTTTTGATGCTTTGGTTAGTTTTTGTGTTTTTATGTTTTGTAGGTTAATAAGTGAGGAATGGCAAAATTCATGTGGAAAATTGCTTGGAAAATTCGGAAGTTCTGAAGAACTCGATCGATCGAACTTAAAATCAATCGATCGAATAAAAGTCGATCGATTGAAATTTCCCAGAACTTACTTTTACAGAAGCGCGCCAGAATACCCAATCAGGAGCTTCTCCATGACAAATAGTTCTCCCTCTGATTTTCGCAGCTGAACACGCTGGTTGCATGACCTTGGTTGTCTCTAGCAAGAGAGGAACCCTAGAGGGGGTTAGAGGAGTCATTTTACATGGGTTTCTAGCCCTAATTTCCTTCTATAAAAGCCATAGCCATACCTCCTTGTTGGGAGAGTTCAGAGAACAGTAGCTAGGTTTAATTTTGTGCGTTTTCTAGTGTATTCCAGTAGCTTTTGTTCTTAGACAGTTTCTTTTTGTAAATTTTTCCTTTTACTTCCATGGTTGTTCTTCATTTTCTTGTGGTGTTCTTAGTCATGGAAGGCTAGTAACCTCAACTAAGGTTGAGGATGAAACATTTCCATTGATGACACTCACACTCTTGTTATAATACTTGCACATTTGATGATATATCATATTTGTTATTCAAGTTCCATTCATTTAAATGCTTTATCTTTTGCAATGAATGTGGTTGTTGGTAGATATAGGACATTTAATGTGTTTTAACCGATGGATACATTGTTTTATCGGTTTGAATGATGATATCCATTGTGATTTGTTCATTGAATGGATACATTGGATGATTTGATATCAAATGGGTACTCTTTGTGATTTATCTTTGAGTTGGATTCATTTAATGGTTCTAGAGTATGTGGTTGAGAAACTTGAATAACACCCTAAGCTTAATGGTCTTTGGGTGTTCAAGTAGAAACCAAGAAGTGTGAGTTGGTTGATTTGGTTTGGTAGATTCCTTAGCCTTAGTTCCTTTTAATTTGCATATTTCATTTCATCTCTTTTGTTTAGTCTTTTACTCTTGAATCAATCCTCAAACCTTTGGAACTAGGTTAAAATGAGGTTGATTAAACAAGACACCAATATTTGACCATTTCCCTGTGGATTCGACCTCCCACTTGCACACACTATATTGCTAATGATTCGTGCGCTTGCGAGTACTCATTAAAACACACATCAAGTTTTTGGCGCCGTTGTCGAGGAAATCAGTTCAAAAATTGGTTTTTGTATGATTGATTTTGTTTTTCTACTAGTTAGATAGATTTTTGTTTCATTTTTCTGTTGTTTAGCTTCTGTTCTGCATTCTAAGTTCTTTCTTTCTTTTTCCCGGATCTGTTCTGCAGCTTCTGCAACTTACTGGGTGCCCTGAAGAATCGATCGATCGAAAATAAATTCGATCGATCGAGTTTAGATCGATCGAGTTAGCATCTGCGTAATATAAAGTCGATCGATCTAAAATATATTCGATCTATCGAAATAGACTTCGATCGAACAAACTTTCTGCACAGCAGCAGCTCGGAACTAGGTGAGTATCTCTGTTCCAGTACCTTTTTTTAGTCCATTTTGTTCATTTTTGTTCATAATTTGTTTCTGTTTAATAGTATTTTGCTGTTTGTTTAATTTTCTTTTAGTTCATTATAATTTAGTTCAAATTCTGTGTAGTTTGTGTTTCATATTACCCTCAATTTGTTTTATTTTGTTTTAACAAAAGATTAAAAAAAAAAAGAGTTTATGTTCTGTTTTTGTTCCTGTTTCTGTTCCTGCATCATTTCAAAAATTCGATCGATGGACTACAATTTCGATCGATCGAAACCTTTATATTCGATCGATCGACCTCAACTCAGAAGGCAGCTCCTGGATAAGATCAGTAGCAGAAATTTTTACCAAAAACAGTTTTTGTCCCAATTTGTAAGTATTCTTATTTTTACCTTTTGCTGCTATCTTTGTGTAAATTGTATGCATTTTTGTTAGTCTTTACCTTTTTATCTTAGTTGTGTTATTTTTCTTTTGATAAAAAAAAAAAAAAAACATTTTTTTGCTAGTGTGGGGTCTACTTAGCTATCTAAAGGCAATGACAAGGTGAATTCTGGCAAGGAAAGGTCTTGGGATTTAAGTGTGTCCAATGTGACCTCCCTCACCTACCTGGGAACTAGCCTAGATTGTACTTTGGAGAACTTTGTTCCCCATTTGCATATTCTTGTTTTTATTTTTTGTTTGTCTTTTGGTTAAACATTTGTGTATGCTTGGTGTATGCTTGGTAGAAGATCATTGAACCTAGACTTGACATCTTTAGATCCCGAAATTGTAAGAACTCTTAGGAGAAGGTTTAGAAATTCTGTTGAGATGGGAGATAACATGCATGCGAATGAGAATGAGAGGAATCGGGGAGAAAACGTTGATCATACTAGGACACTTAGGGATTTGTTTGCACCCGTTGCAACAAATTATCCTTCATGTATTGTGTTACCCCCAACCAATGCCACTCACTTTGACCTCAAGCCTCATGTCATCATCCAACTCCTACCCGCATTCCATGGCTTGGACCTCGAAAATCCTTATAGCCATGTGAAGAAATTGAAAGACATCTGTGCCACCTTCAAATTTCAAAATTTTTCTGAAGAGTCTGTGCATCTTAGGCTATTTCTTTTCTCACTCCATGATAGAGCCAAGGCATGGTTGGATTCAAACATGCCTGGTTCCATCACTTCTTGGGAGAACTTGCTAAACAAGTTCTACAACAAATTCTTCCCCATGTCCAAAGTCAATGAGTGTAGGAAGGAGATAAGCTCATTTACTCAAGAAGAAGATGAGAAATTTTCTGAGAGTTGGGAGAGATTTCAAGATATGCTGATTAAGTGCCCTCCACATGGATACAAGAAGTGGAGACTCGTGCAATTTTTCTATCAAGGATTAACTCAATCCAACCGTAGCATGATCGAGTCGATGAACGGAGGCACATTTCTGAGTTTGACGGGAGAGGAAGCATATAGGACCTTAGATCAGTTATCCGACAATTCCCAACAATGGGATTTTTCAAGCTGCCGAGATAAAGCTGCTCGCATTCAGAAGAAGGGAGGCATCTACGAGGTTAAGGAGGATATAGAATTAAAAATGAAGATAGATGCCCTTACCAAAATGGTCGAAGCCTTAGTTGTTAGCAAATCCATGAATGCTGCCAATCCTTTCATTGTTGACTGCTGTTCCATCTGTGCTAGTCCTATGCACTTAGCACAGAGTTGCCCATCATTGCAGGCTTTTGTCGAGTCACCAATGGAGCAAGTGAACGCTTTCAACGACTATAGGAACCAAGCCAATGGACCTTTCTTCGAATCATACAATCCAAGGTGGCAGAACCACCCTAACTTTTCTTGGAAGCAGAACTAGCCTATAACTCAAGGGGGAGTTCCTCACCAATCCCATACTCAATACCCCCCTAGATTTCATCAGCCGGTTCACCATCAAAGTCGTCCCAACCAGCAAGCACCAACATACCAAGCCCCTACTCAAGCCCCTGCCTCTTCTTCAAAGTCTTCTTTGGAAGACACTCTTAAAGCTTTCATCCAGCTTACAGGCCAATCCATCAATGACGTGAAGAATGCTACCATGGTGAACACCCAAGCTATTGCCAAGATGGAGACCCAGATCGGGCAAATTGCTAGTCACCTGGGGGAGAGAGAGAAGGGAAAGCTCCCTAGTCAGCCTGTGCCAAATCCAAAGTTGCAGTTCCATGAGGGAAGTTCGTCAAATGCAGTGCATGGGCTGGAGCATGTGCAAGCCGTTGTCACACTGAGGTCAGGGAAACAAGTAGACAACCAAGTGGTTCACCCTGAAGAGAACCCTGCTGTACAAGAAGGACAAGGAAGCAGGAGCGTGGAGAAGAAAGATGCCGAGCCATCTACATTAGCTCCGACCATAGAGACTCCTCCTAGGTCTTTCATACCTAAGGCGCCATTCCCTGATAGACTTCTCGCGCCAAAGAAGGGAGGAAAGTTCGAGGACATTCTGGAGGTGTTCAAACAAGTGCAGATCAACATCCCGTTCTTGGATGCCATCCAGCAAGTGCTGTCTTACGCTAAATTCTTAAAGGATTTGGTAACTGTAAAACAGAAAACCAATGTCCCGAAAAGAGTTTGCTTGACCGAGCAAGTCAGCTCAATCCTCCAATGTAGGCTGCCTATCAAGTATAAGGACCCCGGATGTCCTACTATTTCTTGCACAATAGGCATCAACCACATTGAGAAGGCACTGCTAGACCTTGGAGCCAGTGTCAATCTCCTACCCTATTCAGTTTACCTGCAATTGGGGTTAGGAGAATTGAAGCCCACCTCCATGACACTGCAATTGGCTGACCGATCAGTTAAGATACCACGGGGAATAGTGGAGGATGTTTTGATTAAGGTGGACAAGTTTTATTTCCCCGTGGATTTTATAGTGTTAGATACTGAGCCGGTACAGAACGTTGGAGTTCAAATACCGGTGATCCTCGGGCGACCATTCTTAGCTACGGCTAACGCCCTGATCAACTGTAGGACAGGGGTAATGAAGATCTCCTTCGGCAATATGACAGTGGAGCTGAACATCTTTGACATCAGCAAGAGGCCGAGGGAATGTGATGAGATCGGAACTGCCTGCTTGATTGAGGATATCATAGAGGAAGAATCAAGCACCAAAGACCCCCTGGAAGCATGCTTTGCTCAGTTCGGAGAGAATCTGGACTTGGATGCGTTACTTGAGCAAGCAAATGCCGTTTTAGAGTTTGCTCCTCTGGAGAGCAAGGAAGAAGAGGAGGCAGCAGTACCTGAGCCTTCAAAGAAGTAACTTAAGCCCCTCTTGGAAAATCTTAAGTATAAGTTCCTCGATCCAGCCGACACTCTGCCGGTGATCATAGGTTCGGATCTTCATGTTGCTCAGGAGGAGAAGTTGCTAGACGTTTTGAGAGAGCACAAAGAAGCCATAGGCTAGACCATAGAAGATATTAAGGGAATCAGCCCCTCAGTGGTTATGCACAAGATACATCTGGAGGAAGACACCAAACCATCGAGGGAGCCACAGAGAAGGCTCAACCTGACCATGCAGGAAGTCGTCAGAGGAGAAGTAATCAAGTTATTGGATGCAGGAGTCATCTACCCAATCTATGACAACAAATGGGTGAGCCCCATTCATGTCGTGCCCAAGCGAGCTGGAGTAACGGTCGTGCAGAACAAGGAAGGCGAGTTGGTCCCAACTCGAGTACAGTCTGGATGGAGAGTCTGCATCGACTACCGCAAGCTAAACACCGCCACCAGGAAAGATCACTTTCCTCTTCCGTTCATTGATCAAATGGTGGAGCGTTTGGCCGGGCACGAGTATTACTATTTTTTGGATGGTTATTCTGGATATAACCAGTTCCCTGTGGACCCTGAAGACCAAGTGAAGACGACCTTCACTTGTCCGTTCGGGACGTTCGCCTACCGACGCATGCCCTTTGGCTTATGCAATGCACTCGCTACTTTTCAGCAGTGTATGATCAGCATCTTTTCTGACATGGTGGAGCATTTCCTGGAGGTATTTATGGGCGGCTTCTCGGTTTTTGGGTCATCTTTTGAGGAGTGTTTGCACCACCTCACGTTAGTCTTGGAGAGGTGTAAAGAGAAGAACCTGGTACTCAATTGGGAGAAGTGATACTTTATGGTACAGCAAGGAATTGTGGTCGGGCACATTATCTCTCGTCGGGGGATTGAAGTAGACAAGGCGAAGGTAGATCTGATATCCAACCTTCCGCCCCCACGGACGGTGAAAGAGGTTCGCTCTTTCCTGGGCCATGTAGGATTTTATTGGTGATTCAGCCAGGACTTCAGCAAGATCGCCCAGCCCTTGTGTAAATTGTTGGTGAAGGAGGCCCCTTTCATTTTTGACGAGGAATGCAAGAAGACATTTGGGGCCTTGAAGGCAATTCTGACATCCACACCCATCATTCGGCCCCCGAGCTGGGGTACACCTTTCGAGATCATGTGTGACGCGTCAGATTACGCCGTTGGAGCTGTGTTAGGGCAGCGCATTGACAAACTTCCCCACGTCATTTATTATGCAAGTCGAACTCTGAACGACGCCCAGCTGAATTATTCGACCACTAAGAAGGAGCTGTGGCAGTCGTATTTGCTCTGGATAAGTTTCGATCCTACCTACTAGGATTGAAAGTCATCATCTACTCGGATCACGCGGCATTGAAGTATCTTTTCTCCAAAAAGGATGCTAAATCTCGCCTCATCCGGTGGATTTTGCTCTTACAAGAGTTCGACATTGAGATTCGGGGCAAGAAGGGTTCCGAAAACGTGGTGGCTGATCATCTCTCGAGGATTACCGTGGACTTCACGGAAGAAGTCGTCCCCATTTCTGAGACCTTCCCCGATGAGCAGTTGATGCATATTGCTCATGCTCACTCACCATGGTTTGCTGACATAGTGAACTATCTTGTCACCGGTCAAATGCCTTTTCATTGGGGGCGGCAAGATAAGTCGAAATTCATGTCTGTGGTGAAGAATTTTTTCTGGGACGATCCTTACTTGTTCAAGTATTGTCCCGATCAAATCATTAGGAGATGCATTCCCGAGCCTGACCAATCCAGTGTCATCTCCTTCTGTCATGATCATGCCTGTGGAGGCCACTTTAGTGTAAAGAAGACTGCTGCAAAGATATTGCAGTGCGGTTTTTACTGGCCTACCATCTTTCAAGACGCTCACACTTATTGTGTTTCATGCGAGCGCTGTCAGAAGCTAGGGAGTATTTCACGCCGAAATATGATGCCCCTCAACCCGATTCTTATTGTTGAGATCTTTGATGTGTGGGGCATCGATTTCATGGGACCTTTCCCACTCTCCTTCGGCTATCTGTACATTCTGGTTGCAGTGGACTACGTGTCCAAATGGGTGGAGGCGGTTGCCTGCAAAACCAATGACCACAGAGTTGTGGTTCAGTTTTTAAAAGACACTATATTTACTCGTTTTGGTACTCCTCGAGCAATTATTAGTGATGGTGGAAAGCATTTCTGCAACCGGGTCTTCGAGTAGCTAATGAAGAAATATTGCGTCACGCACAAGGTTCCCACTCCGTATCACCCTCAGACGAGTGGACAATTGGAGGTTTCAAACAGAGAGATTAAGAGGATTTTAGAAACGACGGTGAACCCGTCTAGGAAAGATTGGTCTCTCCGGTTGAACGATGCATTATGGGTGTACTGGACAGCTTTCAAGACGCCGATTGGCATGTCACCTTACCGTATCGTGTACGGAAAAGCATTCCACCTGCTTGTGGAGTTGGAGCACAGAGCCTACTGGGCCATTAAGCAGCTGAATTTCGATCTCACAAAGGCTGGCTCACAGAGGAAGCTCCAACTCAATGAATTGGAAAAGCTGAGGAACGATGCTTATGATGGTGCTAGGATGTACAAAGCACGGATGAAGAAGGTTCACGACCAGAACATATTGAGGCGATTCTTTGAGCCCGGTCAGAAAGTCCTTCTTTACAATTCACGTCTGCATCTGTTTCTAGGGAAGCTCCGATCTCGATGGACAGGCCCTTTCATAGTTCGATCAGTGTTTTCTTATGGGGCTTTTGAGATTGAGGATCCAAAAAATGGCAGCACGTTCAAGGTGAACGGGCAACGACTAAAGCCATTTTTGGAGTTACAGAGCTCGGAGGTTGAGACAACCCTTTTAGAAGATTCGAGTTACTCGGAGTGATTGTCGTCAGGATGGAAAGTCTGACTGAAGACTGAAAACTTAGCGCTTGTGGGAGGCAACCCTCATCATTTTTCCTTATCATTTGATTTTATTTCTTGTGTTTTGGTTGTGATTTTCAGGACAGTGTCTGCCATTCAAGTTTGGGGGAGCGCTTCTCTTACAGTGTGCCCAACTTGCATCACCATTTCGGTATTGTATCTCTAGCCACATTGGGGACAATGTGTCATTCTAGTTTGGGGGTGGGGTAGACATTTCTGTCTGTTTTCATTTTATGTTTGCTTTGTTAGTACTTTATGGTAGTTGAGCATGGTTACATCTTACTATGGTTTGCATCTCATTGGTCTGTTTAACATGTTGAAATTTGCATATCATTAAAATCTGAGATCTTTTGACTCATATTTGGATTAGAGAGACTTGACATGTTTAAATTGTTTATCACAAGCACATTAGCATTGTTTCTGTGGGGTATGAGATTTGAATTAAAAATAATGTATCTTGAGATTTGTAGGATGACTTGTTGATGAAACCTTGGCTTATTGTTATATATATATATAAAATATATCTGCTTAGAATAATGTCACCAATTTGACTTCTCATTGAGTAACCGGGCCCCTTGCCTCATTAAGCATTGGGTGTTCGCGTAAAAAGATGAGAATTTCAGCTTGGATGTTTGTTTGGCTAGTTTGACTTCGTAGCCTTTTTGACTTGAGTAAGTAAGCCCTTAGGGATGTTTTTACATCTAGTGCCCTAAAACCATCTAGTTTGGGAGTCATTGGCCCAACACTCGTTACATGGGTCAATTAGAAAGCTTAATGGAGTCAAGCATTGCACAACCGACACAAAAATAATAAATAAATAAATAATAATAAATGTAAGATAAGCCTTGGTTATTTGATGGAAGTCCTGCGAATTTTTGGATATATGTGCTTTGAGGAAAATCGAAACCCCATGACTCTATGTTATTCACACCTTACACTTTTGAACATGTGTCGTCTCAATTTTCAATCTATGAGTTGATCGATCTTTGATAACATGATAATATGATATTCATTTTGTTAAATATACTCATGATGTGTGAACCATGTGTTTGAATGATGATTTTTGCTCAATTGATAATTCAGTACTTCAATGTTTGTGGGTATCATTTCTGACAAACCCTCACGAGACTTCACTCGTCCACTAGGGAGTCCTAGGGGTTTAAAAGGCTTGTTGCATATGCTAAATGCAATCGTTTCTCCCACGAAAGAGGACTTATGTTTCATGCTTTGATTTTGTTTTCCATTTTGTTTTTGTTAAGGGACTAGCAAAATGTAAGTTTGGGGGTATTTGATGAGTGCCAAATATTGTGTATTTGGACCCCTTGATTTACATAAGTTAGACCTTTAGCCTTGTTATTTTCTGATGCTTTGGTTAGTTTTTGTGTTTTTATGTTTTGTAGGTTAATAAGTGAGGAATGACAAAATTCATGTGGAAAATTGCTTGGAAAATTCGAAAGTTCTGAAGAACTCGATCGATCGAACTTAAAATCGATCGATTGAATTTTGCCCCGAAGTCGATCGATCGAATAAAAGTCGATCGATCAAAATTTCCCAGAACTTACTTTTGTAGAAGCGCGCCAGAACACCCAATCAGGAGCTTCTCCATGACAAAAAGCAGTTCTCCCTCTGATTTTCGCAGCAGAACACGCTGGTTGCATGACCTTGGTTGTCTCTAGCAAGTGAGGAACCCTAGAGGGGGGTTAGAGGAGTCATTTTACATGGGTTTCTAGCCCTAATTTCCTTCTATAAAAGCCATAGCCATACCTCCTTGTTGGGAGAGTTCAGAGAACATTAGCTAGGTTTAATTTCATGCATTTTGTAGTGTATTCCAGTAGCTTTTGTTCTTAGACACTTTCTTTTTGTAAAGCTTTCCTTTTACTTCCATGGTTGTTCTTCATTTTCTTGTGGTGTTCTTAGTCATGGAAGGCTAGTAACCTCAACTAAGGTTGAGGATGAAACCTTTCCATTGATGACACTCACACTCTTGTTATAATACTTGCACATTTGATGATATATCATATTTGTTATTCAAGTTCCATTCATTTAAATGCTTTATCTTTTGCAATGAATGTGGTTGTTGGTAGATATAGGACATTTAATGTGTTTCAACCGATGGATACATTGTTTTATATGTTTGAATGATGATATCCATTGTGATTTGTTCATTGAATGGATACATTGGATGATTTGATTTCAAATGGGTACTCTTTGTGATTTATCTTTGAGTTGGATTCATTTAATGGTTCTAGAGTATGTGGTTGAGAAACTTGAATAACACCCTAAGCTTAATGTTCTTTGGGTGTTCAAGTAGAAACCAAGAAGTGTGAGTTGTTGGATTTGGTTTGGTAGATTCCTTAGCCTTAGTTCCTTTTATTTGCATATTTCATTTCATCTCTTTTGTTTAGTCTTTTACTCTTGAATCAATCCTCAAACCTTTGGAACTAGGTTAAAATGAGGTTGATTAAACAAGACACCAATATTTGACCATTTCCCTGTGGATTCGACCTCGCACTTGCACACACTATATTACTAACGATTCGTGCGCTTGCGAGTACTCATTAAAACACACATCACTAGCAACCACCCACAGGAAGGCAGGCTTGGGTCAAGAAGGACAGTCACCCCATGAGGGGGAACAGACGCACCTAGCAGGTACATGTGTTCATGCCTAGGATTTGGTTCTTAATCCTACGGCATGAACCAAATCCTAGGCATCAGGTTTGATTGCTCATCTTACTTGCTATATTTTGTATGCAAACTAGGAACCAGTTGTGTTTTGCTCCCTATTTCTCTTGAGAGAACTTTGCAGGTACTTGTTGGGGAAGACAGAAAAAGCAGGTTGAGCGACTATTTTTCTGTATTGGCATCATCGAGCTTACACATGTCTGATCTTGCCTTGCATATGATGTTATTTCCATATTGCATGTGTTTTTTAATAAAAAAAAAAAAAAAAAAAACTGGGGAGAATCTGCAGGATATTTTTTTCTCTTGGCATATCAGTTATTGCATGTGTTTTCACTTGATATCTCAATTTGTTATGCATTAATCTACTTTTCTTAGATATGATTAAGAATTTATGACTACATCTGCTAAGTGTTTTCCTGTATATACAAAAATTGGATAGCTTCTTTCCTCTTGCGATGAAAATGTGTACTATCCAAGACTCCCCTAAAGGTACATCTGTCCTTCTCTAACTTTTTGTTTCTATAATTTTTGGATAAAAGAAGAGGTCTTTGATAAGATGGTCAAATTGACCACATGCTAGTTGAACCTAGAACCTAAAAACTCTGGCATTCTTTCTAGGTTGCAGCACCATAAGAATCAAGTAGTAAAACTTATGAATTCTACCCTTTAATTGTATTTTCACTGCTTATGTATTGAATTTGCAATATGCCTTGTCCTCTATGTGCAAGTAAAAAAAAAAATTTACCTTGTCCTTCATGGTACAAGTAAAACAATTGTGTGCTGCATCTTAGGGGGAGTGTATCAGATGAGGGTGACTAGGCCCTAGTAAGTTATAAGGTTTAACAAACTTTTGACTTATCTTTCACTGATTTTCTCTCTTGTCTAGAAAATCTGGTTGCCTTCTGTCATATCAGTTACAATCATACCTTGTGGGTAAAGTCTTCACACACACACGCATTGCCTGAGTTGAGTTGTCTATTTAAATTTTCTGTGTACAGGAAAATATTTGTGCTGATTGAACTCTCAACTCTCTTTTATATCTCTACTTAGTTTTGAGATGCTATCTGATTGTGTTATCAGTGGATTATACATGTGTGTTCTGAAACTGACTTGAGAAAAATTAAATTCTGCAAATTTTTCTTTAGTTTTCTGCTTTTTCAGTGTGAAGTGTCCGGACGGTCTCCCTTGGCGTCCAGACAGGGATAGCTCAGTCGGCCAGACGGTTTTGTTCATGTCCGGACGCGCGTGGCACCAACGGCCGGACGGTTAGGTTACTTGTCCAGACGTGCGCGACCTATCCGCATATTTTCGAGGCAGTGCGCGTCCGGATGGGGACCCCACAGGCTCTATATATACCCAGGTCACCGCATTTTCTCCCTACCCCACCAAAAAGTCTTCTTTTGGCCCCTAGTGAGTGATTTCTTACGAGTTTTTGGCATTATCTTGCTCCTTGTCTTTTTGTGCATTAATCTCACATTCTAGGTATTTTTCTAGTCTTTTTCTCTTCAGTTTATTTTTAACTGTTAGTATATTGATTTCTTTAGGGGGAGTGTATCAAGTAAAATTTTATCTTGTCCTTCATGGTACAAGTAAAACAATTAGGTGCTGTATTTTAAGGGGAGTGTATCAGATGAGGTATGCTTGTTGAACCTAGAGCCTAAAAATTCTAACATTCTCTCTAGGTTGCAGCACCAAAAGCAACAAGCAGTTATTCTTGTGAATTATGCGCTTAGATTCACTGCTCCTGTGCTGAAACAGCGCTATATCTTGTCCTTTAAGGTGCAAGTAAAATTTTATCTTGTCCTTCATGGTACAAGTAAAACAATTAGGTGCTGCATTTTAGGGGGAGTGTATCAGATGAGGGTGGCTAGGCCCTAGTAAATAATAAGGTTTGACTTTTGACTGATCTTTCATTGAGTTTCTCTCTTGTTCAGAAAATCCGGTTGCTTTAAGTCGTATCAGTGAACTTCATACCTTATTGAGAAGGCTGTCACACACACACGCATTGCATGAGTTGAGTAATCTATTTAAAATTTCTATCTGCAGGGAAATTTGTGCTTATTGAATACTTAACTCTCATTTATATCTTTACATATTTTTGCAATGCTATTTGATTGCTTGATCAGTTGATTATATATGCGTGTTCTGAAGCTAACTTTCGGGAAAAATATTTTTCTGCAAATTTTTCTCAAGTTTCAGATTTTCAGTTTGAAGCGTCCTAATGGACCTATTCTTCCTTCCGGACAAGAGTAGTCTTGCCATATGCTGACATAGCAGTAGTCGTCTGTAAGGTTAAGTGACACTTCCATACGGGATCTCTACAGGCTTAAGACTTGCATCTCTTTCTCTACCATAAACATATCTTTGCATTTTTATCATGTCATGTTGTGTGTTTTTCTTATGGATTTCTCTCGAGATTTTGGCTTTCTTTGCACATCTCTTCTCATTCCATACTATTCATTGTGTCTTTTGTTATTCTTGTAAGTTTTTGTGCTTTTTAGAATATTGGAATATTTGTTGATTGAAATATTCTCTTGAGATATTGTGCATGAAAATCCTTTTGTCTGTGTGCTGGGCTGATTTTGATATATTTATGCCTTATGAATAGCTGCATTGCTTATATTTTTCTTTGGCATCCATTTGAAAGCCATCTTAAAATGCCACATTATTTTTGGAACTAACAAGATCTAATGGTATTTTTGGAGATATTTCTGTTCAGGAGAATATGATATCTAGCGGCTCCCAGCACAGTGTTTGACGGATGGATCTTTTGGAAAATAGACTGTTGTTGAAGTCATATGTTCATATTTCCAAAGGTCTCAGGTGTTAGATGAGCTTCCCCCCCCCCCCACTCATACAGAGCCTTCCGTAGCATCTCCCTCAGATCTGCATCAGTTAGAGGTTCAGTGGTGAATCTCCTCATTTATCTTGAGTCCAGTTGCTTAGAAGATGTCAATCTGTGGATAACCAGGTTCAGGCTTTGCAAAATAAAGCAACTGAAGGTTTTTCAGTCCATGGTTCTCGGCTTCCAGATCTAGAAGCCGAAGTAGTACAAATCCTGCCTTTTGTACGGCTTTCTCTTCGCTACTTTATTTCAGTGGATCAGCAGGATTCGATACTAGGAGGATTGTTTTGTTCCTCTCTTGTGAGCCACTTGCAGACTCTTCTCTATTTTCCTTTTGTTTTGGATTATAGAATGTTTTTATCTGTGGATTTTATATACTCTGTTTACCCTTGTTCTGTTAAGACATCGAGGGGGAGTATTTTATTATTGTTGTCTTTCTATACTCTATTTACCATTTGTCCCTTTGAGACAAAAATGGGCAGTATATATTTGATTTGGACCGAGATTGTATTTTTAACCCGGTCAAGTGATTTTTGTCCCATAATGGCCAAAGAGCGAGTTTGTTAGTTTTTGTGTTGGCTACATTTTGTTGGACAAAATCACTTTTATGTAATGTTGCTGATTTCACAGGAATGCCGTATCAATTCAGATTCTTCAAATATTCAAAGTTTATTTCTCTGATATGGAAAGGGCCTTATTATGACAAGATCGGTGTCACAAGCATCAAGAAGGAATTTCTGGACTCCAAGAAGACTCTGCAAAGTCTACAGCTCAGCAAAAGTCTGATCCCGAGTTTATCGTCCAAACAGTTTAGTGAAACGCCTAGACACTCATCAGTCAGTAACATAAACAATGATGCTTTTAAACAGTTTAGTGAAACGCCTAGACTCTGCAAAGTCTACAGCACTCCTCGGCCTACCAGCCGTCCACCAACACGCAAACAAGTCAAAGACTCTCAGAGGCATAACCCAAGACAGACCAAAACGAGAAAAAATAGCACTCCACATAGCGTATGCAACATCGCAGTAAAGGAGAAGGTGATCCACTGATTCCCCGCTTCTCTTGCACATGCAACATCTATCCACCACAATGACATGCCTCTTCCTGAGGTTATCCCCCGTTAGGATCTTGCCTAGAGCCGCAGAACACGTGAAAAAAGCCGCCCGCGAAGGAGCCTGAGTCTGCCATACACTCTTTCAAGGAAAGTGACTTCTCACATCGCAAGCCAGAGAGCTAAAGAAAGACCCTACCTTGAACAAACCTTTTTTGGAAGGGATCCACCACAATTTGTCTTCACTACCTCTATTAAAACTGACCGAGTGCAATACCTGGAAAAACGCAGCAAAGGTATCCACTTCCCAATCATGCGCTTCTCTGAAAAAGCGCACACTCCACTGATTGAAGCCACCCACAAGCTCCACATTATCCGCAACTGAAGCATCCTTCGCACGAGCAATTCCAAATAAAACAGGAAAAGCTTCCTTAAGAGTTGAGTTCCCACACCACAAATCATGCCAAAATTTTGTTCTAGTCCCATCTCCCACCTCAAATCTAGAGAATCCTACAAAATTCTTCCACCCTTTCCTGATGTTCTTCCATAACCCCACCCCAAAAGTACCTATAGGCTCTAGGGAGCACCAACCTCCCCATAAACTTCCAAACTTGGAATCCACCGCTATTCTCCACCAAGCTTCCCTCTCAATCCCATAACGCCACAGCCATTTGCCTAATAGAGCCTTGTTAAACACCACCAGATTTCTAATACCCAACCCACCTTCTGAAATTGGAGTGCACACTTTAGACCATTTCACCAAATGATACTTGAACTCATCACCAATTCTCCCCAAAGGAAGTCTCGTTGTAGCTTCTCAATACGAGCACCTACACTTGCCGGGATAGGAAAAAGAGACAAAAAATACGTGGGCAAGTTGGAAAGAGTACTCTTGATGAGGGTAACTCTACCTCCCTTGGAAAGGTATAACCTTTTCCAGCTGGCCAACCGACGTTCAACCTTCTCAATAACACAATCCCAGATATGAATAGATTTGTAGGAAGCCCCCAACAGAAGGCCTAGATACTTCAACGGTAGATTAGCAACCCCACACCCTAGAATATCGGCAAGACCTTCCACTTGAACTACGTCTCCCACAGGGATTAAAGCTGACTTGGCCAAATTAACCTTCAAACCCGAAGCAGCTTCAAACAGAAGAAAGAGGCTTCTAAGATAACGCAACTGAGCATGGCGAGCATTGCAGAAAATCAAAGTATCATATGCAAATAACAAGTGTGAGAATGAAACATTGCCCACACTAAATCCTTCGAGTAAGCCCCCTCCTACCGCAGCTGAAATCATTCGGCTCAATGCCTCCATCACAAAAACAAACAGCAAGGGTGAGAGAGGATCCCCTTGTCTCAACCCACGAGAACTGCTGAAGAATCCATTAGGAGAGCCATTAACCATCACTGAGAATCTCACAGAGGATATACAATGTTTTATCCAAGAGCACCATTTTTCCCCAAATCCACATCTCCTCAGTACAAATAAGAGAAAATCCCAATTAACATGATCATAAGCTTTTTCCAGATCCATTTTGCACATGACTCCAGGCTCCCCAGATTTTAATCTACTATCCAGACATTCATAAGCAATAAGTATTGGGTCCAAAATTTGTCTCCCCTTGACAAAGGCGCTTTGAGATTTAGAAATAACCTTTTCCAAAACCGTTTTAAGTCTATTTGCTAGAACTTTGGCAATGATTTTGTAAACACCACCCACAAGACTAATAGGTCGAAAGTCTTTTAAATCGTTAGCACCTGGAATCTTCAGTATAAGAGAAATGAACGAAGTATTGAGGCTCTTTTCGAAAGAACCCCCGATAAAAAACTCCCGAAACACCTCCATAATGTCCCCCCTCAAAACATCCCAACACTCTTTGAAGAAGGCCATAGAAAAGCCATCAGGACCTGGCGCCTTATCTCCTTCCATTGCTGAAACTACATTCCTGACCTCCCCTTCCTCAAAAGCTCTCTCCATCCAATTGGCCTCAGACTCTAGAATAGAATCAAAGGAGATACCCTCAACCGAAGGCCTCCACCTGCACTGCTCCGTAAACAGCTTCTTATAGAACTTGACGATGTGCACACCGATTTCTGACTGATAAGAGGATAGAGAGTCCCCTATCACTAAGGAGTTCAAAGAATTGTACCTTCTATTGGAATTGGCTATAGAATGAAAGAATTTAGTGCACTTATCCCCTTTCTTTAACCACAGCATCCTAGATTTCTGCCTCCAACTCACCTCCTCCAAAAGAGAACACTTCTCTAGCTCCCTGACAGTCTCAGCCTTTCTCAAGATCTCCTCTTCCCCTAATGCCCTTCTTTCTTCAATAGCATCGAAAGCCTGAATACCTTCAGTCAGCTTCCTCTTGTTTTGCTCTATGTTGCCAAACACCTCATTGTTCCATTTCTTCAAATCCTGCTTCAAAGCCTTTAGCTTACACGCTAGAACAAAGCTAGACGAACCTTGGAACGAGTAAGAATCCCACCACTGTTTCACCAAACCCATGAACCCTTCTTCCTTGAGCCACATGTTTTCAAACTTAAAAGGCCTTCTCCCTCTAGAAACATCGCCGCAATCCAGAAGTATCAGAAAATGGTCTGAAATAAGGCGAGAAAGCCTCTTTTGCGAAACCAAAGGAAACCGGGCTTCCCAATCATGTGACACTAGGAAGCGGTCAATCCTTGACCACATGGGAGGATCATGAGCAATCGACCAAGTAGAGGTGCCTCCAGCTAGGGGGAGATCTACAAGTCTTTGGTCTGCAATAAAATCCGAAAACTCAATCATAGCCGAGCAAAGACGAACGTCATCAGATCTTTCACTCGGAAAGCGTGTAACATTGAAGTCTCCCCCTATACACCACGACAGACTCCACCAACTACACAAACCAGCCAACTCATCCCAAAGACGTCTTCGATCGAACCCAGAATTCGGGCCATAAACCCTTGCAAAGGCCCATACAAAATTATCCCCAACGTTCTTGAAGGAGACTGCGAGAGTGAATTCCCCCACACACTTCTCGACCATCTCCACCACCCTTGTGTCCCACATAATAAGAATGCCCCCAGAGGCCCCACTGGAGTCTAAAGAACACCAGTCAAAATGGTTGCATCTCCATAAGCTGCGCAAAACACTGCGAGAGAGACTTTTAAGCTTAGTTTCTTGAAAAAAAAATAACATCCGCCTTCCAATCTCTGAGCAAGTTACTAATCCTAAGTCGTTTTCTCCTCTTGTTCAGCCCCCTCACATTCCAAGAAAGGATTCTTGGCTTCATAACACAACTTGGTCCCCCCTTGCCTTCCTATTCCTGCGTCTGGAAGAAAGCGCCTCTAGCATTGTAATTGACTGCACTCTTCAGATTCTTGACCTCCCTCTTACCTTTCCCCGCAATACTAGACCGCTCACCCATCGCTTCTGAACGTCGTTCCCCCTCAAGAAATGTTAAGAGTGCCAACAGTTGTAGCTTGTGACCTTCAAATGAAATTCCCACAATGGGATAAATTTCATTTGCACACTGAATAACCCAATCAGAATACCCCGAAAAGCCCCCTGATGTTGGAGAATATGAATAAAGGGGAGACAGTGTACCCAAATCAGCAGCACCTCCCACCTCCTCCGCTACAGTCAACGCTCCTGCCCCTCTTCAGCAATACTCAATTCCTTCCTACTTCCAGCTCCTTCAAGACCCCGAGTATCCTCCTGAACCTCAGCCAATTCAGAGCATCCGGTACAGACTGCATGCTGCCTTGGCCGGTTCACTTGAGGAGAGATCAGCGACCTCTTGAACCCATGCTGCCAAGACACTGAAGAACAAACTCCAGCATCCGCAACGTCTAAGCCCAACGACCATGGCCCCGAAATTTTCACTCCTATTGCCGGAAAACACATCACCGGCGCCCTCTGAATCCTCTCAGCCCCGAAATCGGTCAAAGTGGCCACCAGAAAATGCATCCCCGTCGCCCTCTGACTCCTCTCAGCCTCGAAGTCGGTCTGAGCTGCGACGTCCTCTGCCTCGACCACCGATTGGAACCGCTTAGCACAAATCGGTGTCGTTTGCTTCTGACCACCGGAATGGAGAAAAGCTTCAGAGCGGTTCCCCTCAGGCCAGCTCGTCGAGAAAGAGCTCCCTAACGGCCCGGATGACATCGACGCTCCTAGGTCATCCGTCTTGCCTGTTTCCGAGCCATCCAACCAAAGGGCCGACCCACCACCGACTTGGCTCTCCGTAATAACGGCCTTTCCTTTGGTATCGGCCTTCTTCATCCACTTAGGCTTGGACTTGGAGACGTCTTGACCGGCTTGTAATTTTCCTCCAGTAATGGGCTTGTGAGGCTTAGCCTGATCCCATCCCGTAAGCCCAATTTCAGCTGAGCCCAGCTCTTTAAGCACCGGTCCACATCCTCTTTGAGCTTCAACAACGTCTCTTTCAGGTTTGAAATCACGATACTTTCACCGAAATGTGGGATAGTGTCAGTATCCACCCTACCCTTGACAGTTTGCTTGTGCCAGTGTGCATCTTTTCCGTTGGACACCCGTCCTACCATTGGACACCCTTCCTGCGCAAAGACCGTTGGTCCATGCCTGGCTGTAAAACTCTTCATCGTAGGGTAGGAATTCTTCATCATCTTCTCCCTTCTGACCGCCGGAACTGGAGTTGGAGCTAGCGTATGAACTGATACTGGGTTCCTCTTCAAGATCTCTGCAAAGGTCCTCCTTCCCCTCTCCGCCTGAACCACAGGCCGTGCCTTCCCCATAGTAGCTCCTTTTCTGAAAAACTCGTGCACCCAACGAAGGGCCGCGCCAAAGAGATCCCATCCTTCACCTCTTCTTCCTTCTGGAACTAGAACCACCCCGCTTTTCCTTCGACCATAGTATTCCTCAACCAACAGGAAACTTCCGTGCCGATTGAAACATCGTTGAGCAATGATCCTTGGAAAACCAGGGCAACCTTGATCCCAGAAGACCCGAGAGTCTTCCACCTCCACCAGTTCCTCAAAGATGCGAACCAACCACGCAATCTCGTCTCTATCCAACAGAATAGACCTCAGCTTTCCTCTGCAATTCTCGCGTAATCTGGCCCCTGTCTCGCCTCCTACTACCACCAATTCAAAAAACTTGGATTCCACCGCCCAACTTCTGGTGCACGCCATGATAAAAAACACCTAAAACTAATAACTAGCTCTAGAAACAAAATCAATCAAACCACAAGGACTAGAACAGTTTCCATGGTGTAGAATTCATGCTCACCCATGCAGAATTCATGCTCACCCATCGAAATCAGCCTTTCTAAACCACACATTGTTTCCAATCGCACATCAGCAAATTAAAAAACATACCAACAACTACACTAACTTAATATTCAACGGCCTGAGGATTTGTCCACTTCCAACTTTTCGGTTAAAAGAGCAGCACGAGTGCATAAAGTATTAAGGTATCTCTATTTTATTTTATGTGGTAATCTTGAGAACAAAAGATGTTCATCTGGAGCATACCAAACAATTAATCATAGTGTGTTCTCTGGCACATATATGTATGTATTTAATGCATATGATGAATTGAGACTGCACAAAAGGGCTGTAAGTATAAACTACTTACTGAGGGTAGTACTGGATTTCAATAGTGTTGTGTTTATGTTTTATTTTAATTGGATGCGTGTGAATGATTGTTTCATATTGTGAATAATCAACCTATTAATATTGGGCGCTACGTCTCCCAAAGGTTCATGATGAGAATAGTGCCTGAAACCTAAAACCCAATAATTCATATTGATTGATACTGTCTTTCAAAGTGCTAGTAGAGTGATGTGGAACGTACTCTGCTAGTGCGGAAATAAGATAATCAAAATGTAATGTAGGAGACACGTTGTCGAACGTCTCAAACAAGACGTTAATCGGGTGACGGCTCTAAACGAGAGGAGTGCAATGATTATATTGAACTGTTAAACTTTGCATAGAAAACTGTCACTACATTATTATGTTATCTTTGTTCCTTAAATAACGCATAAATCATGATGTTGTTGAATGACAGTTAGCTCACTTATGGGGGTTGTGGTTATAAGCACCGTCTCATAGATGTTTGCGCAGGTTCTGAAGATTATGGATTGGATTAACTGCTAGCTTAAGAGATTTAAAGCTGTGTAGTTAGGATTTTAGTGCTTTGTACCTATAAATGTTTGTATTATTTTGTATGTAACATGTTTAGGAATTTTCTTGTATTTAGTAAGTTTCCATGTATGCTTTCGTGTCATACATGACACATGTTTCTTTGTAATTAGTGTAAAGGATATTAAAGGATTTTTAATGTATGTCTAGAGGAATTTCAGTTAAAGCTCTGAATGTATTATAAGGGAATTGTCCCTGATGTTTGAAAAGAAAAAAAAAATATATTAGTATTTTTCGCTACCAGATTTATCGTCTCTGAATGGTTAATGACACGTAATTATCCAGATAAAATTACTTACATTTTTTTTGTAAAAAGCGGGTCGTTACATATGGGATTTCTTTCCAAAACACAGATATAAGAAGATCGTTGCAACCGTTCGGACGATGTGGATTCCCTTTGGACACACTCATCCATAAGGCAAGTCGCGCATTCAAAATCCAGATGTCCGGACATCACCCATCATGGTTCAGACACGCGAGCTACTTATATGGAAATTGCGTGCATCTGATCAACCGTCCGGACGACCATTCTCTTGGTCCGGACACGTGAAGCCTTGATATGGAAATTTTGTGCAGCTGAAGTGAGATAGTCTAGACGACAAGGCAACACTGTTCGGACATGGCTCAAATCAAGAAAGAATTTCAGCAAAATTTTGGAAAGCCGATAGCACAGTTGAACCTGCAGCCTATAAATGGAGGTCCTTGTAACGCCCAGTAATTTCAACTCTTAAAGAAATCATTGATATTGTTGAGGAAACAATATCCACACGTTTTTACAAGAAAATCTAAAGTTGTTTTGAAAACTTAAAGATCAAACCCTAAAAACCCTTGAAAACTCAAAAGTTACATTTAAGCTTTAAACTTTGATTGAACCGAAAATGGGTCAAACGAACTCAGATTTAGTTAATTCAAAGACTGTTGTGCTTGCAATAGAATATCTATCACATAGTAAAATTTAGTGAAAAGTTCACGGGTTAACTTTTTGGTTTTATAATTGACTATTTAGATGCCAAGTTACACTTTTGCTCGAACTTTGACCTTTAAATTTAGACTTGATAAATATGTTTTTATGGCTTTTAATTACTCAATATAGTATATAAATGATTTATACTTGAATCCTTGCAGTTAGAATTCAATTTAGTAACAGTTGACTTTTTTGATCCAAAACCGGTGCTTAAATGACCCAACTATCGAATTAAACGAAAAACTATCAAAGAAAAATATCTCCATTCTTCTAGAAACATCTATGTATAAAAAACAAAACGTATTAATTAAGGAAGACTTTCATAAAGAGTAATTATGACATGAAAAGAAAAATCAATAAAGCATGTGTGAACGTGGAAAGTGGTTGAAAGGTATAAGACATAAACTTTGACTAGACCGGAACTCAGTCAAAACGAACTTGAAATGGGACAAACCAAAAATAGAAAATGTTTCTCATGAAGTCCTCTATCAACCCTCAAAATTTCACGTCAATCGGAGTAGGTTTGACCATCGAAATAATTCTCGGAGTAGGCTGCCCTCTAGTTGGACGAAAATTCTAAAATCCAAATTTGCAAGATATTATCAAATAAGCTAATTCTTTTATTACATTTTGGACCTAAATACCCCTGATTTCCTCCTATAAATAAGCATGCAAGGCCCTTTGTTTTTCCACACAAATCTTAGACAACTTTCAAGAAAGCTTTTGCTTTGGTTTTCTCTCCCTTTTTCTCTCCTTCTACCACACAACTACTTTGGTGTTCTTGAAGTTATTTTTCTCTCCAAATCAAATTGGTGAGTAAATCTTGACACCTCTTCCTTACTATTTGATTTCATTTGTATTTATTTATTGTCTTACTACGGAGTGGTTTAATCCCCCGAATTTATTTTATCATTTATTGTCTTACTACGGAGTGGTTTAATCCCCCGTATTTATTTTATCATTTATTGCCTTACTACATAGTGGTTTAATCCCCCGTATTTATTTTATCATTTATTGCCTTACTACGGAGTGGTTTAATCCCCCGTATTTATTTTATCATTTATTGCCTTACTACGGAGTGGTTTAATCCCCCGTATTTATTTTATAAATTTATTGTATTCCTACAAAGTGGCTATGCCGCTAATTTCCTATCCCTTTACATAAAAATATTATCCTGTTAGGATTCATGTTTAAGTGTTATGTTACCAAGAGCATTATACTGTGTTTCAGTGCTTAAACATGAAACGTTGTAATATTTTCTCAATGAATCATTGTAGGATTTATGTTGAAGTAATTACCTTTTAATTGATAACTAAAAACGATGAGTAAAGTGATGTAAAAATATACACATTTTTAATATTGGAAAAAGGACTGATGTATATATCATCTTCTTTGTATATATTTGTTACAGAAAAGGAGCTAAGAAACTACACCAAGGAGAGTAAGTATGGATGTACTTACTGAGGAATGATTCTATGTTTCATTAGGACTGTGTGGTGTGTGTTTATTGCATGTGGTTGTTCATGCATTGCATGTTGTGTCCAATTAATATAACGGCTGATGAGATAGCCATCAACAAGCTGATGTAGTAGCAAGTGGAAGAAAGGCTAGTCAGTGGATCCAGGGGGTTCAGAGTGACCCAGGGGTATCCGAAGGCCTAATATATAACTAATGCTGGGACCAGTACGATTCCAGTGCAAACAGGTAAGACTTTAAGTGTGAGGCAAAGGACGTGAACGGGTTCAGATAACCTAGAACGAGAGGTCTGAAGTAAGATGATCCTAAAACACAAACTAAATAGTTACTACGATGCATATTCATACAACCCTTACATTTGCATTCTATATGAATTGTTATTAGATTGATGGTAACGTAGATATGAAAATAGATGACTCATTTATTTGTCTATGCAAATATGATAACGCCATATTTGCATAGTTACTGATGCAGATCTGGAGAATGAAGGCATGGACCCATATGCCAGTTTTGATGTTTTTTTTAAACCATCAACGAACTATCATGTGCTAGCTTAGAAATTACTAGTTACACTTATATGTGTTTTGTTTTATGGCATGTAAATATTTATAACAATGTCATGTTCGACATGTTTTATGTTATATGCTTATGTGCCGCCTGTGGCACTAATTTTGATGCACCTAGTGTGCATATAGGATGTAAAGATAAACCTAAGTAACTTTTAATAAACGTATCGAGGTATTTCAGTCAGCTCTATATGTGTTATGCTATCAATTCCTAAGTCTTTAGAAGAAAAAAATATATTCCGCTGCAAGAGTTTATCTCTGATGTAGTAATGTCACGTGGAAACCGGAGGTTTCTGTTTATTAATTTGCAGGCTCAAATTTGGGGCGTTACAGTATGGTATCAGAGCGGTTTGCTCTGAGGACCGTTAGGCTTGACCCTAGATGTCTAAGAATAACACAAGAGCCATAAGTAAAATAAACAACTTTTTATAAAAGCTTTTGTGTGAAATAACATGGTTGATAAGATTAATAACTGTTGTCTACAGTTAGGATTTCATAAATATTGTCATCTATGCTTATAATGATGTATGCAAGATATGATTTTGATGTTTATGTATTTCTTTGCTAAACATGATCATATATGCAATATATAAATCTTCATATATATGTCTTTTGCTAATCATGTTAGTAACATATCATTTGTGTGTTAGAGAACATAGTGATATGACTTCTAGATTGGAAACTCATAGATATGATTAGCAGATTAGATATAGAAGAAAAACTTAGTGAATATTCTACCCACTGGGGAAAACTATACTTTATGTATTTATAGAATTACAAACTTATAAAATACTTTCACAAATCTGATCTGACATATGTTGAATATATTTGTTTTAGGAAGTATTGAATAGTTTCAAATAGTTTCAAGTATATTCAAATATCATCAATAATGTTTAAGCATTTCATTAATAAAAAGTTTTGATAAATACGCATTTGTTTAGAGCAACTTCATAATGAAATTAAGGAAATAATAAGAGTTAGAAAATATATTATCCCTTACAACTTCTTTAACAAGATTGACTGCATTTGATTGAAAGAAAACAATAGACTTGCAAACAGGACCTTTTCCGCATCACTCCCAAAGAGTTTTGGTATGCATCGACCTGCGGGTATTTCATAATACTGCAGTTAGTTATTTATTTTTGTAAATAAAAATTGCTAGATCGAATAGAATACCTGGCTAAGTTTCTGGGCGGAAAACCCTAAGATTTTGGACTTCAATCAAGAGAGTCTTGTGTTGTTCTCGAAGACGGTTGGTGTTATGCTCCAAATCGGTATATCTCTTTCCCAGGCCATTCGCATATGAATCCACAAGTTTCTTGAGCTCTTTATTTTCTTTTTGAAGAACTTTGTTCCTTCGCCTAAAATCCATGAACAATCGCTGCAGAACCAAAACTTGATTTTGTAGCGATTGAATCTCACTCCCTCGAACCTGCAGACGTTGAGTCATATTTGAAACAGAAGCAGCACCTTGAATACTGAAGGCCATAGAATCATTAATGGCTTCAACATCGGACCGATCCGCCAATAACTTTCTATCTCGTGGAGTAATGATGCCTCTAGCCACCGATGCAGCAGCTGCATCATCCAGCATCACAGAGTCAGTAGTCATGAGATGACCCCTTGGAGATGGGAACGATGGGCGCCAGATCTCTAGTTGTACATCAGGCACAGCATTCAGATCAATATTGTTTTGCGAAGCAGAAGAAGAAGCCATTTGGAGAAAGGAAGGAGAAGAAGCTGTTCTTCAAAGAACCTAAAGGAGAAATGATAGAAATGAAATTGTTCTTCAAAGAATCTGAAGGAGAAAGGAAAGAAATGGTGCTATTCCTTGAAGGATTCGAACGAGAAAGGAAAAAGAGAAATTAATTAGTGGACAAGATACAGTCTAAAAATCGTCGGTCTGAGCATAGCCGCAACTAGCCACTGACAGACAACTCTCGAATTGCGAGTTTCCCTTTCGTTTTTCAACTTTCACCTTTTCACCTTCTTGAATTCTGAATTCACTTAATGACTTTTCCAGATTTCCCACCACACTTGTCACACCTTGCAGAGCTGGAGGAGCATGCCGAGAAAGGTGGGGAGATATTAAGATCCATTGTCGGCAGCACTCGCACTGTTTCCCTCTCGAATTTCATCTATATATTCACTCCTCTTCTCCAATGCAAGGCACCCCTTTCTGTGCTCAATCCCACATACTCTGAAAGCCATTTTTTCTTCTAGTTTAAGCCTATCATCACTCCTTGAGAAGAAAGATGTAGTATCGAAACCAAATTCAAAGTCTGAAGGCAAGATAAATGCAGCATCACAACTCGATTCACAAACAACGAAGCAAGACTATTCTTGATCTTGTCATCTAGAAGCAAGATTATTCTTGATCATGCTTCTAAAATGACGTATCTTTCTCTTCCTCCTCGTCACCAGGAACTTTTATGGCATCTACTCTAGATCCATGAAGGCGATCGATGACAGAAGAGAGAGAGCCCCACGATATGAGTACCGCACTCATATCCTTTCCGGATTGCTTGCCTCACCTTCCCCACCTTCCTCACCTTCGAGGCTTCCATGTTCTCATTTGGCAAGCTTTCCACCAAGACTATCCGGAAGCATCTTCACAAAGGAAAATGTTATACAAGAAATTGTTCTTCCCTACAATGAGATAAATAAATGCAACCGCTTTAGTAATTTCCATACTAATTCGATTAGTAAAATAAATGCATTCTTTTCTGCATTCTACATATTAGTTTGATCTGTTATACTTCTTGTTATAATGAGCTTAAAATTCTATATATGATAATTTGTCATAAGTCCGATCGCCTATAGAGTCGAATTACCTTCTAACCTAGCCGATGTACACGACGTATTCCACGTTTTCACGCTACGAAAATACGTGCACGACCCATTACACGTAATTGACTTTGAACCTTTACAAGTTCAAGCAGATTTGAAATATGAAGAGAAGCCGGTTCAGATCTTGGATCGAAAAGTACAACAACTGAGGACAAAGACAATACCACTAGTAAAAGTTCTATGGCAAAACCATGAAGTAGAAGAAGCTTCTTGGGAGTTAGAACAAGAGATAAGGAGCAAATACCCGTACCTATTCCCATGAGCCACTTTGAAGTAGGTATGTTTAATACTTTCATGATTTATGACGTAGTATTTATAATTAAATAACTTTTACGGTAGTAATTGTGTTTAAAATAGTTTGCGAATAGTAGCTGTGAATACATATTATAGTCGGTATGTCGAGCCCATAAATAGATCATGGTACTATATAAAACCAAATACCCAGGTAAAGATAGTATGATTTGAAAAACATTATTTTTCTTACACCCTTTTTGATAATTGTCAAATATCATGGAGTTAACATAAAGTTGAAAACTCTGTACATCAAACCATACCTCAAGATCAACCAGAGAGAGAGTTACCTCAGTCCTCAACTAAGCCATGTCTCAGTGACTTTGAAGATGATTAAGGTAAGTAACATCTCTGCTTGAAATTTTCTTACTTAGTATAAATTTTTCCTTTGGCATAACTTAGTTTACAAATTTCGGGGACAAAATTCCGATAAGGTGGGTAGGATGTAACGCCCAGTAATTTCAAATCTTAAAGAAATCATTGATATTGTCGAGGAAACAATATCCACACATTTTTACAAGCAAATCTAAAGTTGTTTTGAAAACTTAAAGATCAAACCCTAAAAACCCTTGAAAACTCAAAAGTTACATTTAAGCTTTAAACTTTGATTGAACCGAAAATGGGTCAAACAAACTCAGATTTAGTTAATTCAAAGACTGTTGTGCTCGCAATAAAAATATCTATCACATAGTAAAATTTAGTGAAAAGTCCACGGGTTGACTTTTTGGTTTTATAATTGACTATTTAGATGCCAAGTTACACTTTTGCTCGAACTTTGACCTTTAAATTTAGACTTGATAAATATGTTTTTATGGCTTTTAATTACTCAATATAGTATATAAATGATTTATACTTGAATCCTTGAAGTTAGAATTCAATTTAGTAACAGTTGACTTTTTTGATCCAAAACCGGTGCTTAAATGACCCAACTGTCGAATTAAACGAAAAACTATCAAAGAAAAATATCTCCATTCTTCTAGAAACATCTATGTATAAAAAAAAAACGTATTAATGAAGGAAGACTTTCATAAAGAGTAATTATGACAAGAAAAGAAAAATCAATAAAGCATGTGTGAACGTGGAAAGTGGTTGAAAGGTATAAGACAGAAACTTTGACTAGACCGGAACTCAGTCAAAACGAACTCGAAATGGGACGAACCAAAAATAGAAAATGTTTTTCATGAAGTCCTCTATCAACCCTCAAAATTTCACGTCAATCAGAGTAGGTTTGACCATCGAAATAATTCTCGGAGTAGGCTGCCCTCTAGTTGGACGAAAATTCTAAAATCCAAATTTGCAAGACATTATCCAATAAGCTAATTCTTTTATTACATTTTGGACCTAAATACCCCTGCTTTCCTCCTATAAATAAGCATGCAAGGCCCTTTGTTTTTCCACACAAATCCTAGACAACTTTCAAGAAAGCTTTTGCTTTGGTTTTCTCTCCCTTTTTCTCTCCTTCTACCACACAACTACTTTGGTGTTCTTGAAGTTATTTTTCTCTCCAAATCAAATTGGTGAGTAAATCTTGACACCTCTTCCTTACTATTTGATTTCATTTGTATTTATTTATTGTCTTACTACGGAGTGGTTTAATCCCCCGTATTTATTTTATCATTTATTGTCTTACTACGGAGTGGTTTAATCCCCCGTATTTATTTTATCTTTTATTACCTTACTACGGAGTGGTTTAATCCCCTGTATTTATTTTATCATTTATTGCCTTACTACAGAGTGGTTTAATCCCCCGTATTTATTTTATCATTTATTGCGTTACTACGGAGTTGGTTTAAAACCCCCGTATTTATTTTATTTAAAATGCAATCCTACAAAGTGGCTATGCCGCTAATTTCCCTATCCCTTTGCATATTTATTTTTTAATTTATTGTATTCCTACAAAGTGGCTATGCCGCTAATTTCCCTATTCCTTCGTATATTTATTTTATCATTTATTGTATTCCTACAAAGTGGCTATGCCGCTAATTTCCCTATCCCTTTACATAAAAATATTATCCTGTTAGGATTCATGTTTAAGTGTTATGTTACCAAGAGCATTATACTGTGTTTCGGTGCTTAAACATGAAACGTTGTAATATTTTCTCAATGAATCATTGTAGGATTCATGTTGAAGTAATTACCTTTTAATTGATAACTAAAAACGATGAGTAAAGTGATGTAAAAATATACACATTTTTAATATTGGAAAAAGGACTGATGTATATATCATCTTCTTTGTATATATTTGTTATAGAAAAGGAACTAAGAAACTACACCAAGGAGAGTAAGTATGGATGTACTTACGAAGGAATGATTCTATGTTTCATTAGGACTGTGTGGTGTGTGTTTATTGCATGTGGTTGTTCATGCATTGCATGTTGTGTCCAATTAATATAACGGCTGATGAGATAGCCATCAACAAGCTGATGTAGTAGCAAGTGGAAGAAAGGCTAGTCAGTGGATCCAGGGGGTTCAGAGTGACCCAGGGGTGTCCGAAGTCCTAATATATAACTAATGCTGGGACCGGTAGGATTCCAGTGCAAACAGGTAAGACTTTAAGTGTGAGGCAAAGGACATGAACGGGTTTTGATACCTAAGAACGAGAGGTCTGAAGTAAGATGATCATAAAACACCAAACTAAATGGTTACTACGATGCACATTCATACAACCTTTGCATTTGTATTATTTATGAACTGTTATTAATCTAATAGTAACTTAGATATGAAAATGGATGACTCACTTGTTTGTCTATGTAAATATGATGACGTCATATTTGCATAGTTACTGAT
This sequence comes from Alnus rubra, assembly GCA_028654335.1. Lineage (NCBI taxonomy): Eukaryota > Viridiplantae > Streptophyta > Magnoliopsida > Fagales > Betulaceae > Alnus > Alnus rubra. The sequence continues at coordinate 457,229 of JAJPGS010000712.1, read as the reverse complement.
GCAGATCTGTAGAATGAAGGCATGGACCCATATGCCAGTAACTACATATATGGAATTTACGTGCATCAGATCAACTGTCCGGACGACATGTTCTATGGTCTGGACACACGAAGCCTTGATATGGAAATTGCGTACAGCTAAGGTGCGATCGTCCGGACGACAGGGCAACACCGTCCGGACACAGCTTAATTCAAGAAAGAATTCTTGCGAAATTTGGAAAGCCGATCGCATAGCTGTTCATCCGGATGCCTTATGTCTACCGTTCGGACGACGCCTAGGTTTTTCAAACTAGACGCTCATTTGAACCTCCAGCCTATAAATAGAGGTCCCTAGGCTTGAGAACTGCAAGAACTTGGTATTGAATTCCGTAGTGCTTAGAGAGTTATATTTTTAGAGTTATTGTGCTGAGTTGATCTGTCTCTTAAGTCGTTGCCGTTGTGTGCCGTTGCTGCGCTGATTTGAAGTCTATCTTAGAGGTTGGCCCTAGGTGTTGTCACGCCCCCGTTTTGGGATATAAGGGGAAACTCGAACTTGAGTACAAAAAACATTTAAATGGAAGCGTGCATTTACAACATCTAGATTTTATTCTTTGAAATTTTATTAACTCTTTCTATTAACAATTAATTACAAAACCTTGAACTCCAAAAAGGGACAAATTATACAATATAAAGGTTTGGCCGGTTCACAACGATCTATTACTCTTAGCGAGGTCACGCCCTTACAAGGATATAACTTCGTCTTAGTGGATCATCTGAAAAGGGTTGGGGGAAAAAGGGGTGAGTTCGACAACTCAGTAAGGAAATTACAACACCAGGGAAGTAAAACATGCTATAAAACCTTCATGCCATAATCTTTAATCATGCATAATGACAGTTCAACTCTACTCACTGAGAAGTATTATTTCCATATATGATGCATTGCAAATTATATATTGTTTTACAAACTTAAGCAAATTGTATGTTGATTATGATCTGTTTTGGATGTTTTGAGTACTTTTAAGTATGTTGAAATTATAATGTGTGATTTTAGAGTGAGTACAGGTTGGAGATTAAAGTTATGCAAATTGTTTAAGAAATGATAAGCTAGACTGTTTATGTTTTATAAGAAAGCACGTGTTAAAGCATGATTCATGAAATGAAATGTATTGCTTTAAGGCAGAAGGCATAAAAGCATATGAACAATTATACATAATTTATGAACAAGTGAATGAGGAATATGAATAAAGGCATATGAAATTTATAATGATCTAGTAAGTTCTTTTTATCTGTTTTCTCTTCAAAACTTTAACTGTGGTTTATCCCTTTATAGACTTTACACCGCCAGTTCCCATGAGCGGCGCACGTTGTCTTTGTCGAAAGGACCTATAGACTCAACCTGTCGTCACAGAGAAGAGTCGCCGGGTTGGGGATCTTCCCTAGGTGAAGGCCAACCCCGACCGGTAACACACACCGTAATTTGGTATGCTTGCCATGCTACCCTATATGGTACCGATCTTAACTGTTGTAGTGCCTCAGAGTTAAACAAATACTGCACATGAACATTTTTTGTAATACTGTAGGCTCTGCTATAACTGCATACTTTACTTTAAAAACTGTAAGAGCCGCTTTCAAAACTATAGTCATGTGCATATTTTAAACTTTAGATTATCTTTTCATACAACTGTATTCATGTATAAATCATAAACTTTTAAATGCTCTATAATCATGACTTTCAAATGCTCTTTTTCATAACTATAAGTATGCATAATCCATAACTTTAAAATGCTCTTAATCATATCTGTGAGTATGCATAATTCATAATTTTGAAATGCTCTTAGTCTTAACTATAATTATGCATAAATCATAACTTTAAAATATGCTCTTAATCATATCTGTGATTTATGCACAAAATTCTTGAACAATAACATATGAGTAATAAAGCTTGGCTGTAACGCCCCAAATTTGAGCCTGCAAATTCGTAAGCAGAAACCTCTGGTTTCCACGTGACATTACTGCATCAGAGATAAACTCTCGCAGCAGAATATATTTTTTTCTTCTAAAGCCTTAGGAATTGATAGCATAACACATTTAGAGTTGACTGGAATACCTCGATACGTTTATTAAAAGTTACTTAGGTTTATCATTACATCCTATATGCACACTAGGTGCATCAAAATTAGTGCCACATGCGGCACATAAGCATATAACATAAAACATGTCGAACATGACATTGTTATAAATATTTACATGCCATAAAACAAAACACATATAAGTGCAACTAGTAATTTCTAAGCTAGCACATGATAGTTCGTTGATGGTTTCAAAAACCATCAAAACTGGCATATGGGTCCATGCCTTCGTTCTCCAGATCTGCATCAGTAACTATGCAAATATGACGTTATCATATTTACATAGACAAACAAGTGAGTCATCCATTTTCATAACTAAGTTACTATCAGATTAATAACAGTTCATAAATAATATAAATGCAAGAGTTGTATGAATATGCATCGTAGTAACCATTTAGTTTGTGTTTTATGATCATCTTACTTCAGACCTCTCGTTCTTAGGTATCCAAACCCGTTCATGTCCTTTGCCTCACACTTAAAGTCTTACCTGTTTGCACTGGAATCCTACCGGTCCCAGCATTAATTAGATATTAGGACTTCGGACACCCCTGGGTCATTATGAACCCCCTGGATCCACTGACTAGCCTTCCTTCCACTTACTACTACATCAGCTTGTTGATGGCTATCTCATCAGCCGTTATATTAATTGGACACAACATGCAATGCATGAACATATAAACACACACCACATAGTCCTAATGAAACATAGAATCATTCCTCAGTAAGTACATCCATACTTACTCTCCTTGGTGTAGTTTCTTTGCTCCTTTTCTGTAACAAATATATACAAAGAAGATGATATATACATCAGTCCTTTTTCCAATATTAAAAATGTGTATATTTTTACATCACTTTACTCATCGTTTTTAGTTATCAATTAAAAGGTAATTACTTCAACATGAATCCTACAACGATACATTGAGAAAATATTACAACGTTTCATGTTTAAGCACTGAAACGCAGCTTAATGCTCTTGGTAATATAACACTTAAACATGAATCCTAATAGGATAATATTTTTATGTAAAGGGATAGGGAAATTAGCGGCACAGCCACTTTGTAGGATTGCATTTTAAAGTAAATGAATACGGGGGTTGTTAAACCAACTCCGTAGTAACGCAATAAATAAACAAGTAAATAAATACGGGGGTTGTTAAACCAACTCCGTAGTAACGAAATAAATAAACAAGTAAATAAATACGGGGGTTGTTAAACCAACTCCGTAGTAACGCAATAAATAAACAAGTAATGAAATCAAATAGTAAGGAAGAAGTGTCAAGATTTACTTACCAATTTGATTTGGAGAGAAAAATAACTTCAAGAACACCAAAGTGGTTGTGTGGTAGAAGGAGAGAAAATGGGAGAGAAAACTAAAGCAAAAGCTTTCTTGAAAGTTGTCTAGGATTTGTGTGGAAAAACAAAGGGCCTTGCATGCTTATTTATAGGAGGAAAGCAGGGGTATTTAGGTCCAAAATGTAATAAAAGAATTAGCTTATTGGATAATGTCTTGCAAATTTGGATTTTAGAATTTTCGTCCAACTAGAGGGCAGCCTACTCCGAGAATTATTTCAATGGTCAAACCTACTCTGATTGACGTGAAATTTTGAGGGTAGATAGAGGACTTCATGACAAACATTTTCTCTTTTTGGTTCGACTCATTTCGAGTTTGTTTTGACTTAGTTCCGGTCAAGTCAAATTTTCTGTCTATAAAGCCAAAATATCTTTTATCCACTTTCTACATTCACACTTGCTTTATTTATTTTTCTTTCTTGTCATGATTACTCTTGAGATATTTTATCCTTTCATCATTACTCTTGTTTTTTATACATAAATGTTTCTAGAAGCATGGAGATATTTTTCTTGATAGTTTTTCGTTTAATATCGACAGTTGGGTTATTTAGGCTCGGGTCAAAAAGTCAACTGGTGGACTTTTTACTAACTTTTGCCACATGATAGATCTTTCTTTTGTAAGCACAACGGTTTTTGAATTATCTAAATCTGAGTCTGTTTGACCTGTTTTCGGTTCAATCAAAGTTTAAAGCTTAAATGTAATTTTTAGGTTTTTAAGGGTTTTTAGGTTTTGATCTTTTAATTTTTCAAAACAACTTTAGGTTTGCTTATAAAAACATGTGGATATTGTCTCCTCAACAGTATCAATGATTTCTCTCAATATCAAATATTTCCTAAGTTTTTCATAATCATTTGAGAACTATTATTTGATTCTTTACTGTGGTACAACCCTTTATATAGTACCATGATCTTTTCCTTATTCTTGCATAAATTCTATCATCCTCAAAAGTCATTAGATTAGTGATGTGGTCGTTGTGTACAAAAATATCAATAATAAAATTACCACTCGCAATAGGATGAATCCTTATAGGATACGGCTATATATTGAGGGTGTCAAACCTCAAAGGCTGCAGGGGTGTTGTTATTAAGTTTATAAAGATTAAAAATAACTAAAGAAAATGTTTGTTGATTTTGATTTTAACTAAGTTAAATGCATAAAACTAAAGACATAAAAATAAAGATTTTAGTGATGAGAGAGAATAGGAGATTGATTTCACCACTCACCGCATAACAATGGTCAATCATAAATTAACAAGAGAAATTTGTATTATGCATGATATAGGGCTCGTCTGACTCGAGTAGTCAAGAAATTACCTCTAAAGAATAAGTATAATCCATCTTTGGTTGGCACGAACCGTCCACCTAACCACTAAGATGCAGTACGACCCGTCTTCCCTAGGTTTGGATTAGCTGCGTCTTTAATAGGATACACACAATCAATGGAAAAGTATAATCCATCTTCGGTTGGTACGAACTGTCTACCTAAATTACATTAAACTAGGGTGTAGTACAATCCGTCTTCCGCATGGCCTATCTAACCCTCTTGATCATATATCTAAAACAGTTGTATAACAATCATTCACATAATCACAAAAAATATGAAGGATTGAGTTCAATCAATATAAAAGACTTTCTAAGACAAGATAAGAAATTCATAATGATTGAATATAAACATTAAGATCAATTCTCACAGTTATACAACTATCATGCATGTAGAAAATCTCAAACTAAAATACAATTAGACCATTGTTACATGGAAATGGCTACATCAATACCCTATTACGAATTTTGCCGCTCATCGTGGTGCTGTGATGTAATGCCCTGCTTTTACAAAAAGCATAAGTGAAAATTTTTCGATTTCCACATGACATTACTAACTTATCAGAGTTATAAATTAGTAGCGGAATATAATTTTTCTTTAACCACACATCAGAGCTGACTAAATAACCACATTATATAAAAATAATAACATTTTGTTCTGATATAATAATTACATCCAAAATAATAACATATGTGCCACATGCGGCTCTTAATAAATACATAATTACTGTCTTCTCCAACATAACAAGTATTACATATTAAAATAATTATTCCAATAGTCTTGACCTTCGATCCGCCCTACAAAAACTCGCATGAGATTGCGGTTATCATCACAATCTCATGCTATGGTCTAGTGAGTCAACGGTCCTCAAACATAGTGATACACTAATTTATTTAACCATATACAATGCAATCAAATGATGACAGTTATATCCACATACATTTAATCACATTCATTTGTCTACTTTAACTCTTTATTTACTTAAGTCATATAATTGCATTCATTCTTACTAAAGCCTTGTGCTTAGCTAAGGGGTTATCTATGAGCCTTGTGCTCCTTAAACTGTAAAGCTTGTTGGTTCTTAGGGCCTTGTGCCTCGGCTATAAGCCTTGTGTTCGCCAGTCTACCATAAGGCCTTGTGCTCCCACTGTGGGCCTTGTGCTCGCCAGCTTATTATCATTATTCTTTCAAACTTTGGTTTATCCGTCGGTCTTATCAATGTTTAGGGTAAACTGAAAGTTTAGGGCCTTGGTACCTAAACTTTCAGTTTACCCGTTGGTGTAGTCAATTGCTTGATGCCTTGGTACATAAACCTCAGTCCATCCATTGGTCTCCTCAATTCACTGACGCCTTGGTACCTAAACCTCCAGTCTTTTTATTAACCCATTCATAACTCATAATATGATCATGCGAACAACATCATATACATAATTCCAACCAAAGCATGTTAAACATATCAAATGTCAAACCATATGCATACAATTAAATAAAATAGCAATCACTAGTCAATAAAGACTAAACCACACGTATCATTCTCAGTGAGTAAAAAATACTCACAGTAATTCTTCTGGCTTCAGGAAACGTTCACATATATAATCATTGCAATATATACATATACAATACAAGTAAATAGTGAATTAGTATAATTCACTAAAAATGCATTTTAATCCTATTTTCATTCCTTGACTTTTAAACCTTAATATAATTTCCTAATTATCAACAATTTGTCCAATTACATTTTATTACTAATCTCTTATGTAGAATTCATTACGGCATTTATTAAGATCCTTAAGCATAATATTTCTTTTTTCCATTTTTGATCTTTAATCAATATAATGTCATTTGGACATTATAACGGCATATAAAATTGATTAATTATTCACGCGGCATTATAATAGCATTTATATAAAATAGCTAAAATACCCATTTTATAAAAATAGATAAAATAGTTAAAACTCATAATTTTTACAATAGAGTTTTGCAACCTAAAATAATTTAACCTTAAATCAACTAATATTAAGGCAAGTGTTGTTTCAGTTATTTTAACTGAAACAGTGAAATACCAAAATATATTTAAGTCTATATTTGACTTATTTTTATATCAAATAAACTTAATAAATATGTTAATATAAGGTTTTATACTTTAAAAAAGGTGGATTAGAATAACTACATAATTAATTCCATTGTTATCTTTTTATAAAGTTGAGTAGAATAACGTCATTATTATTATTATTAATGCCTAAAAATATTGTAAAACAATTGGGCGGCGTAATGACGCTTTTGTAAAATAGTGACTTTTTACTCGGGCATTATAACGGCGTGATTTATTAGCTAAATACGCCACTTGAAATACTTTGTTAAAACACAACTTAAAATGTTAGATACTCAAATTAATAAAAACTATAAAATCACCAAAATATTAGGGGTAATTACCTTTTCCCCCCATCAACTACCAGTCATTGTCAACATGCCCCCATGAACTGACACATCGACCAAAAGAGAGCATTCAACTACCAACTTTACATACTTTGCCCTCCTCCGTCAGGGAATCCCGTTAACTTGGACGGAATATTCCATTTTTGGGCGTTAATTTTGGTTTAAAGACCAAAATGCCCTCCAACAGTAATTAATAAAAAAAATATTTAAATTAATATGTTTAAAAAAGTTGAGGACATTTATGTCATTTTTGTTTTTGAGTTAGGGTATTTAAGTCTTTTTACGAATTAAACTGACGGAATGGGGCAAAGTATGTAAAGTTGGTAGTTAGATGCTCTCTTTTGGTCGAGGTGTCAGTTCATAGGGCCATGTTGACAATGGCTGGTAGTTGATGGGGGAAAAAGGTAATTACCCCATAATATTAAAATAACACTTTATTTAAAACTAAATATCATTTTCCTTATATTTTCTTCTTCTTTCTTTTATCTTTAAGATCTAGAATGTTTTATCTCTTCTTCTTTTCTTTCTTCTCTTCTATTTTGGTTTTGCATAGCCAAACACACGCACACATACCTTGAGAGAAGAATAAAGATATGAGGGAGAGACTTACAGTGAGAGAGTTTAAGGCTTGGGCTTCACTTGTAAAGCCAAGAGGAAGAGGAAGAGAGATTCTGCAACTCCAAAGACCAAGCCAAAGAAAGAGAAGAGAAGAGAGTTGATTCTGGAGCTTTGCTTTGGCTTTTAAGGAGGAAGTGGTTTGCTGGAACTTCCTTGTTGCCGAGAGAACACAAGGGATGGGAGAGGGCTACTATTCCGGGAAGAAACAGAGAGAGTAAGAGAGAGTTGAGAGGCTTTACTGAGTTTCGCTATTGTTATTTTTCTGGTTTTCTTTCTAATTTTCTGGGTACTGGTCGAGCAAGATAAGAGCATAGAGGGGGAGCTTTTATGCACTAAACCAAGGGAAGAAGCTGCAAGAAAATTCTGCAACAAGAGAGCATGGGTTTTGCAATTTTTTTTGCTCCAGTAATCCGAAACAAAGAGGAGAGATGTAAAGTGGAGGAGTTCCAGCTTGCTGGAACTTATGCTCCGTTTGTTTCTGCGTAAAATGATTTCTAGAAAATGATTTCGGCATTTTCCGGTGTTTGGTAGGGGAGAAAATAATAGTCAACCGGAAAATGATTTCTGTTTGACCAAAAATGTTTAGTAAATTTTGGAAAAATCGTTTTCCGAAGACGCCAGACGCAGTCAATTTATTTTAAACGGCACAGTCGACCTTTACGTTCAAGCAGCCGACCACCATCGAAATATTGCCGGTATCAGAATCCGACAACATTCGGTTAATGTCGCTGAAATCTGGCGACGAAATCCGGCCACCTTTGCCGGAATCCGGTCAGCCAGATTCCGGCGACCAATCTGACCGGAATCCGGCCATCTGGCCAGAGAACCAGATTCCGGCTGGCTGGCCGGATCGGGCCAGAGAGGCCGGATCCCAGCCAACCCTGGCCAGAGAGGCCGGTTCCCGGCCACTTTCGCCAGAATTCGGCTATCCCAGATTCCGACAAAACTGTCCGGATTCTGGCCTTTATCTCGAATTTTGGCAATATTAGCCGGAATCAGGTAAAAATGGTGAGAATCTTGTCGGTCAGTGACCGAATCTCGTCATCGATAATTTTTATATTATTTTACATTAATATATTTTATGTTGTGAATAAAAATTGATTTTTATAAGTTAATATGATTGAATAAAAATATAAAAAAAAATATTTGGGATTTTCCGTACGCGCCAAACACCGGAAAATGCTTTCGACGGAAAATGGTTTCCTGAAAAATGACTTCCCTGAAACCATTTTACGACGGAAACCATTTTACGTCGAAACAAACGGAGCATAATTAAAATTAGAATTCCTAACTTAGTTACTCCATATCTGAACCGAGTTTCTTTTTAAAAACATGTGGACTGGGCTTTTACGTGAGGGCTGGGCTGGTTCCACTTGGGTTGGGCTGGTTTCATGTAGGAATAAAATCGGCCCATTAAAATTGGCCCATAAATTATAATGTTAAATTTTCGTCCAAATCAGGGGTAGTATTTTTTACAGGTGTTTTTGTGTAACGCCCAAGAAAAAAATAAACTACTTAAAATAAAAAGGTATTGATATGTTGGATAAATAAAAGTTTAGCTAATGCGTATATATGTATATATCTTCTAATAAACGTGAATATACACATGTGTGAATACTAGACTTAGTTAATCTACATATATGGGTTTGTTTAATTAATTCATGTATGAAGTGCAAACTATAAGGTATGATATATATATATATATATATATATATTTTTTTTTTTTTATATATATATATATATATATATATATATATATATATAATTGTGACACCCGGATACTAAGAAGTGTAGACATATTGAAGTTAGACTTTGAGCAACTTGTATCACTATGTATGTAGACTCGGTGTGAGAACCAACTATTAAGGCATTTTATATAAGAGAATCATCGTCATAGACACAACAAAACTTAACTTAAGTAGAATCAAACATAGCCCATGCTATAGACACGGTAGGATCATGAACCAGAATTAGTTAGTGAAGAATACAAGAGTTAGTCGACTTGAAGTTGCTGAGTGAACAGTGTGCATAACGTGCAAGAGATTTTTGTTATGTGCTCATCATTGTTAAACAGGATATTTTAGAATTAATTTATGAATCTAAAAGCACGTATGTGAAGTTTAGTTATGTTAGAACCATAAATTAGATAGTTAGTCGAGTTAGTTGTGGTTTAAATTGTGGTTAGAAGGGATAAGAAATATTCAAGAAAATTAATGATGATTTTCTGTCCTTTGAAGCCACCACCGAAACACCTGTGTTCTCCCTGTCCGTGGATGATTAAGTTGGTGTTAATCTAAACCATTCGAATTCTCTATAACAAGTAGAGGTGAGCTTCTACCATTTTCAGAAAAAAATCAAAAACCGAAACTCCTTTTCCTTGAGAACGAATTGCTGCAACTCTCCATTTCTCTTTGTCAATAAAGAAAATCAAAGAAGCAATCTTCCTTCTCCTTATCTCACCATCAAACAGAATTTAGAAATGACTCAGAAAAGCCACTCTAATCACTCCACTATGTCTTACGGTTTACAATAGAAAAACAGCAAATGAAGTTCAGTTTTAGCTTCCTTCCTTACTTGTTCGGTCAGTAGCTCTTAGAGATAGAAAAGAACTCAGTTTGAACTCTCAAACTAGCCTAGAACCTTCGGACAACAACACTTCACCGAAGAGAAAACAACTTCTACTTCCATACCCAGCAGTAAGTTTCTCCTTGTTCGGTATAACAGAGGAATTCTCTTCTCTTTTGCATCATAGAATATTTCTCCCATCTTTCCTCTTTTATTCGGTCACTAGAGCCTCCCAAGTTCGGTTGACAGCAGAGAAGAAGAAATAACTGCAGCACTTATTTCATTCTAGAAGAAACAGGTAAGTTTCCTAAAACAGAAAATTAACATGATATGTATATGTAGATAAATGACTAGATGAAAGAGTGATATGTATGTTTTGTTATATAAATACAAATGTATATATAGCAGGTTTGGAAAGAAAAGGAAGTGATGGTGTGTGTACTGTGATAAAATAGAATAGGTGTGCTAAAAACCGAAACATGTGCGTGAGTGACTTGAAAAATGTGTGCATGTATAATGAGTAAGTAGGTCTATTTTTATGGGTGAAACGTGTACCGTTAGTGCTTGATTAAATGATATGTTTGTGTGTGTTTGATGTTTGTCAATGGGACGTGTGTATTGTGCGCATGGAGGGTGGAAAACTGGGAAGTGGATTGAAAAGTGTTAGAAGTGAAACCTGTGTGTGTACTGTGAGTGTTCGGTAAAACGTGTAAGTGATATGTTAGAGTGAGAGGTGTGTGTTATAGAAACATGTGCAGTGTGCTAAAACATAAACGTGTATGTGCTGTGATAAAACAAAAACAGGTGTGCATGTGAAGTGAACAAGTGGGCCTGTTTTTGGGTGAAGGTGTGCTGTTGGTGTTTGACAAATTGTGTGAGTGTGTATTAGGGAGGTAAAATGATATGTGAGTGTGTTTAGTGTTTGACATAAGAGGTGAACGTGTGTGATTATGAGTGGGAGTGAGTGAATGTGTGAAAGTGTACAAAAATGAGTAAAAGATCGTGAAATGGGTAAGTTCACATGTTATATATTTAGGCACTATATATATATATATGAACTACATGAAATATATATATGTACCTATTTATAGTAGTGCCAAATACAAGTAATGTAAAGGTCCAAAATGTAATGTTAGAAATAAATGTATTTAGATAGAAAAAGTATATGTTATCTTATCTATTATTAAAAATATAAAGATAAGGTTGTAAATATAAAATGTAGACATTGTAATAATCCAAACAAATAATGATTCTATTTAACAAAGAACTAGAAGAGATAGTGGTAAATAATAATGTTCTTAGCACTATTTGCTAATCTAGTATTTCATGAATATAATCCTACAGTTGATATTTCTGTGGGCCTCGTTGAAGTAAAGGATTGTAAGTATAAATTACTTTCTGAGGGTAGTACTGGATTTCAATAGTGTTGTGCTTATGTTTTATTTTAATTGGATGTGTGTATGATCATTGCATACTGTGAATAATCAACCTATTAATATTGGGAGCCACGTTTCCCAAAGGTTCAGGATGGGAATAGTGCTTGAACCGAAAACCCTAATAATTCATATTGATTGGAACGTCTCTCAAAGTGCTAGGAGAGTGATGTGGAATGTACTCTGCTAGTGCAAAAATAAGCTAATAAAATGTAATGTAGGGGGGACAACCTCGAGATAGACGCTAATCGAGTGACGACTCTAAACGAGTGCAGTGCAATGACTATATTGAACTGTTGAAAACTTTGCATAGAAAACTGTCATCTCATCATTATGTTATCTCTGTCCTTAAATAATGCATAATCCATTAATATTATTGAATGACAGTTAGCTCACTTATGTAAATATGGCATTGTGGTTATAACCACCATCTCAGAGATGATTGTGTAGGTACTGACATTGATGAGTACTGGTGTGCTGTCGCAGGCAACCAAAAATAAAACCTTTACTTCTAAAAATACATGTAGTAATGCAAGTAAGGGTCGATCCCATTGAGAGTATTTAGCCTAGTTTTATGCTACATGAAACAAGGATGACAGGGGGGGGGTTGAGTATAACGAAAATAATTTTAAAAAGAACAATTAAGGAACAATTCAAATTAAAGTATAAATCAAAAGAACAAACATTGGTTTAAGTCAACATCCACTATTGAAATTTTACAACTGATCATCGATGCAAGTATATATCAATTCATACTTTGAATATTCAACTTTGGAACTATTTTCCTATCTCTCTTTAGTCGCAGTTAATTAGAAAACAAGCGATCTAATTAACCCTAACTACTAAACAACCCAAGACAAGTGCCAAAAGGTTTAATCTAGTAGCAGCCTTAAGAATTAGAGAGATCGATGAAGCGAAACAACACAAGCACAAGCGGTTGCATTTAATTTCGTCGAGCGTTCTTCCTAAGATTTAATAATTTCTGACACAACAAATCATTAAATCTTAGTTGCTTCACAAATTAAAGGGATCAAACAATTACGGATTTGATATCTAACCCAGCAGTAGATTGTAACGAATAATAAACTAGTAGGCCTCCTAGTAATTAAACGAGACAATCATGAAAATAGACACAGAAGAACATCCAATACTCAATGCATAAATTGAACAATAAAAAAAAATTAGATCTCACAGTTTTATTGATTCCGAGGCTTCTGTTTCCTTTGACCAATTATGAAAGTTTAGCCGCACAGGGCCATGATTAAAACTAAAAGGAGAAGTTAGAGAAGAGGGAAGAGGATGATTTTTTCTAGTCTGATGATTCTTTCCCTTTATACACGTTCATCCCCCATATTAAAAGCCTACAAAATCTCCTAAAAATATTCTAAAGCTTATCTCCTAAAGATGTTCTAAATCTTATGCTAAAATAAAAATATCCAAATCTGACTAATTAAGGAAAATATTAAAAATAAAATAAAGTCCTAATATAACTAGGAAGGTGGTATTTTCAGCTGGACTTTCGTGCATAAGATCAGAAAACTTTCGCAAACAGACCGTGTATTAGAAGGTCAACTTCAAGCCTGATTTCGACCTTGATTCAGTCAGTATCTCTCAAAACTCAAAACATAAAAGTTGTATAACTTTTTCTTGGTGTTCTATATCATCTTGAATCATCTCAATTAGAGCTTGGATGAGAGAGTTATGCCTATATTATGAAGTGATGTCGAAACTGTCCAAAATCGCCCAATTAGCTTTGTTTTGCATTTAATGCCTCCATTTGCATCCTAAATCAAAATAAAAGTATAATGAGTACATTTAGGCACCAAATAAGTATAAAATTCTAAACATTAAGGGAGAAAAATATGACATTTTGCATTCTCATCAAGTACCAGGATTATCAGGATCCTTGTGATGATCCGATTTCATAGATGAGACTGTCTAGTGTCTCCCATTTTGTGATGGACTTGCTGAATAGTCTATCTTTTATGCTAATGTTAGGACTGTCTTTATGCACTTCCTAAATAACTTATGTTGCATTTTATGGTTTGTAATATGACAATATTTATGTAGGACTCGTGCCGTATGTGGCTTTTATGTTATCGCTTTTGTGTGTAATTATTCGTAAGACTCTTTTATTATTTTAATGCAATTTGAAGTATTTCAGTCAAAGCTCTAAATGTGTTGAAAGGGAATTGTCCCTGTTGGTTTAAAAGAATGAAAAAAGAAGAAGATATTCATAATTTTCGCTACGAGAGCTATCGTCTTTGAAGTAGTAATGACACGTAATTATCCAGATATAATTACTTATGCCTTTTTATAAAAAGCGGGTCGTTACATTTTGTACCTTAAACAGAGTCCAAAAATTATGAAATTCGGAGGGTAGCTAGAAGACTTCAAGAAGAGCGTTCTAGATTTTGAATCGACTAAAAGAGAGTTCGTTTGACCCTATTTTTGTTATTCCAAAATTTAAGGTTCGTTTGAACTTTTATCATACTAAAACTATAAATGCTTCTTAATTAATGAATATTTATTTTCATAAATATTCTTATTTATTCTTTTACCTTATTATTAGGTCTTAAATTCTATTTTAAGATATAATATTTTATATCTTAAAATCTGAGGCATTATATCCCTCCCCTTTTAACAGAATTTCGTCTTCGAAATTCGTAAACTATGCTTCGCATAAAGCTTACATTGAGGGAAGATTTAGTTTCTAAATCTTAAGTTTGGTGACACAGATTTTAAGTGTAGTGCCACACACAAAACATAGGTTATTCTATCCACTATTTAAAAATATACTAAGGACAGAAAAATATACCCCCTCATTGTCTAAGCATGAATTTATTATTATTATTATTATTATTATTATTCACATGTGATCTAGCGTTTCACCATATACGTCATTTTCATTTCTCTTTTTCAATGTGAAGGTCTGTTCTTATTATAAACTTCTGACTACTTTTATTTGTCCGTGTTACAGTACCTGATTAGATCATTATATATTCAAATACCACAAGTATAACACTAAAATTCCATCTTATTTTCTATTGTTGAAATTCCATTTACCATTTTTGGGAAGGAATCTTATTATAAGTGAAAACTTCGACTATGATAAGGGTTGTTCTTATCTTTCAAAAAGGGTGTAAGAAAATAATATTTTATATAGTACCATTATCTATTTCATGGGTCGATTTATCATCGTTACGTATGGGTACTAACCTTATACGGTATCAACCGTCATGTCCGCGTATTCTTCTTTTTCAGTATTGTCAAAGACAAAATAATACAGGCGCGCTTGAGCGGGTTTCTGTTGTTGCGATCCACTTCCTTGTGATTTCAGTCCTCTGTTGAAATTCATAGGACAACTCCTTTGATAATGGCCCATCTTACCACACTTATAACAGACCGGATTTGCTTTCCTACACTCACCGCTATGTGATTTTTTGCATGTGTTGCAGAGAGGTTTTAGATTCCCTAGTGTTGGTGGAAAGCTTCTACCAACAGTTTGGACTCGTACTCTATTACTGGCCTCTTTTCTGAATACAAGGTTTCCTGCCTCAGTCACCTTTTTAGGTCTTTGGATGTAGTTGATTCGCAGATTCTCCTTTCCGCAAGAGATTTAACTTCACCTAACCTTTCCTTGATGCGCGGGTTGAGGCTGTTTTCTAAGTGCTTTGCTTTTGAATCCTAGTTTGGCATTAGGTTAGCTGTGAACCTAGCTAGTTCCATAAACCTGGTGGAGTATTGTTCCACCGACATGTTGCCCTGGACTAGATTCTGGAATTCGATGGCCCTCAGTTGCCTTTGAGCCCTTGGGAAGAATCGTCTGTTGCATTCAATTTTAAATAGATCTCAAGTAATTACCATTTCGTTTGGGGGTTCTGTTAGCAATACCTTCCTCGAGGTCCACCACCTTCTGGCTTCACCAATCAGATTCAGTCTGATGTATAGGACTCTTTGTTCGTTAGTACAGCTAAGGATGTTGAACAACACTTCGATATCTGTGAGCCATGCCTCTGCTACATTAGCCCTTCTATACCTTCAAAATGATTGGAAGTGGTGGCTAGAAAAGTCATAGAGTGAGCATTAGTGATTTTCAGCTCACATGTTGGGTCGTGAAATTTGTGCCACCGCTTCGGCAAAGTGCCTAGTGGTGTCAGCCATGAACTGGGGCCAGGCTGGGTGTACTCCATCGTAGAATGGTGGAGGTGAAGGTGGAGGTTCATCATCACTATTTCCAAGTGAGGTGCCTCTTGGTTAACATCGCATAGGGGGCGGCGTCTAGGTGGCATGGTTCTGTACCAAGACATCTAAACTTGTTAGATCTCATAAAAAGATAAATATTCACTCTTTTCTAATAATCCATTATCCCATCTCTTATCCAAAAGTTTAAGAACAGTAATTAAAATCATTTATAGGATCAAACTGTTAAGCTCAGACATAACATATAAACAAAATGCATTTATTTATAAATATAATCTAGAGCAGTACTATACACCACTCTACACATTTCATCATGCATAATATTATTATTCATATGCATAGTATCATTTAAAATCCTTTTAAAATCCTAACTATAATCCACAATGAACAACATAATTTCACACAAAATCTTTTACAGAGTTTATAAAAATTGTTTATCTTACCTATAGCTCTTGTGTTATTTCTAGACTTCTAAGTTCATCCATAGAGCAAAGTGCTCTAATACCAAATGTAACGACCCACATTTTACACAAAGGCACAATTGAAAATTTCGATTTCTACGTGTCATTACGACATCATCAAAGTTTAATGATCGGTAGTAGAATATATTTTTTCTTAACAACTAGGAATATAACACCTAAGAACTGACTAAATTACCTCATAATATAATTAAAATAATATGACATTCCCACACGACTTACACATAAAGCAATAGCATATGTGCCACATGCTGTACTTAATAATAAATAATCATTATTTTAACCAACATATAAATATCACAAAAAGTCTTAGCCTAAAACATAAATACTATTAATTTCATCATTCCTTCCATCCTGCGAAAACCTGTATGTGATTGGGTTAATACCACAATCTCATACTGTCGAAACAGTGAGTCAACTGTCTCCAATAACATAATAAAATACAGAATCATTTAAAAGTACACCACACAATATTATAATGACAGTTATATGTATGCATAATCTCCTATACTTATTTTTGCCTCAGGACTTAAACCGTCAGTCTTTGCCTTTGGACTTTAACCTGCAATTTTCTTCTTACTTATTGCCTCAGGACTTAAGCCGTTGGTCTTAATCCTGATTAGTGCCAAAGGACTCTGACCTTGGTCTTATCATTATTGGTGATTACTGATCAGTGCCTGGGGACTCTAACCACATTTGATCTATTTGAATCTATGGT